>JAYKQN010000013.1:14247500-14642500 GCA_036785175.1 Eupleurogrammus muticus | reverse complement strand
TTGGACAAGTACGATATATCGGATTTCAATTGTAATCCAATTACACTCGCGCTCAGATTTCTCTTTTTATTTTTATTTTAGTTTTATATCATCCCATATAGTAGAAAGTGACATTTTTATTGCTCTTTGATTATATAACGGTCTTGTTGTTGTTAGATATTTCAAAAACACTCAATCCACAGGCACAAAAATATTAGCTGCTTTTTTAAAAAGAATAAAAAAGGTCATAAACAAGTAGAAAACTGATAGTATCATTTAGATTCCTACGTGCATTCCTTTGTGTGTGTGTGTGTGTGTGTGTGTGTGTGTGTGTGCTGGGCAGAGATGACCTCGGTGCACACCTCTATTCTGATGATAAAAGAGCTCACATCTGGCAGGCTCCAGAGGTCAAATCCCTTGAGCATGCTTACATGGCCTCCTGGTACGGAACACACAGCGTTTTACCGTGGCGGGTTATGACCTGATGAATTGTAAGGTCAGCAATCTCAGTTTGTTGGGCCACAACCATTCAATTAGAATACATTACTTTATAAAAAAAAATAAAAACAAGAGGCCAGATGCCCCCCAGTTCAACTCACAACAGCATCATAACCCAAAAAATAATAAGATTTTACATTTTGTTATTGCAATCTTCCCGTAGACAGTCCTCTTTTCACATTTGCATCTTTGCCATAATTGAAGAAAAGAATCTCACAGATGAGGAAAGAAAAAAAAAACACATTACTGCCATAATCCTGTTCTTTTTCGTGTGAATGTATAATATTCATGACCATCTACCATCACCCGGCATCCGCCTCGCTTCGCTCCTCAGTGTGGGAGTCAACCCTGCCCCCCCAGAGGTCAGCGCTGCAGAGGGAGAGTTACAGGCGACTAATGAGGGACTCTACAGAGCCGAGGGTAACTAGGAAGGACACGCGGGGCGACGCTTCCTCGCGTCCCTCCCGGCTGCCTGTCCACAAACGTCTGCCACCCTCAGTCGAATGCACACACTGACAGCATGACTTGAAATCACAACAAACCACATCACGTAATAATATCGGTCTTTATTCGTATAGCACCTTTCATGCAGAAAATGCTAAACTGTTTGAACCATGTGAAATGCATAATACCCCCCCCCCTTCTATTTTTATGTGAAATTTGTTCCTTTGTAACTTTAATCACTGCTGTCTAACTTGACTAAGCCAAAACATGACCCCGAACCCGAGAAGCTTAGCAATAGGATAGACCAGTGAGTATCGTGCATTACAGTAGCATCTTCTTGTAATTGTGGTAATGAGGCATACTGTTGTCATGGATGCTATTAAAATTGCAGTTATTGGACATTCTCGGTTAATTTGGAGAACGACACAAATTATTGATCGACGACAGTGGGAAGCATCACACATTATAATATTATAAACCTGATTTTACATTATGTTGAAATGCATTTTTTTTGTTTCTTTCCTCCTTCATGATATGATAGTGGTCCTACACATTTCCACGGTTCGAGATCTTATTTCTATTGATTCCAGTGGTGATGAGCTGCATTGTTTAATTTACGCCGCTGTAGAATTTGCAGCGTTATGACACGTTTAAGTCAGTTTTATAGCTGCAGCAGGATACTGAGCGGCTCCCACGAGTCAGGCGATGATCTTATTATGTCAAAGGAATAAGTAGGAAATTACAATGTGTAATGAATAAAAAGAAGCAAAAAACTCAGACAGTGTGAATATCCTCTAAGTCAACCTTGTCAATGTTAAAATAAAGTAGCTGTAGATGTAGGAGAGAATAACTTTACAGAGCGAGACAGAGGAAGAGGATGCAGATTTCCCTGTGAGCGCAGGCCTGTGTGTGTGTGTGTGTGTGTGTGTGGAACGCCATGTACACACAATGACACAATGCCAACTGTTACACAAGGCTTATCGTAGAACAGGTTAAATAGCAATGCCAAACACTTACATAAACTACTCCAAACACTCTTACTTAACAAGTTAAAGAAACTTTTTTTGCAAGTGACTATTACTGAACCTGTTTAGATTACAGATTTAGACAAAGGTTCTCCTGTCATATGACGTCATCAACTTCCTGCCCCTCCCTCCCTCCCTCCCAGAAAGAGTCATTTTATTTAAATTATTATGATATTTAACCCTGATGTGTATATTTCATTCAAGTCTCTTGATTAACCCCCAAAAAAGATTTTTTTGTTGTTTATACAAGCAAGAACTATAGTCAACAGTCATTAAAATTCAAAGCAGACAATATTGAAGAAAAAAAATCTGATACATAACTGGATTGATAGTGACTCAACTTATATAATTATATGCATGAAAACTTGGGGAAAAAAAGGCTTAAACAGTTAATAACCATGATCCGTTACAGAATATGTACAGGAACCTCTTTTATGTGACATTAGGATGACCTTCCTAAATTATACTTTTCTTTACGATGACATAAAACGTAATTTTAATAAAGCCGCTCTAACTTTGGATGCTGTTCCTTATCTTGTGCATTACCCGGTCCGTATCAGCGTCGGTACAGTTTGTTCTTGAAGGGAATTGGTTATCGATATGTCAAAAGCTGGAATAAAGTCCCCAGGAGTAAATCCCAAGAGGGCCTCTCGCTCTATCTGTTAATTCTTTATTAAAATTTTAGAATGGTCGCGACCGATTTGCCTGCAAGTCTTAAAAACGCATGTATACCGAGTCGTATAAGCGCCCTTTCCCTACAGGCTTAGCACATGTACATGCAAAGACCACCGTCACCAGCTGCTCCAGACACCGTTTTATATCCACACTTAAGAAGAGCTACTAAAAGCAGCGCCGTCTCCACGCTGCATGATCTCCAATAAAGCTGACACTCAACGTGGACCTGCCAACTTGGCTCTTTTCCTCACACACACACATGCACACCTTGGTTTGCTCACTAATACACACAGACACGCCGATGGATCTGACACATTGCTTTCGATATATATGGGCTGTCCCTATATAACCTCCCATAGCGCTATAGAGCAGAAATAAAGCTGTGGTGTAACAGCACTGTGCTTCCTGGGCGCTGATCTATCATTTATCTTGAGACTAAATGAAAAAGCCAAGGGTAGCTGCTGAAATTATGTGCGAGACGCAGGGGGATCGAAGCGGACAGCAGGCCGAGGCACCGTCCGTCCAGAGAGGAGCCACCGGGAGGGTCAGAAGGGAAAAGACAGCGGTGTTGATGGAAACAGAATGAGACGTAAATGTGCAGACAGAGGGAGACAAAAGGAGGAGGTGGGGGGACGGAGGGACGGAGAGACAGATGCTGCGGGACAGGAGAACGGCCCTCGCGGAGCCAGCGTGTCAACACGGTTTTTTGCCGTCTCAGGGTGGACAGTCCTGGTGGTGGTGGTGGTGGCGGGGGGTGGGGGGGGAGGGACAAGAACAGAAAGGGATGGTGGCAGCGATAAGATGGTGAAAGTCAGAGCGAGGGGGACGGGGCACGTCTCGTGGGATTAGGATCTGTCTGGGTCGGGAGAAAACAAGGTTATCAGCGCTGTAGGTTAGAGGTGGTCACTGTAAGGAAACTTTCCGTCATAAGATATACAGCCACGACGTGGTAATCTCACTTTGGAAAAAGTTATACAGTAGGCATACAGGTTTAATAAAATAATTAAAAGATTTTTTTTCCAGTTTGCTGAGCAAGATTTTTGATAAAAGAAATGAATCTCCTGTCCCAAATTGAAGCCTGGTCTCAAATAAAAGCCTGATCTGTTGAGTGATCAAATCAAATCAATGTCCCGGCTATTATTTACTAATTTATGTCACTCAAGTTTTCAACTTTGTTAGAATAAAAAATCTAAGATTATGAGAAAATATCAAAAAAACTGAAAACAAATTTGTGCATTAAACTGTTGTTGTTTATTTTTCCTAGTTATAGTTGCACCACCTCCAGCAGCTACACTGTCATAAAATATAATTCAAAGGGACACAAGGCTTTAATGCAGGCCATTTTCCAAACATAGTATATTTCTACAGTACTATTTTGGTTAAAGTTCTTTACAAGTATCACACTATAAGAGTTTTATTTTTATATTTATATTCTTAATTATAGCCCTGGCCTAACTCAAAGGCAAAGCCAGGGATTTATTATAAAACTTAATAGTGTTCCTCCCCAGCAATGAGTTACTGGTCTTTTCTTTTTTTTCCTCTCTTTTAATTAATTACCATTAGGGGCTTGATTTAAACAGGCTGCTGAGGCGGGACATAACACGACGAGGGTGCAAATGACGAGGCGGAGGGGCGTAATCGCATGTGACGGAGCGTAAAACGACGCCTGACTCGCTCGTCGCCCCCTTTTATCTGCGAGCTCACCTGGCAGGTCCTGCTGTAAACTGTGGTGCCGTGATGACTACAGCCCGTCCTGTCACTGCCACTGATGGACCTACTGCCCGCCGCGGCGCTGCACACCACCTAATTGATGTTGAACCACGCTTGGTGCCAGGAAGAAAGACTGAGAATATTGAGCATGTTTGATTTTGTCCTAAGGGTCAAGACCACGGGCAGCATTCCTGCATAAATCTGACACCTGATCAGTGTTCAGCTGCGTTTCTGACTGGAAAATCTGTGGAGCACCACGTTTGGTTCCTCTATCTTTTATGATAGATTTATAATATGTTATAAATACTCTTCATTATCATTTCACCCTCTGAAGCCTACACAGACAAACAGATGCACAAACAAATTTTGATATTTTTTTCCAATTCTGATTATTCTTTCAGTCAGTATACACATATCATCATTTTTTTAATGCCCAGTGTAGGAAAACTTCTGTTTAGTTGAAACAACAACCATCAGCAGTCAATCAGGGAATTATAGTTGTTGTCAGTGCTAAAAGTTATAATCAGGCATTTACACCTTTTTTCCCAATGAGTTACAGACATGTATTTGGTACATCTTTTATTTTTTCACTATGGGTCCATGCAACACTTGGGTTCAAAGGGTTAAGATTTTATGCATTTAGTGAAAAAACTGCCTTGACATGCAGGTTAACAGCTTTGGTAAGGTTAATAGGTCTGGTAAGGTTTATCAATTTAACCAAAAAAGCAAGTTTAATATATGATAGAGTGGTTTCTAGGGAGGCAAAAGTTCCAATAAACACCAAAACACGTCTTCCCAGCATCTCCTACCACTTAATTTATCATAGACCCTACAAACTGGACTCTCAAAAACTAATTAACTAACTCTGTTCCAGGATCAAATCTACAGACAGGTTAAGATACAGCCTTTTTACACTGGACTGTATCTGGGAGCAAATGCATAAATCCTTTTAAAGATGAAATAACATGGCATGAATGATACATTAATGACGCTTTTTCCTGTTTTTGTAAGGATTAAGGATTTGAACAACTGCCTATGTTACTAAATGCCTGTGAATTACTCCTGAAATACAATATCCAACTAAAGCGTGATTCATAGGCACTCACATGAATGGCAGGTTAAGGTCAGACAGACAGTTTACTTTATTAGGTCGAACTATAAAGGGAGGAATCTCTGTGTCCCTTTTTGTGTCCGTGTCAATTTATCTGCCTTTGTTGAAACTTGAAAAATAAATTGAGGGCAAGGCCCCGCATCAGAAATCTTCACAACTATTCATCCCATCCATTTAAGAATCGGCGGGTGTACGGCTGGTGACCCAAGTAAGTGGCGTGTATATTACACAGTGGACTGTGGTATATTTGGGTTTCTGATTGTTTGAATGGATGCGTGAATACTTTTGGCAATATAGTGTATAACCACATCTTTTGGGGGGAGGAGTATTTCTGGGAGACAACCACAAATCAACCTCAACCATTGGTAGGTGCATTTTTGTGAATAAGTAGACCCACTTAATTTAAGACTAAATCTAAATAAACAAGCAAAAGAACCTAAAACCATGACTTTTTGTCTGTCTCTGCCAAATATGGCGATTTCCATGTTTCATAATACTTTGTAATATGATCCGCAGTGACCACGGTGTGTTTTATATCGGAGAGAAAAGTGTATTTGCTTTAACCTTCTTGTCCTGTATAATCTGCTTTGTGTTGCAATGCAAAAAGAAATTAATAAAGAAAAAAATAAAAAAAAATAGAAGCTCTACGTGGAAGAACAAGCATTGATTATCAAAATCGCAAGCAGCATAATCAAAAGTCCAATTTTGTGTGCAGGTGCACTACACTTTTCACTTGTCAATATCTGAAAATATTAAATAAACATATAGAAAACTGCTTTACAATAGGGCGCTTTTTAAATATAGGTATTGCTGTATACTGCACAGGCACATTTGGTGAAAATGGATGGGTGAGTTTAAGTGGAGGAGTTTCCTAGCAGGTTAGTTCGAGTGTTGGGGGCAGTGGTGTAGTTGTAGGGATTAAAGTGCACACAGTCGTGTAGGGTCATGGTCCAGTATGCTACGCTGGAAAGAAATTAGGTGCTAGAAATAACATACGGGCACAGAGGACCGGAGCCCGAGGTGTGGAAAGTGTCACGGCGTGCAGGGCCTCAGATTAGAGGGCGTTGTAGCCATTAAGTCAGCGAGACCGGCTGACAGGCAAAGTATTACTCTAAACAAGGGGAAGGCAGGCAGTTCTTTCGGGACATCACAAATCAAGCAGGGTATCGTGGCGCTGCACAGGGTCTGCTGAGCTGATTAAACAGGTTAAACAACTCTTGGGTCGGGGGTAGGGAGGAGGAGGGTGACGGGATTTAATGCGCTGCAACGCTTTTTTCCCAGGAGAAAGTGTTGGCGGCAGCTGCGCTTCTTCCGTTTCCTTTTCTGCAGTCTGCTGATTTACATATTTGACGTTCATTCACCTGCAGGGGAGTGAGGAAGCAACCCAGGGAGCAGGAGCTTTTTCACCAGGTGGAACTTCACCTCGGCGGGATGCAGAATGTGGAGACTTATAAGGAAGGAATAAAAACAAATAAAAACGCAGGTGTGAATGTTACTGCGTGAACGACAGGTTCTTCCTTTAATCATCATGGACAGCATCTCATTAGCTGACACTGCACCCTTGGGTACGTGGGTGTTAATTAGGAACATATGATATTGGCCCAACAAGGGTATTGTTTATTGCATTATGTGCTTGATTGAATTACATTGTGATACTGTTGCATGCATACAAATACATATCATCATATCTATATAAGTCGACGCCACCTGAATTAATCATGGAACGGTTCCAGACATTTAACAGGTGTCAAACAATCGAATTGATAAATAAATGATGTTTTCTCCACTGTAACACCATACGCAAACAAAATACAGCTCCCAGACATATGTCTGCATTCACACCAGCTCAAAACCCTATGAATTATGTCCATATTTGTCAATTCAGCAGCTCACGGTTCACATTAAGTGTCAGGCGTCCTGTGCCACTGCCGGACCGGTGTCACATAATATATGCAGTGCAGTGTGTGTGTGTGTTGGTGTGTTTCAGCTGTGGGACACACTTGTCTACTGCTTAAGGCTGGAAGAGCGGGTTTAAGTGTGTGGAGGTCAGGGTGGTAGACGGGGGGTCAGCCAGTCGGACTTTCATTGAGGCGGTCAGGAGAGTGTGTCTGTCGTCATCTGCAAGTAACATCTCAGTGTTTCTACAGAAATAACAATATTTCATTGACCACGAAAACAAAAGACAGCAAAAGGGTTTGTTTCCTTACCCTAATTATACCATAACAAAACTTGTTGTTTTTTTTTTTTCCATTTTACAATGAAGACTCTGAGTCAAACTCTCTTTTTTCCCTTCCTGTGATTAACCATCCATCATCTTATTATCTGCTTTTCATCCTTTCTCCTCTTTTTTTAATCGCTCCATCTTTCTGGGCCTCGTCTTAATCGATAGAGGCGACAGATATGGTGCAACTTCCTGGAGTGGCACCGAGCACCAAACTGACAGGGCGGCGCCGGCGTTTCCAGACCGTAGGCGACAAAAGTCGATTTTAAACGTCGTATTTACAAGTGTCTTGGGCTCCTTTATGATCTCCGTCCTTGAGATTTTCACAACACGAAAGCGAATAAAGATGTGAAGATAAAGCATGTCCACTCATCGCGTCATCAAGAGGTGACCCTAGCTGCAGCTGGTATTTCATCGGGCGAGGCCAGACAAGATGTATCGACGATAACAACGGCAGCTTTTTGTGTTTCACTTGGCATTAACACGCTGTTTCGTTATGTCTCCGCTGTCCCCCAGAAAGGATGTTCGTACCAGGCGCGCTGAGGTCCTCTTTATGGCCTTTGGCAGAAGTTCAAAAGCATCTAGGCCCTTTTAGAGGCAAGTACACAACATTTAAGGGTCACAACTCTAAACTGACTAACCCTGGTAATGTTAATGATGATGAGGTCATGTGACACGGCACCTTTGGTATTCAGATAGTGCTTTGGGGCTTCGGTGTCTTTTACACTTGAAGCCTGTCATCATTCAGATTTCATTGCCTAAATTCATCATTGACGAAATGTGCCCAATATCTGTATTACGTCCACGTTTGTCTCACTGCAGAGACAAACTCCCAGTGACCCATAATTAACAAATAATGTGGCAAATTAAGATGATGGACTGCTTGATAATTAACGCCCGAAAACATTTAGGAGGAAGTGATCGCGCAACAGTGTCAATTCAGCTCAGCATGATTCACATCCAGTTCTAAAGACACAATCTCTGAATTACAAGGACCCCTCCGTAAAGGTCACCCAGACACTGTTCTGGCACCTGGACAGGTGCCTCCTTGAATAATACGTTCCCGTTCCTTTGACTTCTCATCTATAATAACTTTCTATTAAATCCTTTTTTGTGTCCATGGACCAGAGACAAATGATATATTCAGCAGTAAAGGTGTAATATCGAGTTGAATGCTTTGTTCGAGCATCTTTTGAAAACTTATTTTGCTGGAGCTCACACACACACACACACACACACGATGATGAGGCTATGCAGTAAAATGACTAGCTCTGATAAATAAGATCCCCTACCCCATGTAGTACTCTATGTGATGGGCCACTGCATTATACAGCGCACTGACCAGATCAATCCAGAGAATTCATCTTTTGTTTGCCATTTCACTATTGAGGCCTGTGTTTAATCCACTCATGACTAAACATTAGACATTCAGGGGGCTAATGAAAGCTTTGAGAGAAAACAGTGAAGGTTGTACCATCATTCCAGGGTATCTCTTCAAGTAATATGATGCAGCTTAACCACTGCAGCCTGACCCGAGAGAAAAACGGACAAACAGGTATAATGAGATGACACTCACTTGTGCGACCATCACACACACACACACACACACACACACACATTTGCATTCCCTCAGTTTCAGGCGACTTAAGATAATTTCTGCCAACTTCACCCTCTGGTTAGACCTCACCCTCCTGTTATTAACCTAATATTCTAACCCCAAAACAACTTTTTTTTTTTTTCTTTTGGAAGACCTTTTAAGATATTTTCCTGAAGTTTTGTGGGAACTTTTTGGACCGATGCACAGAGCTATCTCACTGTCTGTCTCCTGTGTCTCTGCCTCTCTTATCAGCAAGTCTCTAACAACTCAATTCATTCTTTCAGGGAGACTGAAGCCTCAGTATAGACGAAGGACAGTTGTAATGCCAGGACATCTGTGTGTAGCCTGACTAAGTAGCCAAAATGTTTAACTGATGTGTAGCTTGATCAATATTAGCTAAAGCCATTCGCCCTTGTGATGGCAGCACAGGAGAAAGCGGTTTTACTAATTCCATACGGAATGTGTATTCCAAGAACATGACTTGCTGTCAAAATAACATAATATAGGATATAGAAAGTAGAAATGTCACAGTGTTACAGTAGAAAACAGTAGAGAATGTATCAATCATCATCAATTTTGAGTATGAAGATGGATGTCTAGTTCAGTAATAGATGTTCCTTTGCTGCAATGTCCATGGGTTCAGATAAATTAGTTTTTAGGTCGGTTTGTATGGGTTTTATTGTGCCCATATTTCCACAAGAATTAAATTGATTGTATTTTGGCCACACACATCAATCAATACACATATGGACACCACACCCTGCAGTGTGTGTGTTGGTATATTAACCTGCAGTTCTGCACAATATCACAGCAATGGTTACCGGAAAAATTACATGTAATTGATCCCTATGGCAAATATGAGAAAAACGCTCAATCTGGTAAAACATAAAGAAAACTATAACATATATATAGTTATATAGTTATATATATAGGGACAAAACTCTTCTCCAGGAGAAACAACAGGTAAAGTTTTTATTACACAGCGTATTATCAACTTATTACAAGAGATGAGAAAATTCCTAAAAAGAACCTGAAAAATGAATGCCACATGCATTACCACAGCTAAAATGATTGAAAAATCAAATTCCAAAAAGGACGAAAATGCTAACCTGGCTAAAACCAGGCCTCATGTCAGTGGATTTTGATATATACCACCATGTGTATTGATACATTAGTGCTCATTTGGTTGTATTGGAGAACCGTTTATTGAGTGTCTATCAAATGCATGCATCCCTAAAAGTTGCTCATTTTTCAAAATCAACTTGTGGACTACGTGGGAAAATTGTTTAAGGTTTTATATTTGTAAAAAGAAAAAAAAAACACATCTGATATTGCTCCCGACTGTCAGACTTGACAGACTACTTTGCTGTGAGCAGCGGTAGTCCAACGATCAGAACACTGCGCTATATGAAAAAGAAGCTGAGATCAGAACACGCACGGCCGTGCTCTGAGAAAGCCTCGCGAAATCCCAGCGAAGCTACGGGGGCTCCATCTGTTTCTGCGACGGCACCGGGGATAATGGAGAGTCGAGGTGGAGGGGGGGTGAGCAGGTGAGGAGGGGAGAGCCTGACACACAAACACAGAAACGGCTGGTCGACGGATGATGAAAAAGCAAAAAAAAAAAAGAACAAAATAGAACTGACAGAGCAGCACGCGTATCGCAGAATGAAAAGATAAAAGAGCAACTGAGTAGTGGAGAAGCGCGGCGTTATCAGGGCGCCCCAGCCCGAGCTAATATAATGTAGCGGCGCAGTAACAGACAGTATGAGAGAAAGCCCATTTGCATTGAATGAGAGGCCATCGCCAAAACCTGCTGGCCGGACACACACATCCCAGATATTTAACAGGAAAAACTCCACTTCCGTCTTCCTCTCCGTCCGTCTGTCTCTCTGAAACAATTCAAACATAATTCACCTTTCTTTACTCATGCTCCTCTCTCAGACTCGCGTTATTCTCCTATCTACTGTATCATTATCGGTCACACTCTCCCAAATTGCTGTCCCGTTTCATTTCGGAGTCAAAAAGTATAAAGCAGCTGAAGTTTCACGGTATCTCCTTGCACCAGACTGAGACTCCCACTGTTTTTTTTTTTAACCCCGCAGAAAGAAAAGTCTGAAAAGCGGGGGTGAGACAGAGGAGAAAAATGATATTTCTGTGACAGTGAGAGAACGTGGTGAAGACAAGGCGACGACTGGACTAAATAAACCTGCAGCGTTTTTTGCATGATTCCTCTCGTCTGTCATTCTTTGCATGGGAAAAAGATGTTTGATGTGCTGTATTATCTATATTTAAAAAAAAAAAAAAATCTTGTGATGCATTATGGTATTATGGATCAAATAAAACAATGTATCTGCATAACTCTTGTGACTCCGTAATATCTGCACTAATCTGCATGGCTGCAAATTTCCCAATGATGATCAACAACTTTTTTTTTTAATTAACAACAATTAGGTATAATATTGATAGTTGATGATCCAAACTTGTTTTTTTTGTTGTTGTGTGTGAAAGCAGATTCACACAGCACAAGAAGAGATGACTGCCGACAATCAGAAAGACAGACAGTTTTTTTTTTTGAAATCCGAACTAAAAACCCACTTGATGTCACATCAAGGAGCCACCAAGGTTCATTTAACTCTAAGGCTAAGAGCGGAATACAGTTCCACGGATGAGAGAGAGGGGAAAAAAAAAAAAGCGCTGCGAGCTTATCCAAAAATTTTTCATTACTGCATGAGCTCTCTGAGGGTTGTCTTTTATGTTATGGATCAACAGGCTTTCAAAGCAAATGAGGAGAAGGAGGAGAGTGACTGGGGATAAATTGGAAGGGAGAGGGAAGTAAAGCGACAGCATAACTTAAAATATGATGCGTATATAAGAATATTATTCATATTTATTTTATATACGTATTCTGCACAGACCATGTTCACAGCGGGGGAACATCCATCAATCATACTTGGAGAAAGCGAGAGAGGTGGATAATGCAAAGTAAAGGTCAGAGCAAGTCTGTTCATGACAGTGGATCATCTCAAACATTAACACTGATTGGACATGGGATATGTTTTTTGCACCCCCTTGCTTTTCTCTTTATATAAGCAGCATAATTATATTCAAATTGTTAAATGCATTTTACCATCTATTATGGCTAATGGTGGATTGTGGATATGATGGTCATGCATGTGCAGAAACACACACATCCAAATCATAGGCTATTCTTAATGGATGATCCATACTGTGACTGAACATGACTACATGACATTAAAATATTCACAATCATTGCATTTCCTTCCATGTTTTAGCCTAAGCTACAGTTACAACTCCTCTATTTGGCTCTCTGTTGCATGAAAAAACACAATTTTCACCTTTCTTCTTCTTTGCCTGGGCGTTCTCTGCTTTTCTTGCTGGAAGAAATGAAAAACGTTGAATGAGCCTCTTTTAATGAGTCGAATAGATGAGCATCTCTGCCACGTGAGACCACGTCTGTGTCAAAATAATGAGGTGGGCTTTATGTATTTGGTTTGTGTGTCAACATGAAATTCAGCCTAAGGGAAAACATTACAATGAAATAATCTTAAGGAAAAAAAAATACAGAGGTCATGACCTTGGTCTCCTCACTGGTATGAACATTTGCGTCTTTTTGCGTATGCAGTTTTTTTTTTTATTAAATTTAACAGAATAAGTGGGGAAAATGCATCTGTTTGCCAAAACGCATGTCTCAGAAGACACTATTTACCAGAATCCATTATTCATAAATGAATGTGCAATTATCTAGACACTGTTACATCGATGGCAGTCTGGTTATGAATGATTGTGGGCTACACAACGCTCATCTCAAAAGTGGATGTATTTAATTTTACTGCTTCGAGACAATAACTTGGAAATGTGAGTGTGAATATTTCAAAGAGTGCCTTTTATATTGTTTTTTTTTTTCTTTTCTTTTTTTTTTAAATCAAACTAAACAAGCACGCCGGTCAATACAGATACAGATACGAAGCACATAATCACAAATTGCAGCCGGCGCTCACCTGTGGATCTTTGAAATCAGCACATGTGGTTTCCACAGAAACAACAAGACGCCGTATGATGGATGATGCTGGCGAAGTTTTCGCTTAATTTGCACCGCGGTGATGATGGATGAGGATGAGTGGATCGTGAGGAGCACACACACACACACACACACACACACACAAATCTGGGCCGGTGTTAATTGCTGCCCCATTAGGTCCCTGCAAGTTTGTTATGACTCTATTACTGAAAGAGACACTTTGTGGCAATCACGGAGCGGCAGAAAATGAATCCGTCTTCCTCCTGCCGCTCTGCTATGACTCACTTTGCATTGTGGAAGGGACGGATGGGAGAACGAAGGGAGGGGGGGGGGCAAACGGGAAAAGGAAACGGACACTCACTTCGCACCAAAGGAGGGGAGCAGATTGTAAGGGGGAGGTGTAAATGGCGAAAGAACGAAGAAAGGGGAGATTTACGACGAGGGGAGGGTATACAGTGTAAGCTAGTAATGGGTAGTAAAAGAGAAATGGCGGCATAAATTTCAGAGATGGGCAGAGACGGACAGCCCAAGTGAGACTCGGAAATAAGCAGCAGAGATTTAAAAAAAAAAGCAGCAGTGAGAGAGAAGCCGATCATTTCAAACCAGTTTGTAGTGTTATACTTGGGTGAGGGTGGCCCCCCCTCCCCTCCCCCAGGCCGAGCCGGTAATCTCCTGCCTCTACGAAGCTGGGGGAAAAAAAGGAAAAAAGGGAAAAACATTCGAGGAATGCCAAACGCTGACTCCGGTGCCTCTCCCGAAGAAAATAGAGTCCAAAAATGTGAGTGGATTATTTAGGTGATTTTAACAGAGAGAGGAGGGCTTATGCCGCCCAGGCCGCCGCTGCCCCCCGCTCTGACCCGCTGATTAGCACCGAGCTCCGCTATTTCCTGCCGATGTGGAAGCCGTATGCATGCAGCATACTCAGCAGCACCGACGCCACACACACACACACACACACACTCACCTATAACTCAAGCAGTTGCCTTTAAGCCATTAACACTCTTCCTAAAGCTGTCCTTGGTGATTTACACGAAAGGGAATTAATATTCCACCCTGTACCTATAAGAACAATATGAGATGCAGTCTGCATACTGACACCACATATCCCACTAATACAGTGTACGGCGTGATTAGAGGTGTTTTTTTTTGAGCACCTTGTTGTATAATTCAAAACATATTAATTAGGCTGTTAAACAGTTACGTGGGATCTGCTGTAACTACTAATTAGTTTAAGATACGGATCATGCGGGGACGAGTCATACATTGCAATATCTTCTAATTAATTGATTTCCCCATTTGCAGATTTCCATACATGGTCACATCCAGTGCACTCTGTCATTATTATGGCGTGGCGTTAGGCTGCTCAAGTGCCTGCCGCCCGCTCTGATGTGCACCGTAGACATGTAACGCCGTCCCTAAAGTGTCCGCGTCTCCCCACCTGGAGGATTACTGGACGTGGGGTTGGGTGAAGGTGAGGTCACAGAAGGCCGATCCTGCTTGTGGTTATTTTGTTGGCCAGGCTCGGGGGCCTATGGGAGATTATGGCTCTGCTTAAGGGTGAGAAACGTTGAACAGGTCTTTTTTTCAAATCTACACTTTTCTACAATTTGCACTTTTTTCCCTTTTTGTTTTTCCCCATTTGTTTTTCCACCGGAAAAAATAATTCAAGATTGACTTGTTTTGCAAAGCGACACAATTTAAGGGGTTTGATGACCCTGCATAATTTAAACCACCCAAGTTTGCTCGACAAACACTCAAGGAGCAGCTGGAGCTATGGTTTTACGCTGTTTTATCAACAGTGCTTGGATGGACATTCTAAACATCATTATTATCATTAAAAGATCAAATTCCTGGCACTCTGTGGTGGTGTAGGGGCCAGGCATTTGTCATATACAGCTATTTTTCCCTAAGTGGTCCTTTGCTGCATATCTCCCCATCTCTCTAATCGTTACTTTCTGCTCGGCTACTGTGTAATAAATAAAGTATAGTAGTGTTACCAGCACTTCTCCTCATGTTGTTTCCCAGTGGCTTAGTTACAATTTAAATCTCTGTTTCTTCCTGCACCGATCGTGCAGCAGACATAACAGAAGTACTAAAAGTAGATAAAAAGTAGTAAAGTTAGATAACACATATATAATGATTCAATTCAATAAAATTGAGTAGATTGACATTCAAATTTTCAACATAAATTTTCAATAATTGTATTTGCATGTCTCTTCTTATCTCAATGTATGTCCATGTCTTACCCAATTTGTCTATTAAGAGTAAATAGTGCAACATACCCTCATTTGGGAAATCATAAAAAAGGGACTATATGCTTCCTATGGGCACAGGAATAGTTTATTAAAAGTAAATGCTTTTATTCTGCTGTAACCTACAAGTGTTATAGACTAAACAATTACTTACACTGTGAAATCAAGATCACTGCAGCTATTTATCTTTAACACATTGACTTGAAATATAAGGCTACATTATAGTGTACCGTAAACCAACTGTATCCCCTTGTTTAATTAACAGATGAGGGTCTATCATGTATTTTTTATTTTTTATTTTATATGAATATCACATCAGGCCCATCAACACTGATGAACTTGCTTCCCGCTCTTCAAGTCCAGGCTGAAAAAAAGTTCTGTGTATAATCCATGAATATAAATGTTATTTTTGAATTTAAGATCATTAAAAATGTATATTTTGACCACCCAATATTGACCTGAAGTTGGTGTTCGCAATACAAATTGTCTATTTGTCAATTTATCCCAAAATATGACTTGACTCTCGACATTTCTGATTTAGGAACGTCGCGTTTTCCCAAAGCTGAAGGTGACGGTGGAGCCGTAGAACTTGCCTTTCTAGTCATGCTGCTACCGGCCTAGACTTCAGGAGGATTTCCCATGATGCACCGAGCCCCCCCTCTCCTCGGCGTCCCATTAATGAATGGGTTTCCAGCTCGGCCTCTTCTCCCTCTCATACATTTTTTTTAATGTTTTCTCATCTCTCTCCTCTGCAGCTATTTCTGCCTCCAGAGCTGTGGAATCTGGATCTGTGATTGGAAGCCACCTACTCCCTCGCTTTCCCCCCCCAACCCTAACCCCCCTTTTATTTGTCTGTCAAACCAAATGGTCAAGGCAGATGGTCGCCCACCCAGAGCCAGCTTCTCTTTCGGATTTTTTTCCCGCCGCTGTGGCCAAGCGCTCACTCACGGGGGAACGTTGGGTCTCTAGAAGTGAAAGAGGGGTCTACACCTGCTCCGTGTTGTGCTTTGGTGCTATGTTTTTTTTTTTTTTTTTAATTACTTGAGTTAATCTTACAGATGGACGATGATTGAGACTAAACCTGAAAGCAATACAATTTAATTTTGAGGGGTTAAAAAAAAGAAAAAAACTCAAAATGAACTGGTATACTGAAGTAATTGAATGAAATGTCACTGCTGAATGGTTTCACTAGCCTGATCGTCACTCCTCGAAAGAAATAAGGACAAATATTCTAACTTGCAGCCACGAAGAAAACTCCAGCATCAGTTTGGAAATGACTTTCCCCGTCTTTGCCCTCAGTCCTCCACATTTCACCTCGGCAGCAGAAAAAAAAACGGCCAGTGATGAAAACTACTGGGTATGATGGTTTTACCATTCACAATCAGTCACGGACGCGTGCGCATGATGCCGTATCACAATGACCCCCCACGGACTCCACGACCTCAGATGACACAGGCTACAGCTTCACGCTGTACGGTATAGGAATGCAGGAGTCAGAACTCAGTCAACAGACTCAGGTTTTGATGTAATTAATCCGTGAAGCCCCCCCCGAGTAAACTCTACAAATGAAGCAAGATTAATTAAGTGCATTAGGTGTCGTTAACGGTGCCATTCACAGCGTGAGCGCTGAGATGCACCTCGACTCCAAGAGCAGAATGGTTTTGCAGTAATTGTCGTTTTTGGTTTGAAACTGTCACACCACTACTAACCTTGGTATTTTGAAGAAAGTATAGACTTATTGAGAGTTCGTTCACTTTAAATTTACTATACTTTGATCAGAAAATGAAGACTACTTGATTTCCTTGCTCCTTCATCGTTTAATTACCTCAGTGGTTGCTTTAAGCTTTTCAGTGTCATGCTGCTAACACGTATGTGGCATGTTGCTTGTTGTACAGATATGTTAGGTGTCTTTTTGTCTCGCTTTCATCTATAGGTGACCCGGAGGCAATTTTCCACTCTAGTGGACCATAACGTTGTTTTTCATTCACGTCTATATGCGCTGTCATTGTGAAGGACTTTTTTTTTTTCCCTCCAATCACAACAGAATTGTTTCACTCTGCTACCAAACACACTGTTGAGTATTCTAACTTAAAGTGTATCATTTCCCTAAGGGTTTTATTTGGTCTATTTTTTTTTCTTTCAGAAATTGCATTCATTAGTTTAAAAAATCCTGCGTATTTACATATTCAAGCTATTTCTTGCTATTTTTTGTTCTATGAGTGGTTTTGCACCACAATCTACACATCTTGGGTTTCAGCACAGTATGAAAATCTACTTAAAGTGTTGAGATAATGTTTCAGACAGGTCATCCATCACAGTGTAAATTTTCTGATCTGCTGGAAAACTCTCCTTGGCGAATTTAAAGACACTCCGCTGCTCTGCTCTGAGAAATAGCGAGTGTGGATTCATAAAACAGCAGCAGAGGAAAAAAGAAAAACGAACCTAAAGGACAAACAACAGACAAAATGCAGGTTCTGTAGAAAATGATGAAGTGAAATCGGTTGTTCCATTTATGAAAGATCGTGTTTAACACTCCCAAGCCTGAATGCAAACCTCCAGGCAGTTGTGTGAAGATTTGACTGTAATACACAATTAAAAAAAAAATCTGTCTCCCATCACCAGCTACATCATCTCTAAATAAAAGTTGTGTAATATTGTGCTCATAGGTTTGCATCATTGTTTTTTATTTAATGGCAATAACAATGCGATGATGAAAAATCGGGGTAGAAGATCAAACCTCACAACTTTTGGCTGCTGAATAGCGTGCGGGAAGTTTGGCAGAACACAAACACACACACAGCTTTTCAGAATGCAGGTGTGGTTTTTACTCCGTCTGAGTTTACCCGCCAATTAAATATTTATGGGTATGGATCCACAAACTCAGACAGCTGTGTTGGTTTTAGCTGATGGGACAATGCTCGCTGTCAACGGGAGCCGGCGTTGATAAACATTTCCTCATTATCGGCGGGAAAAACAGCTCGGCGCCGCTTCGTGTTCCCGTCAGGAAGCGCTCTCGTCGTGAAGCGCGCGCGACCGCGCTCTCCGACGTGTGCGTCATGTTCCCAACATCTGTCAAATCAGATTCTCTCACAGATGTGCAATACAGAAGCATCTGGGGATTAAGTGTGCCTTTTTTAACTAAATGAGTTAAAATAAAACATGGCGTAACTTTCCTTTAGGACAAATCTAACTCATAAGTACAGTGGTTGTCCCAAAGTACTGTACTCATTGTACTGTGCAATGTGCAGCATGGTAATAATAACAGCCCTTCAAATACATGTTTTATATGGTATGTGTCGGCTAGATTGCCAACTTGTCATCCGTCATGATGTGAGGAATTGGGCTGTGATATCCACTACTAAAAGCATAATATAAGCAAAAATGATAGAGGCTTTAAAGTGACATGCATTACTTAGATCAAACTGAGGCTCCGGCTCAACTCCGGATTGCAATTAAGGAAATCTTTGAAATCTTTGTCAAAGCACTGAATTAATCAGATCCTACTGAGAAATAATCCTTTTCAGATGTGAATTCTGCGGCCGGCGTCAGCTTCACCCTCGCTCAAAAGTCATTTCCGCCTTAGATCTCCTCCTTTTCTGGCAGCACACCTGCATATTTCCAGCCCTGTGTCCGTACACAGCACCTCCTGCAGCCCGTGCTCTGCATTCCGACCTCCCAGCGGGTGCGCTGACCTTCCCCTCTTTTTGACAGAGGAACTCAAAAGCATCCATTCCAGATGGAAACGTGTTTTTTTTTTTTTTTTCATGCGCCTTTCACATTCTCATTTCAACCTGTCCCCGTAGCATTCAGCCCATTTGATTCTTAACCGCCTCCACTCGTCACTCTTGCCTTACATGAGCGCCTCCGAGGTTATTAAAGCGTGAGCGGGCATCGTAACAAATCACCCCCCCCCCCAGAGAAAAGTTAGACAACTGCAGCCAAACAATCGATATATTAACACTTATTTGCGCAGACTCAAGGATTGCTCATCAACAAGTCCAGAGACACGTTCACACACCTTTTCTCCACCCTATAGGATAAGCTCAGACATGTGTGTGTGAGCCTTCCGTCACAACACGCCATCCATCATCATCCTCCTCCAGCGGCATCACCCCGGGTTCACCATGGCTGTTAGCCCCCCCCCCCATCCCCATTTACGCCTCCTTCACAGTACAATTTGTATACGTGCGCATATAGATATCGCTATGCAAATTCTCCAAATTATTACACCTCAGTGATTCTCAGCAGAAATATTTTTTACTTGGGAGCCATAATGTGGTTTCAACAATTAACCTTTTTTTTTTTTTCCTCCCATTTTTATTTGAACAGCTGAACGGGGTAATCATATTTTTACATAAGCGAGCAACATATGAGCTCATAAATATTGATGTTACATTCCATTAGGTTGTTAAAGTAATTACATTATCTGTATTCATGTCACTCATTAAAACACTCGATCAACGGCCGTTTGGTGTATTTTAATTGTCTCATTGTTTTATTGTTTGTTTTCACACTTCCATGTCTCTGTAGATCAGTATTGATACCGAGTGTCTGTATGGAACTTAAATAATTAAGTACCAAGAAAATGTACCTGTGACAGTACAGGGTGACCACCACTTACTGCATCCTGCCTCTGAGCGGAAAACTGCTTTTCAACGTATGCAGCATGAAATCAAAACTGTGGCTGCAATTATTTTTGACTGATTTCTTCATTAAAAATGCTGCGAGCTCGGTGGCTTTTTTCCTCTAATTCGAGGCACCTGCTAAGCCTGTTGTGATGATGAAGGCCAGTGACTGCAATGCGGAGGTGTATTTATGTAATTAAACAATATTTTTTTATTTAATTTGTGGGAAGCATTAGTCGCACTGATAAAGGTTACAGGTATATATAGCGTGCTGCTAGATATTCCCTGAAATGGGTCCAAAAATGTATGTATTTATTTTTTTACTTTAATTTGCTCATTGTTACTGTGAATGTTTTAAACTGTAGATGACTGGTGATTTGTGGCATCACAACCGGGGGTCAGCTGTCAATCCAGTAGATTTCAGTGAAGTTGGAGCCATCTTGTGTGCAGCGCTTAAACTTTTGAAATGAGAAACATCTGCATGTTAATAGATTATGGATTTTTCAATGAGGGAGGAGGAGGGGATGAACTGAACTTTGTTTTATGGCAAAAAAAACAGATCAGCCACAATTATTGTTCAGTGCTGCAGTACTCAGACTTGGCTTCTCCTTCACGGCTCCACAGGTTACACAGAGGCAAGAATGGGAATGGCATGGACGTTATTCTAAGATTTAGTCAAAAGTCAAGCAGCCAAATTTTAGATGAACTGGAAATGGGAGCTGGCCTTTTGACCAGTGCTGGAAAATGTATGCAGGTCCTTTACTTAGGTAAAAGTACCAAAAATCAAAAATATACTATTACAAAAAAAGGGTCCATTTAAAATAACTGAGTATCTTTGATGTAAAGATGGAGGAAGATTCCCCAGTATGGTCAGATTGGAGGGGGACCTAATAAAAGTAGCTCAGACTTAATGTCAGGGAGACAGTCGCCAAAACATGTAAAAGTTCATAACCAAGCCATGAAACAGAGAAATAAAACATCTTTTTTCATTGTCTTCTGATAAACGCACAAAAAGTGCTACATTGCTAGAATTTCGTGTGAATGCAGAGCTTCATACTGTCCAATATATATAAACCTTTAAAACGACTGATTTGTGTGCCTATACATACCTGCTTGCCCCCCTCTTTGCCAATATGTTTCTCTCCTTTGTGGTATGCAAGAAAATGTTAAACATTTTAGTGGGTTCCTTGGCCCTACCGAACCTTTATAACAATGCATCAAGCGTTTAAAATGTGTTACACATTGTGTGAAGGTGAGAAAGGCCGGGGAGTATTTCTCAGGCTTGGCCCAAACGTTCATCATCACGGTACAGCAGCACATTACATCATAATTTAGTCAGGTTATAAAATGAGTTCTGGTGTCAATGTCAATATTAGTATTCCTATTCATATGACAAGCTGACCTTTTCCTAAAAGATAATGACATGTTAGCGATTAGCATGACGCTAACGTTGGCAATAGGCGGCTTCTGATCTGTGTCGATATTAGCATTTTCCCGGTCCCCGTCGTTGCCATCGGCGAGGTAAGTGAAAAATGCGCATGAGCTGCTGTAATGCACTTCTCGCTGAGTGAGAGGTATCGATTGGCTATCGCTGCCGCATGCAGGAGCAATTACCTAACGCAGTGTGGATCGTGGCATTCCAGAAGAGAGAGCAGGTCTGCGATGCTTCTAGAATCCAGTAAAAACAAAAGTTTCATGCTATTGAAAGGGCAGGCTTACCATGGCATGAGGACAGTTGAAGGACAGAAAACAAGCTTGGCGTCTCCTTTATTTTGGACCTCTGGACCAAAGTTTTAATCCTGACGCACAATGGTGACGCGCAGCTGCATGTTGGGAGAGGCAAGGCTAACTGCTTCTAAAAGTATGTTTTGATGGCCACTTAGCAACTGCTTTCACTTCACAATTATCAACACCCACAACGATCAATGTATATGTTTTGCCTGCCTTCAGGGGGTGAATGCTATCTAATAAGGAAGCAGCAATTGGACAGATAATCAATTGGTTTTGATGCTTTTAGATCACTCCTCATACCGACCCCCCCCCAAGACATGCTTACCCTCACTGATAAAGGTTTTGCCATCAGTACCCAGTTCTTTAAACCCTGATCAACCATTTTTCCCCATTCTCCCATTTCCAAAACTACATGTCCATTGGACCCGATGACATCTAACCCCCTACAGTTTCTACCCATACTTCCTACCCGAGTCAGGTGTAACTCCTCAGTTACAGGTGTAAGCAAGCACGGGTCACCCCACCATTCCAAAAACCTACAGTAGAGACTACGTTTACCCCCTTCCTAGCAGAATTACTGGGGTACCCAGTCTATAGTAAGGTGAATTTATTTCTGAGAACCTGTATGCTTCAAATCAGTCTGGCTTTAAGCGGAGTCACTCCACCGAGACAGCTCTCCTGACAGTAATAGAGTCATTACATTCAGCTAGAGCTACTGGTAACTCCTCAGCTATAGCTGATAGATTTTTCAGTTCCCTTTGACATGGCTCACTGGACTTAGTATCTTGGTATCAAAGTGTTTTGTAGGGTTAAATATCAAAAGTGCCCTGCTTTCCCACACAGGGAACCGCAAGGGTCAGTGCTTGGTCCTCCTCTCAAAATCCCTCACCTCACTTGGTGTAATCATCTGCTCCCAAGGCTTCTCATACCACCGCTATGCTGATGATACTTGTCTTACTGGGATCGCAAAGAATGCCAGCACCAACTTAACCTCCGAGGTTAGCAGACCGAGCTGCTTGTTATGCCAGCCAGTGCCTCCCTGCAACAATAGATCAATATCCAACTCAGATCAACCCAACTAATGACTATGAACTCTGTCCAAAACTGATTGATGACCAACTAACTTGTATGGTTTCTATCACTGGGCTATATGGATTTGCCTTGTACAATACGTGACCCTACTTGTATTACTGTTAGAGGCTCTCATCATATCACACATTGGTTATTGACAAAAACAGATGAAACCAGGGTAACACTAGCAAAACTAATGGACATGGAAGAAACCTCAAGCAAACAACAAGCAGAACACATAGTAGATGGCCTTCATAAGGACTGCACTGCAATGCCACTTGAAAGTAAATAAACAAAGTCCAAATTGCTTTACCATACATGATAAAAAGAGAAAAAGGAATAGAGAATCTTCTGACATAAAGGAAGCATTAAATATATAATCCTAAGAGGAACCAAAATGAGGCCCCTTCAGAGTTCAAGTAGATCAGAAAGAGAATTGAGTCCCATTTCAAGTGTCCACTTTAAGTCGAGATTGGTTTGTTTAAAAAGGACTGTATATGAAAAAACCCAAAGATGTATTCACATCGTAAAAGGACAAGGACACTGAGGGCAAGAGCAAGAAATGGGTCACAGCAGAAATGCCCTGCCTGGACTACGTTTTTTTTTTATTTTCCACTCAGGCACTCGACTATCCTTGCAGTGTAAATGGATGCGTGGAAATGAATCACTGGGCTCATTTATCTCTCATGGCCAAAGCCTGCAGCAGTCACATATATATATGAAATGCCTCATCAAATCAAAGAGCCGTAAATCACCTCCTGCAATCTTTTAACTTCCTTCACACTTCTGCCTACTGGGAAGTGTTTCTAATAGCACTGGAAATGCTTTGAAAACACCTCATCTCGCAGTTATATCTGTTAATCGTTTTGGGCCATTTATCCAAAACTTCTGAGTATACCTAGGTTGATCTGCAGTATTACTTTTGGGACTAGTGTTTTTTTTGTTGTTATCTTTCAGTCATTTGAACGAAAGATGTGTTCTAGCCATGCGGACAAAAAGAAATGGGACAAAAAGGGGATGATAGAGGAAAGTGAAGGCGACAAAAATGTGAGGGGTAGAAGACAAAACAAGAGAGAGAAGATAGAGCAGCCCTTCCCAAACCCCTGTGTCTGTGTGGCACCATGTTGTCCTTTGGGTGTCCAGCTGAAAACAAGCGTATTGTTCTCCTCTGCCGAATCTGGGTTTTGTAATCTGGGGCGATGGTCCAAAGGGGGATTGGCAGAGCAACAGAGACTGCCTGTCTCTAAGATAAAACAGATCTGTGGAGTGAAGGACTGTGTAGTGTAATGCTGATTAGAAAGCAACAGAGATGACCCCCCCAAGCTCCGTCTGTGGGAACAGTTTGTTCTTGTGTGCGTTTGTGTTCCTCCGTCGCTGCTGCCGTCCCATCTCAATTTTCGCGAATGCACTCTCTCTCTTGTCTATGTTGTGTAGAATAAACACAAGTAGGAAGATAGGACTCATCCTGAAATGTCAAGGTTACTTCTCCAGTTTTACAGGATTCTACTAAAATCCACCACAACTGCAGAGAACTCATGCAAAGCTGTGTCATATGGCTTGTACAACCCAACATGCGTAGAACTGTTAGTATGAGGACTGGATCGCTTTCTGTATTTATTGACCTAGGCTGGTTCCTTAAGACCTTGACATCCCCCTACAAAAAGCACAGAATCTCTGTATCTCAAAAGCTGTCATATGACTGACCTGAATGAAAGCTGCGTCATATTTCGTGCAATTCCAAACAGATGTAAGGTTGCCACAGATTAGACTTAGTCGTAGTTCTTCATAGCCTCCACAGTCTTTGGTCTCTCTGTCTCGCATTGTCTCAGACTGGCAGAGTGGTCTCAGAGGGTTTTTTTTTCTTTTCCCCTAGGATATTATTATTATTACAAGCCTACTTTGGTACCAATCACATGCATTCTCTGACACGATGCATTCATCCTCTCTAGCCAACACGCCAAGTCTCTGCATTGTTGTGTTTGTGGTTGGAATAATAGAATCTAATATTTATTCTAAGCAGCTACAACTCATCCAAAATAGAGAAAATTTGGTGTAACTAGTGTTTTTTTTTTTTGTCTTGGTCTTTGAGCTCAATTGGTGATAGTCTTGATGAGGTCAATGATTGCATTGCACTGGTTTTATAATGATGAATAAAAATCCACTGTATATATTATATTCAGAATGATTGTGAATTAACAGCTTATATATGGTAAGGATATGGTGAAGGAATCAGTGCAAGTTCTGGTGAAGGGTAAAGAAAAGGAAAGGAAAAAAATGAAATGCATATATTACCGTGTGAATACCTGATGCGAGTTGTTGGAAAGTAAGACACATAATGAAAACGTATGGATAAGCTACTGGAAACCACTTTATTTCTTGTTTTTTGGCTTTAAAGTTTGGCCTTGGCAGTGGATGGTGGACTGACTCATTGATTACAAGCGTAAGCGTACCTGTCTTTCATTCTTGCTCTTCATTCTGTATAAACATATGTATATTTATTTTTTAAAATTTTTTTGTGAGTGGAGTGACTACAAATGACTTACGCCCTTAAAGCGCATTTGTTTACACTACATAGGTTGATTTTTTTGCCAAATACGCTGCATCATTCAATGCATGCATATCTATTGACAGACAACAAGAAGGAGAAACATCGCAACACAAAAAAAAGCTTCTCTTGAATTAATCATTTCAATTGAGATTCATACAAGAATATCACCTCAGATGCATGACGTATTACATGATATTTGTTTTAAGGATACTTTCAATTCATCCGTACTGTCGTGGTAACATTTAAAAGGCACGGATGCACTTTAAAAATGTTGCAGCAGCTTGGCGACGTCTACGTCGATTGACAAGGGGAATACATGATTGAAAATCTGATGTTTACGCACGTTGGCTTAACGGAAAGTTAAATAATTGTTCTTGTTGGCGAGCATTCCCTCTTCAGATGCCAGAAAAGAATGCAGTGGCCCATATTTGTTCATGTAAATCCATGTGCCTGTATGCACAGATGTATGGGTGTGCGTGCGTGTGTGTGTGTGTGTGTGTGTGTGTGTGTATGTGTGTTTGTGCCTCGAGACCCATGTGAATATAAGCCCTCACCTTGAATTTTATTTATTCCATTTTATTTTGCGGCTTCAATTTTCATCTGTTCATAAGGCCGAGCCTGGGGGAGAGGGGGGGGGTGGGTGGGGGGTTGTTTCTTATTTCTTAAGGTGTGAGGGTCAGGAGCCTGCAGTGTCGCCGTACAGCAGGGAGGAAGGTGACAGATAAGCAGACAGACAGGTGGGAAACAGACAGCTGAAGGAACTGCTAATCAAATCAGACAACTGAAAGCCGGCGCCTGATTAGAAAACTCCCCTACGGGCCGCCGCGGAGCGCCGGGCGAAACGACCTGTACGCTTGTTTAATTTGGAGGACTTGTTGAAGCAGACACGGAGGGACATGGACGCATATGCAATCAGACAAGGGTTCACGCCGATATTCAAACGGGGCCATACGAGGGCAGACTTTATAGGTGTACCAAGGCAGATAGACAGGGACGGGACATCAGGTCAGCATGGAACGATGAAAGATAGACAGGTGGAAAGTCCAATAAATTGTTGTGATCATCCACAACAAATAAATTAGCAATCACCTTAGGGACAGTACAATTGCTCTCTGTTATTTCCCTATGCTATATTGGTTTTATAAGTTGCTATTTGATTTTCTTTAAGAAAAAAAGTTATCATTTTCCTGTCGTTACCAGTGGTGGGAAGTTATTAAGTACATTTACTCAAGTACTGTACTAAAACATAATTTGCAGGTGTTACTTTATTACTTTATACTTGCACTATTCTACTTTCTACTCCATGACATTTATCTAATACTTTAGTTATTTTTCAGATTTCTATTGTAATATTTTACGTGAAAAAAATAAACTTTAATATTCTATGAAATTGCTGCTCATGTCTTTGTAAATTACTCTATGTAATTTGTATTACAAAGGTGACAAATATTATGATGCAGAACTATTATTGTCCATTAGAGCTGCGGGTTTCAAACAATCAATTAGTTTCTAACTAATATATTATTGTCAGCTATTTTTATGATAGATTTCAGTCATTTTTAAGAAGAAAAAAACCCTCAAAATTCTCTTATTCCAGTTTCTCAAATCAGAATATTTTCCGGTCTTCTTGTTTTCTTTAGTCTTCTATAATAAATTGATGATCTGTGGGTTGTGCACTGTTGGTTTTGGACAAAAAAAAAAACACCTTCTTTCCATAGCCCTTCTACACATATATTTATATATTTATGTACAGTCCTTATAAGAGAGTTTCCTCTGAGGGGCCCTTGGGGAAGAACAAATATGGTGAAGATCCATTTTAAAAGTGAATTCACAGATGAAGTAATCCTCGACATTTGCGTGATTAAACTGTCTTTTCCATCACAATTGGAATTAGAACACTGACTACTGTGTGTAGCCTTTCTGAGCGCCCTGACTCAGCATATGGCAAGTCCCCCCCCATCAAAAAAAAAAATGTTAAAAAGCAGAATTGGATTTTTTTTGCAACAGTAACTATGATGGGTCTTTTAAAGCTCGCCTCACCTTGAATCTCCTTCTTGCTTCACCTCGTGTTGTTCCGGTTTCACCTCGTTCTAATGAAAAATAACGTTTCACTTTCTCTTTCCCTGAAGCAGACGCTCGTACAACCTGGGCTCTCACTTGCACATTCTGCTGTACACTCCATCAGTTCCTGCTCTTTTTACTGTACTTTTCCCCTCTTCCCTTCCCTTTTTTTACCCCCTCACTCTACCTCCTGCTATTCTTCTCTCTGTGTCACCTTTGCTCTTTATCTCCTCTTCTGTTCCTGTCCCCTTTGGTCATCTCCTCCACCTCTCCTGTCAAAAAAAAATTTTATATATATATATATATATATATATATATATATATATATATATATATATATATACCTCCTGCCTTCCTCCCTCCTTTCCTTCCTGTCTCGTCCTTTGAGGTCACGCTGTATAGGATCGATCTGGGGTCATTGATCGTTCCAATATCCCGGTAGGCGTGCCTTTCATTTCAAGCCAGACCATTTGCCAATCATTAATCTAGATCAGACCATTAAACCGCCATTAATCTGGCTCGCTATTTAAACCCAGGCTGCTGATTGGGTCAGCGGTGACCTCCGACCCGCGGGGTTAACATAGCAACATGAGGAGCAGCTTAAGGATCTAATAAAATATGATTGAATATAACAGCCATTTCAAGAGCAGGTGGCTGTTTGGATTTGGTCTAAATTGGTGGAACACACACACACACACACAATACAATAAACTCTTACACATTTTTGCCTTAACTAACTTATAATCAATTAAACTGGAAAGTTTTAGGGATTATGCATAAAGGTGTGATCAGGATGTTGAAGTTTTTTGTTTTTTTTTATTGATGATAACGATTTTGCATCTCGTTGCTGATTTGTTGGAGATAACATTGTTTCCAGCTTTAAAACACGCTGCGTAAAAACGTGCCATTCAC
This sequence comes from Eupleurogrammus muticus, assembly GCA_036785175.1. NCBI lineage: Eukaryota > Metazoa > Chordata > Actinopteri > Scombriformes > Trichiuridae > Eupleurogrammus > Eupleurogrammus muticus. The sequence goes on along the minus strand of JAYKQN010000013.1, from coordinate 14,614,001 downwards.
GAAACCGACAGCGTGTTATTAACCGAGTTGGAGACATCTCAGTAGATCCACTGCACCAAAAAAGGGGGCTGGACACCTGTGTGCAATATCATCCACGTGGTGTTCAGAGAGCGCACATAACGCGAGTGTAAACATCTTACAGAAATCTCCGCGATCTGGCTTTAAAACTTTATCGCGAATCTGGACATAATTGTTGATTTTGCGTTACGCAACTTATTTATTCATCTCCCCCCCTGACAGTAGTAGGGAGGGTGAAGAGTGTATGTGTGTGTGTGTGTGTGTGTGTGAGTGTTTGAGTCTGGGAAGGGGGGTGGATGGGTAGTGGGGAGGAGAGGGGGCGTTGGGCCGGAGTGGAGTAAAGACGGGGTTAAATCTCTTCGGAACGTGCGCAGAAGACCGCGCTCGCGTGCCGGAGGTCTCGCCGGCACAAGTGTCTGAGCAGACCCGAGCCAAGCACACGCGCGCTGTGGAAAAGCACAAGCTGCTCCTTCTATCGGGTGTTTGAACAAGGAACCAAAATAAAAAAAATCTTTATCTGAGTGCTGGGATGAAGAAGTGACGCCGTCTTGGCTTCTGCGCTCTGGATGATAATGGGATCATTTTACCATCAGATGTTTCCAGCGGTGGATTTCACTGTTTAGGAATGTGTTTGATCCGCATTAGCCTTTTTTTTCTTCCTCTTTCGACGTTTCCTCCTCTGGGCTTTCTGCTGCATTCTTCTTCTTTTTTCCTGCCGGTAGGATATGTGGAGCGACAATTTGCACCGTTTGATCACCTGTTTTAGAATCCAAAAAAGGGCTTGGAAGGATGGAAATCTTTTGAGATGAAAAGCGGCACTTTTGGGGGTCATTTTGTGCTTGTGCGTGGCTCGTGCCTCACCGCGCGCCCCAGCAGCCTGTTGTTCGCGTCGGCGGAGAAACGCGCAACTTTGCCACGAGCTGGAGCCGGAGCGCGGCCTGCGGCGGGTCTGAGCGGCGCACCCGGGCCACACTCGGGGGACCAACGGCGCGGCCCCGGTGCTCGGCCGTCCTGCGGTTGGACGCGGCGTCCGGCGCAGCTGTGGAGCCGAGATGATGAAGACGGCGGTGACGGCGATCGCCAGCGGCCCGCCGGCCCGTGCGGCCGCCGGCGTCTCGGTCTCGCCACAGCGACGCCGGCTGCTGCCGCTGCTGCTGTGCGCCCTCCTCGTCCTGCTGCCGCCGCGCGCCCTCTCGCACCCGCAGCCGTGCCAGGTGCTGAAACGGATCGGCCACACGGTGCGGGTCGGGGCCCTGCACGTGCAGCCACGTCTGCTGGCCGCCACCGCCGTCGGCGGTTCTGAGGTCTGGGACGCCGCGGAGGAGAGCGGGGAGCGACGGTCGTTGGAGTTGAAGAAGCGGGTGAAAGCGAGCGCCGACGCGCCCGCGTACGGGAGCCTCAGGACGAGGGGCGCCGCCAACAGCCAGAGGGGCGCGAGCAGGAGCAGGAGCCACACGCGGCAGCGGGAGGAGAACGCGTCGAGAGAGAACCGCGTGCTGGCGCCCCGGGACTCCATCCTGCTGGCGGTGGAGGCTGTGAACCGGGCCGGATTGCTGCCCTACAACCTGTCGCTGGAGCTGGTCATGGCCGTGGGGTCGGGACTCGGCGAGCTGCCCGCCTTCTCCTTCGCGTCCGCGGGCGGCGCCGAGAGCGAGGACCCGCTGTCCTTCCTGGAGAGCGTGTGTCACACCGTGGTGGTGCAGGGGGTCTCCGCCATGATCTCCTTCCCGCGGAACCGGGACGAGTTCGTCAAGTTGGAGTTCGTGTCGCTGGCGCTGCACGTGCCGGTGGTCAGCGTCGTGCAGAGGGAGTTCAAGCGCCACAGCGAGGTAAAAAAAGAAAAAGTTATGTCTGAGTTACAACTTAAATGTTAACTGTTGATTCATACACACTCATAGCAGCTCTGTACAGGCACAAAGGCGAAATGGTAATGGAAAGAAAAATGGAAAAAAAAAAGTTCAGATCAAAGAGCCAAACGAGTTCATGCGTCAAAGCAGTGGCCCGCATATTAAGGTGGAGGGTGGGGGGGGGCAATGTCCATCGCCATGCCTATTCCTCTTGTGTGTCAGGGAATCAGCAATTGTTTCGTGCGTAAAACCTCTCCAAATGCATCTACACCCCTCCAACACACACACACACACACACACACACACACACACTGGTAAAGTCGGGGAAACAGCAGGCGCTGTCCGTGGTGCTGAAACCTACAGCACACACAGGGAGTCTCCAGGCAGAAGAGGTGGAGGAGAAGGGTGCATTCTTCTTTACAATACCATTTTCATTGTGTTTTTTCTTTTTCGATGGAAGGCAATTTGCACCCAGCGGGGCCTGCCCTGGAGTGTGTATATCGGTATTAAAAAAAACGCTGTGTTGTTTATTCTCCATCCTGCTGTACATGCAGCACAGGTCCAACACCGTGGAGAGAACAACGCAGTCGATGTGGAGTGTAAAACTTCATTGGACTCACTGCGGGGTAATAACAAGCAATTCCATTTGGAATTATAGTCCATGTTGACATCTTGATGAACCCATGCACGCATGCACACACTCAGGCGCACACACACACACACACACACACACACACACACACACACACACACACACATAATAGTACCAATATGGGCTAACCCAAGGTTGTGCTGACATCTACAATATTGATTTGACTTCCTTTCAACAAAGAAAATAACCCGTCTCTCTCGCCATCAAAGCTCATCATGCCGGCTGTGACGCTTAGTCGGTTGATTGATCCACAGAAAAGTCATTGGCAGCTAGTTGATTAATCGATTAATCATTTTTAATCACCTTTCAAGTAAGGATAATGTAAAAAAAAAGTTCTAACCTCATCAATATGACATTATTTTTTCATTCTTGCCTTTTGCTTTTGGACTTTCTTGATCAGATAAAGATAGGCATTTAAAGATATCCCTTCTGTCTCCAGGGTTATATAATCAGCTGATGAAAAAATATTGAAAACATGCGTGGGATTCATTTGGATTCATCCTCTTGCTATATATGTTGCCAACTAAAAGGTTGGGACATGTGCAACTTACCAAAGATCCCATGGCTGGATTTGAATGCATAGCACCATGAGTTTAAACTCAAATCTCTGCCTATTATTATTATTATTATTATGGTTATGGCTACACTTTCAGGTCAAACTCACTCATCTTCAACCTATTCTCTAAACCACATGAACAGCTTCCTCTTCTCAACAATATAATGACCTGCTCAACAGGAACACATCATGTGTTTTCCCTTAAACCAAGTGGTTATCATTAATTGTGGGGAAAAAAATGCACAAATGGTGGGTTGTCACCTTGTAAATGACTTGATAAGTCATTTCACGCTCTCACAACATCCAGTGTAGAAACCTCTCATCACAAAACATCGAGTCTGAACAGCAGGCGTTAGATTGATGGTCCATTTTTGAATGTGTGCATTAATATGGAGATATGATGTGTTTGCTGGCACCCCGACCCACTGACGACTAAACAACAAAATAAGCTTGTTGTAAAATAAGCGTTGCGTAACGTGGGAGCGTTTTGGGCATCTGTCCCCCCCCCCCCACAGTGTGGATTTACGGTTAAGGTTAAGCAACAGCCGGGGTTTTGGAAAAGATCCTCGGCTTGCTTAATGAAAATCAACCTTGACTGCTGTTAGAAGATGGGATGAGCACGGCCAATTTCATGAGCTGAAAAGCTACTTGTCTGAAATGCTGCCGACTCAAGATTATCTGTATTACTTTTATACCTGGAATATGAGAGCGATAGAAAATCAGTTAAAAGTGGAACACTCTTCATACATCACCGTAATGGACCATCTCTTTCTCTTTTTCTCTGTGTGTGTGTGTGTGCAGGTAAAAATCTCTTTCTCCATTACAAATAGACGCAGCCTCAAACACAGACACAGAGAAAAGAATCTAGTGGAACTATACACCGTAAACCTCTTTAATTAGGTGACACTACCAGGGAGGTTATTGCATGTCAATGTGTGTGTGTGTGTGTGTGTGTGTGTTTGGAATGCCAAGAACACACACATGGTTCTGGGGAGGGGCAAAGAGCATCATTGTCTTCAACACACACACGCACACACACTCACACATACCATTAGTTAGGCTGAAGGGTTCTGGGAGACTTGCCACTTACTGAGCTATAGTATCTGTGTGTGTGTGTGTGTGTGTGTGTGTGTGTGTGTGTGTCTGTGTGTGTGTGTGTGTGTGTGTGCGTGCATTACATCAAATTTCCTGCTCTTTGCACGAAGCAGCATTTCACTGTAAGGGCCCATTAGGCGTCTAAAGTCCAAACAGCTTCTTAAAAAGTGAATGAAAAGGTGGACGGAGCGTCAGACAGCGACCAGCTGATTGATGGCGGCGGACGGCCGACAGATGAAGGCCGAGCGGGAAGAAAAATGGACTCGGGAGGGTTAAGGCAGACAAACAGATTGTGCAAACAGATTGCGCCGCGCCACATGTTTGACTTAGAGAAATGGCCTCCGACTCATTCGGGTTTGTCGAGCGAAACGAAACAGTTTCCGAACGTGTGTGCAGGGACATTTCGGAACGTCTTACAAGAGGATCTCATTTAGCGTTTATTCTGTGACCTTGCTTGACCTTTGCATCATTGTTTAAGGTCATGACATGACGGACAAAGCTCACATTTCTTTGTGTAAATGTCAGAATGGTCAGTGAGGTTGTCACAGATGAAGTAACACCCAAGTTAAGAGTCTATGGAAGTTGAGAAATGTATTTTGGTAGAGGCAAAGATGTGAATTTTGCAATATACATGTGCATGCAGTTGGAAAACATCCTAGGAATCCCCCCGTGATATATCAGTGTATCTGATAAGATCCAATTTATTTTATTTTTTTTCAAATCCCAGGCTGGTTCACAACACCATAGCTTGTGTAAAATTGAGAAACAGCATTTCCACCCTCAGCTTGGAACATGCAATGCATTCAGAGACACATTTTATGTTGCAGCCGTATAGCTGCAAAGCCAATGCAAGATTTTACGAAAATCTTGCGAGCAACTTTGGCAGCGATTACAGCCTCAAATCTTCACAGGGACTTCGATTTTGATGCGACAAGTTTTTCATTCCCGGATTCTGAGGCTTTCTATCGCCCCTTCTCTCCAGCACTGTCAGGTAGGACTCCCTGATGGGTTCAAGTCAAGGACGTTGGCCCCACGCCACTCCTGCGTTGTCTTGGCCGCACGCTCATGGAGTCGTTATCCTGTTGGAAGTCAAGCGAAGTCAAGTTTGTTTGTGTAGTCCAGAAATCACAAATGACAGGTTGGCTTCAGGGGACTTTATGGTTGGTACAGCGATGGACATCCAACAAAAAAGTCAGGGGGTGGAAAAAAAGAAACAGAACCTGTGGCTCAATCTGAGTTTCCATTCAGGAAAATTTCTGTTCTTTGCTTATAACTGAGACCAAACAGGTCCAGGTTTGGTTTCATCAGAGCAGAGAATCTCTTTTCTCACAGTCTTGTAAGTCCTTTAGATGTTGGTGTGCACTGATTTTGACATTTGCTGTATTCTGCTGCATTTTAAAACAATGTCAGGGCCAGATAATCTAAACTTCTTCTGTAAGATGCAGTTTTTTATACGAAATAAAAACAGGGTCTGACATAAATTAAAGGCAGTAGCAATGTTTATTTTCGTATTTCTTTGTCCCAGTGGAATTTAAAGTATGTGTGTTTTCACCATCAAGAGAACACTTTAGTGCATGATTAGGCATTTAAAAAGAACATTTTTGCACATGACATTTATAAGGACACTTTAGTGCATGTTTAGAGGGCACAAAGGAGAGCGACCGCCCCTCTCCCCCATGCACATCTACATTTACAAACTCCAAGCTGCCATTCTTTGACTTTTCCACTGAGGAGAGGCTGCAGAGTCAAAATCAACGGGAGGATGGTGGGTTGTCGTTCCTGAAGTTTCTCTCATCCCCACGCAGGATCCCTGTAGGAGCTCAGCCAGAATGACTGTCAGGGTTCTTGCTCAACTCTCTTCCCAAGGGCCCCTATCCCCCAATTGCTCAGTCAGGAGAAGTCCTTTTGGTTACAAACTGCTTCCGCTTAGGAATGAGGAGGTCACTGTGCTCTTGGGAAGCTTCAGTGCAGTGGAAATGTTTTTTTTGTAGCCTCCCCCTTATGTGTGTGTGTGTGTGTGTATGTGCCTTGATTATTGCGGCTGAGCTTTCCACTACCGATTTGAGTCCCTTTTTTTTTTTAAGAATTATTTGGTCCAGCCTCCACATTTCAGAGTTATTTTTCCTAAATTGAGCGAGTCAACAAGTGGTTTGCACTGATTTCCCTTTTCATTCTTCAAGCCTAATGACATGTTTAGGCCAACAGCTGGGGGCTGGGGGAATGAAGGATGATAGTAATCACTGGATGCTTTTTTTTTTTTATTTTTTCATTGTCAAGAATACAAATAAGATTTATCAAAGACATGGGTACACATGCAGTAGCGACACAAGCGATAATTTTATTTGTAATTACATACTAGTACATGAATTAGTGGATTCTGCTGATTAGGATTTTGCAGTAATTATGTCGTCTGCACTTATTTGAAGATAGAAGATGAATGATACGGCTTTGACACGTGAGCAGGGAATTAATAGAGTTTTTTCACTGTCTCATTAATAATGGTGGCACTAAAGTGAGAACTAATAGTCTGCATTGAGTTAGGGTTTGTTTTTGCTTTCTATATGTATTTCAAACAACCCCTTTTATAATATTGCCTTTTTTGTTCTTTTTTTGCTTTCGTTTGTTTTAACGCAATGCATTTTAATCAGTTTTCATAGTTCCGACAATGAATCATCTAATCAGGGACGGATCAATAACCGAGTCATTACCTGTTTATTTGATTTGTCCGCTGGCTCATGATTCTGCCAGACCCTGCAGTTTTGCCATACAGCAAGGATTGCAAATTTTCTCTGCATTTAAAAAAAAAAAAAAAGGGAAAAAATATCACAACCAATAAATGTATTTTGTTGTTTTGTATTTTATTTTTGTATTAAGGACTGCACACAGCAAAGTTTGTCATTCAGTTGTGTGCAATGACAACAAAACACATGTCAAAGAGAGCAGGCAGTAGCACTTCCTAGCAATTTTTTGTCTTATTCTTATTTTTTATATGAGAAACAAAGACAGGGTTATAAATTCATTGCATTTACAGTGCAGCAGAGACTAAATCCTCTGGTCCTCCAGGGGCATGTGAAGCATTGAGACTCTGCCATGTCATATCCTGAGACACGCACTTTTTTAATCTGAAATAACACGCGTTGCGCTGCTCCTGTTGGTGCTTTTGTGGGAGCAATAATCCATCCCTGCGTACGCAAAACAAGACGACGAATAATGACTCATTTGCATGCCTAGTGGATACAGTGATTAATGAGATAAACCAAATTAACCAATAGATGGCTCTAATGGACTTTTGGTGCAACGCTTGTGTACAAGTTGTAAAGTCAATTAAACAGTTGCCTGAAGGTCTTTGTGTGTGTGTGTGTGTGTGTGTGTGTGTGTGTGTGTGTGTGTGTGTGTGTACTTCCGAGAGTAAGCTTAAGTGTATGCAAGCAAGCATGTGCGTGACAGATTGATTGCCCGGGTGACTGGCGTTTTGTGTGCCAAGGTACGCTGAAGCGGATCTGGCAGCTCACGCGGCCTGATCTGGCCTATTTAATTTTATCGAACGTATTAGAGGGATGACTGTGTCAACTTTGAAACCTATCTGCCCTGATCCGCTATCTCACCACCATGCTGCACTGCACTGTACGCGTTGAGGTTTGCACTGATCCTATCGCCGGGGCCACTGGGGGAGTCTGTGTTATCCAAATATCAACAAATCATCCATATTTCATACCTAATTCTCTATAACATGATGATAATAATAGCCATTAACTGATTAGTCTGAGGCTTTGCTTATCTAAGCTAGACATGTTACAATCAGACATACCAATAGAACTGGATCAAGCTGTTGGCTAAATGAATTAGGATTTTTTCAAAACAGAACATATTAATTATCACCTTATTCTACTCTCTTTCTTGAGCATTCAGCTATTAAGGTGGATTTTTCCATTGCAGTGAGAGCTCGAAATTTTAGCATTCTTGGTCCAGACAGGAATCACAGACAGTTCTGCAGGCCTCATCAATCAACCGAATCACGAGTGTTAATTCAATTGACCTGGTACAAGGCCTTATTGAAGGGCCTTAGTTGTCTTTTCCTTAGCCTTTGGGTTATTGCTAAATAATACAAAGGTAGTTCATGAGTGGTGAGCACAGAATTTTGGGCAGGGGTAAAAAGGAAAAACAAGGCGCTGTCTTTGTCACTGACATATGCCCTTTAGGATCCATTTTAAGCATCTAAGAGAGGACTGCGCTTTAACACACATGTTTGGCTCCTAGAGGGCACTTTAGCACACATTTTGGTTCCTAGACAGCATTTTAGCATGTGGTCTGCCTCCCAGGGGGCATATTAGCACATTTGTTGGCTCCTGGGGGGCACATTAGCACACATCTTAGCTCCTAGAGGGCACTTTAACATGCCTTTTGGCTCCTAAAGGGCACTTTAGCACATAGTTTGGCTGCCATGAGGCCACTCTAGCATGCTTTCTGATTTTTTAGGGGCACTTTAGCATGCATTTTTCAACAAATGGGCCATGATGGGGTTGAGTGTGCCCCCACCCCTCCCCTGTGCACGTCACTGGGCCAATCTGGGCTGCCAGACAACTTCCAATATATCGTTAGATACTTGTCAAGCAGAGAGTCCTTTAAATCCAGGCATGAACAACAGTTGTCAAAAAAGATTTGGAATCAAATGTAGCTGCCAGCCAACTGCCATTAAACTAAATGCAGAATAATGCAGTCGCCTCATTTGCTGCATTTATCGGCACCAGAGAGCATCAGCTATCAGCTGTGCCATTAAAACAAAAAATCGCCTACACAATGGCGTCATGGTGAACGCACCCAAACCTTGCAGCAGCAATTCAAATAAAAAAAAATACTTATTGGTAGCAGTATAAAAATTAACTGTAGTTATGGAGCGACTGCAGAAAATTTTAACGGGTTTTTTTGTTTTTTTGGGCTGCCTGTCCAAGCACCCTCTGAGAGAAGACCCTGGCCAGTGGCTCCCAGGTAATTTGGGTTTGAGACCCCTGGAGTACAAATAAAAATAGATGTAGTATATTGCCTGTGATGTGAATAACGATATTCATGGGAACAGGTAAGTGGAGGCTGAAATCCATTATATCCAGCAGCCTGTGTTTGTTCTCAAGGAACAAATTGAATTCTAAGATAGAAAGTAATTCTACTGTTGGAGTTATAACCTCTTTTTTTTCTCGATCTTTCCTCTCTCCCTCCTCCTGTTCTCTCTCTCCCTTCCGCTCTGCTACACCTGTTTCCCCTTTCCGATGCCTCATCTTCCTATTCTCGCTGCTCTCTAACCTTATTTCCCCCGTTTGAATGTCGCACCCCTCCATTTTTTTCCCTCCACCAATCACCACCATTTCTTCTTCTTTTGTGTGTTCCAATGCATCCCTCTATGGAAAAAAAAAAACATTAAAAAACCAACTATTTTTTCCTCTATCTCTCTATGAAATCAAACCAACCCTTTATCCATATCCATCACCACATCTTTATCACTTCTATCTTCTTAACCATTTAATTCTCCTGTTTTTTAACTGTCCTTCCTCTCTATCCCATCCTTTCGGATCTCATTCCCTGGGATCTTTCCTCATATCTCTTCCATCCACTTTATTTCACTTACATCCTCCCCTGCACCCTTATCATCTTTCTCTGAGTCTTCCACCTTCATCCTCTCTTTTTTTATCTCCATCTGCATAAACTAACCACAACCACTTGCCCCTTTATCTCCCATTACAACCATTCCCCTCCTTTTCTTCCACCTCGCAGAATCCTCTCCACTTCCAAATGGCGATGCGGAGCGTGGAGGCTCCACCGTCCCGTCTCCTCTACTCGCTGCTGATGATGAATGGCTGGTGGGATATTAGCGTCTTGCTCTGCCAGGAATGGGATGTTAGTGACTTTCTTTTCCTCATCAAGAACAACACCCGCTTCCACCTGGGCAATCTTGTCAACCTGACAACTACCAATTCAACCTCGTCACTGTCATCTTTATTATCGCCCTCAGGAGTGGCGTCGGGCGTCGCGACGGGGGCAGACGCGTCGTCCTCATCGCCGTCTTTGCCCTATTTTTCCTCCGCCGCCTCGTCTTGGGCTTCCTCGTCCGCTCCCTCGTCTAAAACAGACCAGCAGCAGGCTCTCATGCGGCAACTGGAGGCCCTGAGAGAACCTTCCACCATAACAGGAGTGGTGACGTTCGGGTGCGAGATCCGCGAGGTGCGGCGCCTGTGGACGCTGGCCACTCGGATGACGCTCCCGGAGTTTCACTGGGTCCTGGGGGACAGCCAGAACGTGGCCGAGCTGAGAACAGAGGGGTTGCCCCTGGGCCTACTGGCCCACGGGATCATGGGGTCCCCTTCTCTGGATCAGTATGTCCACGACTCGTTGGAGCTGGTGGCGCGGGGGGTGGGCAGTGCGGCCCAGGAGAATCCCGCCCTTGCACTCATACCTGGGACTACCAACTGTATGGATATACAGCAGAGCAATGGCAGCTCAGGGGAATACTTGACAAGGTAGGGAACCATGCGGATACTTTCAGACACAAGCACACTCACTCAACCTTACAAAATGAATTGAATGACCATAAACACTAAATATATAAAAGTGTTCCACCACTCTAACAAATTTGAATCCAATTGATAACTTATTGAGCAGCTTGGCGAGCTTATCTCACACTGAATCTTTTCAAAGGCTTGTTAATAATCAGAATGAGCTGTGTTGTAGGATGGTAGCTCTACAGGTGCAGGACTCTGCAGCCCTGAGCTCGATACACCAGGAGCAGGGTTGTTCGCCACGGGTTAGATCATGTTTAACCAATTTGCTTATAATTTTGTTAGGCATCTTTTGGTTTACCAAGTCTATTAGCGATTTCTTGATAATGTTTCAAGAATGTCTGCATTCATTTTTGCCAGTGTTACTTAATAAGCATTGTGTCTTGGAGATGCAACACCACAGCATCTGTTTCCATTAGCTACATACTTTTGGTTGTATGTTGTATTGTTTCTAGCATTGTGTTACTTACATTGACATTGACACCATGTGTTCATATTATTCAAGATTAATGAATGAATCAAGTTTGTTAACTGAGTTGCTAGCTTAGCTTGTGTTTCTTACCATGCTTTCCAGGGGACAAAGTGGGAATCACCTAATAAATTCCTGCTTGACAACAATAGCAAGGTCATGGTTCAACTATGGTGAGAATTTCCTATAAACAGCTATATGATCCATTGCTGATATAAAAAGACTGTAGCTGCACATAGAGATAGTGCAGAAAAAAAGTAAGAAAACCCCCAAAAAACTTAACTCCTAATACAACACGCTGTGAACTGAACGACCACATCCTACTTTCACTCATCACTAATTATCTGCTGCCTGTTTGTACTTCGTCTCCTCCATGGAATCCTTTTGTTGTGCTAAAATCTACTTCTCGCATAATGCGGATGTTTTGCCGCAGTCCAGCTGAAAAGACTTGGGTTCTTGCACAGATGAAACATACTGTAATTCACACTCATCTGCATATACAGGTGTACGGTATACGCCCCATAGCTGCGGCTTTGTGGTCAAAAGATAAAATGTGAGGAAGAGTATTCAGCAGCAGCTGGGCCGCTCGACTTTGTATTGCTGCGATATGAGTGATGAAGAGTGTGTGATCACACACCGCTGCATTACAATTAGAGTTTGACCTTTCTGACTGAGATTCTCTGAAAACACCTGAATCAGCACTGTGGCTGTCCCAGAAAGAGAATTATTTGAACATGTCGAACTTGGAGGAGCTGGAGGAGATTTCTGATTTTGTTTACATTGCTGTGGTTATATTTAAGCAGCTTATGGATTGTTGATTAGTCGGTCGGAGTATTTTTTTTTGGATATCACAGAACAAAGAACAGGCCTTGCCACAGCTTTCACCCACTTCACGAGACCCCTGTTGTTGACCCTGTAGGGATTTACCTGAAGAGGTTTAGTTTCCCGTGTTGGAGGCTGGGTCTCATCTAAGCTGCTACACACAGGGGGTTTGGAAGAGTCAGCCATATGCCCAAGATAGTAATATATGATTTCACCTGCTGGAGCTGTGGATGGGAAAAGGATTGCAAAGATAAAGGAAGGCTGTGTTCGCTCAGAAGTGGGTTTTTTTTTTATTTTATTATTTTTTAGTAATTCACTTTTTTTGTAAAGCCTGGGAAGATTGCCATGCTACAAGGATTAATAGATACTAATTTATCGCCCTTTTCCTTTGAAAAGATTGGCAATAAATAAAATCACAATTGTGTCACGTATTGTGCATTTAAGGTCCTCATAGTATGAGCTGTAGATTTTGTGTTTGTGTCTTTTTTTCTCTGCTCAAATTTTTTCCTCGTACTTCCCTCCTTACATTGCATTCTCAAAATAATTTGTCACATGCTGATGGGATTATATATATATATATATATATATATATATATATATATATATATATATATATATATATATATTCTCACTTGTTTTCTTCTGGCCAGTTGCACATTTAGGCCCAGGTGAAGCGCCCGGCAGCATTAAAGTTTCATATTTTCCTATAATAATGATATTTTATTGGGACTGAGTTCAGCTGAGGCTCTGGGGATTGGAATGAGGAAAGGATGCAAGTTGACGCAAATGATGACATTTTGGAGAGATAACAAATAGCCACAGGCCCCCTGGGATACAGTGCATTCTGGAAGAATTCAGACCCCTTTAGTCTCTTTTTTTTTAATAACATTTTGTAATGTTCCACCTCATGCTAAAATTGTTAAGGGATGCAATGCAGTGTAAGATTTGGCCGGAATGTTTACATAACAAAAAGAACTAAAACTTTCAACAAATTGATCAGTTTTGACATTATGTCACAGCTCAGTATATAATGTACTTATTGATATTCACACTTTATAAATGATGGATTCACCATTTCTAAATTAAGTATTGCATCACTTACAAACCAGCTCGTGAGCAGTTGTTAAAGGTTCATAAGATCATAGAGAATATTTAAGGAAGTGGACATGGAATGGAATGTAGTGGAATTCATATAGTGTAGCTGGGGCCCTGATATCAGACTGCATTACATTTCGCAAACAAGGAGAGAGGAGTGGGTGTGTCCAGAGGAGCCTGTTCATGCCTCAGCTTTTCTGTCTCATTCCATAGTGTCCATTGTTACAAGAATGCATGTAATGATGAGCAGGAAGTTGCCTTGTGCATTTTAGTAAGGACACACCCAGTGTCTCATCCAGATGACTGATAAGCTATCAAGGCATCAACAGGAGAGGGGAAAATCGATCTCAGTTTACCATGCATCTGCACGATTGGAGAAAACTTACTAGTTTGCACCTGCAGCATTGAGTTGCCTACTACTGTTGTGAATATTAATACTGTAACACGAGGGGGTGTACAAAACAGCCTGGGCCACAAATTATCAAATTGAAAAAAAAGCAGCATAAAATGAACAAACATTCTACAGTATATAGGCCACAGTCCAACCTTGACATGGGCAAATGTGTTTACTAGTAGCAATTCATTCTGTCTTGTAATGCAATAATAAATATCTTGAATAAAGTAGTCCAAGCTGATCATATGAATGATGAACCGGGCTGTAATTTACTTCACAGTGACACAATAACATTCAACAGTGTACACACCCTCTAATTGGATCTGTGCTAGTTCCCCGTCCTCCTCCTAATCCTCCCCCTCATTCTTTTCCCCTTCGATTTCAGAGCAATGTTCACCTGTTTGTTTAGATTACAGAGTAAGTATTTAATTAATCATTTTTATTGCTGTGCAGGATATCAAATATTGTGCACCTTACATGCTGGAATGGGAACAGGATTTTAAGTTAAGTCGAAAATAAAACAGTCAAATTTACATTTTGATATTATATATAATTATATTCAAGATCATTGTACCAGTTTAAGTTGACGAACACACTAGCAGCACTTAGGAAAAATTTTTAATATGCCAATATGACCTTAAGTGAACCATGAGTGACACTTTTCCCCAAAGTAAACTATACTGTGTAAAAAAATAAAATAAAAAGTATGTACATAAAAGAAAATACAATCAAAAATTATCAATGCAAATCCACATTAATGCAGAGAGATTATCATTGAACCTTGAAGTGCAGCATGGTAACCAAGGAATGACCTTGTGACTTGACTTGTTTTTTTAAGTTGCAAGTCAAAAGAGCCACCAGACGAGAGTAGCAGATGTTGAAAGGAAGTTACAAACAGAAGAGTTTCCTTCCAAAACTAAGCATTTGAAACTGAAAAGGTTGGCGGCTGGAGCAGGTTGTGGTTGTTTGGTACATTTATAACAGCAATCCAGTCCTGTTCTGGTATAACAATGCGGTTTTCAATTAAACAAAACACAAGTTATTTAGTTGTGAGCGTGTAAAGTCTTGTCTTACACCAGTGGTTCCCAAACATTTTGGCTTCTGACCCTTTAAATCAAAGCCAGGTCTATTCACTGGTTTAATTTTAATCCTCTGGCTCTTGTAGCACATTGTGTTGCATGCAAATACCTGCGCTTTTACTCTTCAGTGTGTGCAGGCGTGCTATGAGAATGTACATTCCACATATACTGAGACAATTGCACAACTCACTCACACACCAGGCAAACTTCAGCACATTAATACATATATTACCTATAGTTCTAATTATTTCATATTTCAATTGTTAATCTGTACGACAGTTTGAAAACCTCTGTCCTTCACCCTTCTGAGTATTAAACCTGTCATTTTCAGACATTTTAAAAATTGGTTTTGCATTGTGGAGTGGTTGTGAATAACGGACGAGCTGCCCCGAAGGGAACTGTTGACACCACAATAGCGTCGAAGCCAGAAGAGATGAGCAGCACAGAAGCTGTGGCACTTCTCAATCTGGTCATTGAAACCCTCCAAAGAATTTATTGCACAGCGATTATGGACTTACGGTCGCAGTGGAGTTGCCGGCAGAGCAATCAAAAAGTCACACGGGGAAGTAGCCGGTGACATATAGAGGTGTTTGTCATCGGACAAAGTGTGGTAGAGGGTCACGGCAGGTGATGGAATCTGCCAATGACTTCCATTGTGCCCACGCAAGAGAGGAAGAACCTGATGTTGCTCAAGCAAATGTTGCTGCAAAGTCGGCAGACTTTGTAGCAATATTTAGCAATTAAAATCTGGAACTGTGTCAGTAAAAGACCTTAATAAAGTACAAATCCTAAACAAACAAAAGAGAGTATACAACTAACAGTGGACCCCCTAAGTAACAAATTGTAGGCAGTGGTGAAAGTAACATACAAGTACATTTACTCATAAGGTACAATTTTGAAATGTTGTTCTACCACTATGCCTACTCATTCATCAGGTAAATAGCCATGGCTTTCTTCATGCTATATAAGGTCTAGGGGTTATATAAAAACCTTTTCATGCATCAAACCCTAAAGCCTTATCCACACGACAAGGCATGAGATTTCTGATGATTCCAAATTTTTTGGTGTTCACACATGCAAGGTATTGGAAGTATTTGCATCCGCATGGCAACGTGATAAGGACTGATAACGAGTGACAAGGATATAATGTATGAACCATAAATCAATAAGTAAAAAAGATGAGATTTAGTCTGCATCTCACATGCTAATCCGTAATCTGTCATCATCGTTCAACAAGTTGTTATGACAGGCTTTGGCCACGTGAAGCCATCACTAGTGACAATGCCTGGTATACAGTGCAACTCCACAACAGCATTGTCAGATCTTTCGACTATGGAACTCGTTATAATAAATACTGATTACTATAGTGGGTCACCGACAGTGCCCAAGCAATCTGTACACAAGGCGGTATAAGCATGAAACTTCGTCAGAGTTACAGATTTCCATTGCCATGTGGACGGGGCAAGCATGTTTTCAGCTTTGATCCGTTCGTTCTTGGTGTGTTTTGACCTCATCTGGCTCTGCCCTCAGAACGTTTGCTGACATGAGGCAGCAAGAGAAGGGATTCTCTGCTCTCTTGAGAAGGGGTGACAAGAGTTGCTAAAAGGCCAAAGTCTGCAGGCACCAGCCAGAGCCTTAGAGATACATACTGTGGTCAATAGAAATCAAAATGTACACCTTTCTCTGGACGGCATAAGTTTGAAATCTGCTGTTAGCTCTGAAGCCTATACTGTAGATATACTGTCAGCAATGTTGTTGGCACTGTTATCATTCAGGAGTGCACAATTCTGTATTTTTACATCCCTGGATGGGACGAAATCAGGTTCAGAGAATGTACTCTGCTTCACCTCAACTCCTACATCCATATTGGCTCATAAGCCATTTAACACCCATTGGTGTTTTGCACTGATTCCCTCCAAGGTCGGGCAGGTGCAAGCTAACATAATGTTATATATGTGCAACTAATAACGCTTTTTCCCGACCTAGAGTGACGGGTCAAAATTATTGTGGTAGCGAAGCTGTTCCCCCTATACATCACAGGAATCAGAACATACAGCTAGCGTCATTGTTTTGCCGTTGGTCAAAAACACCGACTGTGTAATCAATAATTTTTGTCACATTAGGGGGCGGTGAGTTGTTACCTGCGGTCTGTCACTCAGAAAACAGTCAGCCAATCAGAAAAGAGGCTCATGAATATTAACAAGACAGGCCAAAAGCAACCTGTGCTTTCTAGAGCCACAGCGAGGACCTTTAGAGGGCAATGGGAAACTACATTGGGTACAATATAATAATATAAACCATAGTAATCATGTTAGGTGTATCAAAACTTTACAATCTAATATATTCATAATATATCAAAGAGGTGAAAAACTCAATTTTGCTGCCAATTCTCATGTAGCCTACTTTTACTTGGGTAGGATTTTTTTATACCGAAATTTTACTTGCAATGGAGTATTTTCACAATACTGTATCGGTACTTCTTGTATTGTTCTTGTAGATTCAAGGCGACAGTATGAAAACAGTATTCCACTTTTTGTAATGAAAACCATTGGTAACAACATACAATAGGTGTGATATGCAGTAGGTTGTCCTGCATATGCATGCAAGTAGACACAGAACTCTAAAGAGCTCAAAGGATGGGAGCTAATCCACCTCTTGTGGTGTAAGTATAATATCATAGTTCATTTTTTTATTCCCAATAGTTGATGATTCTTATGGAATATTGCCAATTATTACTGCTGAGGAAAAAAAATCTAATATCTCAAGATCAAACTCATTCTGTCCGTTTAGAATAATTAATAAATATTGTATAGATGGAAAATGAAACCAAAATAATTGTACAATGTTGAAATGGGACGGATCCCATTATGAGAAATCAGATGATTAATAATTCTTTATTTCAAATAGACTTAATCAGCTAGCGCTGACTACTCTGGCTCGGATATAGTTGATTTATTCATTATTACTTTCATTCCCATTTCACTCCATTTGCTTTCTCAGGCTTTGATCCAGGAAGGATCAAGAAGGGTTAGGCTGCACTGTGGATAGAAATCTCCATCCTGATGGTCACACCACACATCGTTTCTTTCTATTTACCACCGGGCTCCATTTGCAGAGCACTTGCTCATCCTGTGGGACAAATCACTTAGCATTATGGTGAGGAAATAGCCCAGAAGGTACACTAAAGTGTACAGGATACACCAATCAGCACGGTGATGCGAATGCAAAATGCAAAAATGCATTACAAAATTACAAATATACTGCTAATGTGCAGCCATCAGGGAAAATCCTTCAGAAGTAATATCAGAATTGGTTTTAGACAATAAATATAAAACTCTAGCATAATGTGTGGATATCCATGATCTCCAGCAGCTGGGAGAAAGGTCTAGTTGGTGCCTATGAACAGTTCCCTCTATCACCACTAAGACTGAGGCTAAAGCTGCTTGTTCTAGACAGAAAAAATGAGCATCCTGACCAGCCTGGGGATAAAGAAACACCATTGTTCTTGTGTTCAAGTACAGTTATTTCCGCTACGCAGAGTTGCTTAGCCTATATACAGTACTAGGTCTAAGTTGTTTAGTGAGCACTCATTCGTTTATTCTGTAATGATTAATTGGATTCATTAAAGTCCTTTTCTATATGATTTTTAAGCGGATAACTGATTATATTTCCACTTGAATGCCAAAGTTGGGATATTTTTGAGTCCAAGTAATCTGCAATTCCTCATTATTATTATCATTATCATCAGTATAAAAATGTAAAGAACATTTGGAACGTCATGAAGCCTTTCACATTTTTGTACATTGCATCCTTTTTTTTTGCTCCCTGTTATAATTACTGTGACCGCTCAAGCCGTTGTCACTTGAACACGAACATATTCATTTTTTTGCACTTGATGAAATGACACTACTACAAGTCATTTATTTATTTATTTTTTTAAACCGGATGAATGTCCACATGAACACCGATGTATACACATTTAAATTAGTGGATCACGGTCAGCGTTACTTATATTAAGTGAATAAACTGGTGGATGGCTTTCCCCACAATATGGGATAATAAAGTATAGGAAAGGTGCAGAGGAAGAAAGAAAGTAGACAGATGAAAAGAGATTTCATTTAATACTAAATTAAATGCTGCATAAAACCCCCGAGGATGCAGATACAAAGATAGACCATAGGGAGCAAAAGTCCTGGATTAATAGATAAGATATAGCCGGGGCAAATATCAGCAGGTAATCTTTATTCACGTCAGTTTTGCCTCCACCAGAGACAAATCCATCTTGATATCGTTTTAAAGTGATACAGTTCAGTACCTTGAATGTGCCGGCCGCCTGAGCCGCACTAAACAGGAAATGGCAGGAAATGCGACATAATAAAAGTACCTTCTGAGGGCTGTACTTCCTGAATCAGCGTAAGTAAAACAAGTTTCCGTTTTACTTCAGGGAGGGATTGTTTCAACAGGGAGGAACGCTGTCAGCAGATGCTTTTATAAGAAGAAGATATTTTCAGCTAATTTAAGTAGCATACTGCTTGCATTCAGACTGCATTGTTAGACCCAGCAACGTAACAACATTCCAAAAAGCGTAATACAAATCCACATGTTTTACTCAATAACCCCAATTACTTTCCCATAAAGGATCAATTTGATGTCTTTGATAATGATTACATTTGCAGGGATCTGCCAGAAAGTTAAACTCTTCAGATTTGTGTAATAAATTCTACTGTAGGAGTTAAGGCCTCATGCTTCGCTGCTGAGATGCCTCACCCAGACCCACCTGGCTCGCCATGTCCCTACGATGCAGATAGTCAACTTTTTATTCTGCATTTCTGCAAACAAAGACCCAGACAGCTCACTGCACAGCGGTTAAAAGACACATTCTTGTCCTATCACTTCTTGCCTATTAGGACTGTCTCGCTGTATCATAAGTTTTATCCATGTATGGGAGGCAACTTTTTGTTTATTTTGCCTTCTTTGTGACCGGTGATGTGAGCACAAACGCTACTTTGTGACAAAATCGTTTAAAGTGAATCATGAGGCCGGATGTGACGCTGGGTTTGTGTTGGCGTTGAAATAGATGTGATTCACCCAGACGTCAGTCCTTCGAGACCTCTCTGCTTTGTCTTTTTTTTTTTTCCTCCATTTGAGTGGGAATGAATCACGGTGCATTGTATGAAAAGTGAAACCATATTTTTTTAAGTGGAGCGTGGGAGGCGCTCTAACCCAGCATGCATCTGTCCTCGCTGCTCGCCATCAGCCTGCAGGCTGCACGTCGTTCGAGCTTTTCCAAACTGGATTATTCTTTCAAATCAGGGGAAACATTTGTAAAAAGGTAGCCAGTTTTTAGCCAATTAGATACTCACAAATGTGGTGAGAGCTGCAACAGTTAAAGAATTACTTAACTTTCCCCCTGATTTCATAGATTGAGCAAATAATATATTATTTAAAAAAATACAGATGAAAGGATGATGAAAATAAGCATTAGTTGCAGCCATGAATGTGCAATCAAGAAATCAGAAGCTATTCTTCAATACAGAACAGAAAAAAAAAGTTATATCTGATGTTTTTCTTGCATTTTGTTTCCCTACAGACAAAAAAAAACTATGATAATTTACACCATAACTTTGAGCTAAACCAAAGCCTTTGATTCAATTATATGATACACGCCTGAGCCGATGTAGTGTTAATAGTCACAGAAAGCCAAACTTCAAAACTGGGTTTTATGCAACTCTCCGATAAATATTCATTCATACACAATAAGGCAAATGACACCCCCGTGGCCACGGCTGTGAAGGTAAACATGCAAATCCACGTTGCCGTGGGTCGTGTCTGATAAGAGGAATTCAGTAACACGTTAATGAGGGGAGCCGATTCTAGATCAGCGGCGGTCGTATTGAGTCTTTTTTTTCGACTTTAGATCCTGCGAGTGGAAAGGGGGTTTTCTGTTTACTGATGCATGAGAGACAATGGCCCATCAAATCCTCTAATTATCCTCCCCCTCTCTTCTTTTTGCACTCTGAAGTGAGTTTTTGTGCAGGACTGAAGTCGAGTAGAAAAGAAAACTTGGCGTGGCTCACCCATTCATCGGTACAACTTAAAAAAAAAAATTAAAAAAAAAACTTTTCCCGCCCGTGTCTGCCGTAGCGTGGCGTGTTTCGCATCAGTGCGATGTTTGAGTGAACAAGACAGGCCAGGAGGGAGCGCTGGAGAAGAGGCTGCATGTGTCTCCCCTTTCGCACAACGGAAACGCACTGCATGCTATCGATGCGTTGAGTTAACCTAACATATCAACCGGTGCCGGAAAACACATGACCTTTTGCTAAAATGTGACACCTCACTTCTAGTGCTACAAAAATAACATCTCTCGCACTGTCGGGAGCCTCTGAGAGCACGTAGTTTCAACTGTTGTACACCGGGGAAAAAAAAAGAGAAAAAGACAGATTCCCAAGGTAGCTTAACATCTACAAGCTACAGTGCAGACGCTGACCTTAAGACAAACTAGTCGAGCTGTCGGGTTAGTTGAAACGCCGCTCAGAGACGTAGGAAGGCAGACAAGGTGGAGAGGAGGGGAAGTTTCCCGGCGAGCAAGGTGACACGGAAAAGGAATTTCGGAAAAGGTCACATCATTTTACTTCATTTACTCCCAGAGGCGTAGCGGAGGCGTGCGCATCTACCTGCACAGGACGGAGGTCTGCGTTTCTTTCTTACCTCTTTCTTCACCCTTTACGACATGTGCATTCCAATAGACAAGTGTGTGCTTCTTCTCCATGTGTGTGTGTGTGTGTGTGTGTGTGTGTGTGTGTGTGTGTGCTGCTGTTGTTGTGAGTGTGTGGATTTGCTCCGGTATCTGACACTCTCAGACAGCCAGTAGCATGGCTCAGTGAGAAAGATGGCAAGATCACTGAACCGTGGTTTGTCTTGTGCTGTCACTGATACACACACACACACACACACATGCAAACACACACACTCCAGCCACTGAGGCCATCAAGATGATACACTTCTCCAGTGCACCATAATATTGGGATTTTTGTATAAACTCACCACGAGTAACATTTAGGTCTGTAAATTCTAACAGTAAGAATTTCTGCAGGTGATATTCTTAACAGCAAATGCAATAAAATAAAAAAAAATATATATATAAATAGATATATAAAAAGCAAGCCAGCAGAAAACAAAAATGTCAACATCAAATATTTGGTGCTTCAAACCCGCTCAGTGGAGTTTTTGATAGTAGTGCAATGAAGCTGTGGCTCTTGATTGTGTTCATCTCATGCATGGCTGCTCACGAGGATGCACGTTCTCATGCGTGCAGGCGACACGATCGCGATTTCCCGCCAACAGTTTAACACCATTCCTTTGATATATATACACACGGAGGTAACATGCCAAGAAATGCACCGGGGAAGCAGAAGAAGGAGAAGATAAGGAGGGGAAATCAACATGAATGTTCAAACACTGCAGTCGGTTTCATGAGGAAGGGAGGAAATGCACAGATGATACACAATGTGCAGACATGCTTTTTGTTTGCTTGTCCCACTTCAGTTCATCTGTGCTTGTGTGCACATGAAACTACATGAAATGGATGTATTACTACACATGGCCACCAGTGGGCAGCAGCAAGACTAAAAAACTGGCTGACCAAGGCTGATATCTTGACCTCAAGGTTCAAGGTTCAAGGTTTTTATTTGTCGTTACAGCCATATACACAGTATATAGTGAGACGAGACAGCGTTCCACCGAGAGCAATTGGTGATAAAAAAAGAAAAGAAAAAGTGCCTAAATGCACTGAACAGATTAAAACACACAGTGTCTATACACAAACATACCTGCATACATACTTTATCTTACATACACGCACACACACACACACACACACACACACACGCACACACACACTCACGCCCTCATCCTCACCCACCCATACATTATACATACATTATACATACATCCTCCACCCACACACTCAATTGTATTGTAAAACATGAGTTAAAAACACAGTAAACAAACCCTGTAAACAAAAGTGGTTTTTTTTGCAGAGCACTGTGGCTAGTGGTGTGGTTACACAGATTGCACAGACTGTCCTGATAAATATGATATTTCCCAGATTGCACAGACTGTCCTAATAAATATGAGGTAGATAGTGCTAGATAATGAAAGGTGATAAAAAATATATATGATATGAAATATGATAAAAGAAAGTGCATAAGGTGCAGTGTGCTGGTTGGACTGGTATGTAGACTACAGTCCAATAGTCCTGGTGCTGTTTAGCAGTCTGACTGCCTGGGGGAAGAAGCTCTTCCCCATCCTGGAGGTGCGGGCAGTGATGCTGCGGAGCCTTCTACCTGATGGTAGCAGCGTGAATAGTCCTTGGGAGGGGTGGGTAGTGTCTTTGATGATGTTTACAGCTTTCCGCAGGCAGCGGGAGCTGTAAATGTCTGAGAGGGGGGGCAGAGAGACTCCGGTGATCCTCTCTGCTGTCCTCACAATCCGCTGCAGGGCCTTGCGGTCTGCAGCAGTGCAGTTGCCATACCATGATGTGATGGCGCTGCTGAGGATGCTCTCAATCGTCCCTCTGTAGAAAGTTGTGAGGATGGAGGTTGGGAGATGGGCTTTGCGCAGTCTTCTTAAGAAGTACATACGCTGCTGGGCTTTCTTTATGATGTGTGTGGTGTTCTTAGTCCATGAGAGGTCGTCTGTTATGTGAACGCCCAGAAACTTTGTGCTCTGGACGATCTGCACTGGGTGATTGTCAATGCACAGTGGGGTGTGTGTGTGCGATGACCGTCTGAAGTCGATAACCAGCTCCTTTGTTTTGACCACGTTGAGGAGCAGGTTGTTGTCGGTACACCAGCTGCTGAGTTGTGCCACCTCCTCTCTGTACGGGGCTTCGTTGCCTCCGCTGATCAGGCCCACCACGGTCGTGTCATCAGCAAACTTGATGATGTGGTTTGAGCTGTGCGTTGCCACACAGTCATGGGTGAGGAGTGTGAACAACAGCGGACTGAGCACGCAGCCCTGGGGAGCTCCTGTGCTCAGTACTGTTGTGCTGGATGTCTTTTGTTGTGTTTCCGATCCTGACTGCTTGGGGTCTGCCTACCAGGAAGTCCAGGATCCAGTTCCAGAGTGTTGTGTTGAGTCCAAGTTCACCTAGTTTTGTTATGAGCTGTTGAGGGATGATGGTGTTGAATGCTGAGCTGAAGTCGATGAACAGCATCCTAACATATGTGTCCTTTTGATCCAGGTGAGAGAGAGCCAGGTGGAGTGCAGTGTTGATGGCGTCGTCTGTAGAGCGGTTGGGGCGATATGCATACTGCATTGGGTCCTGAGAGTCACTTTGTTTTTCTTAATAGTTCTCAATGGAATTTGCTTTGGTATCTAATGCATGTGTTTGACGTACGGTGTGTTGGCAGTTTAAAAGATGTACTACACTGACCATTGACAGATGTCAGCTGGCATCCCTTGGACTTTGGAAATGTGATTATATAAATGAGATGGTTTCATTTTGTTTACATCACTAGAGCTGTCAAACACATGCCTATCTACTGTGTGCCCTGTTTTGAATTGCAGGAAAAACTACACAATCATTTCTTGATTAACTCATCATTTCCTTTCATTTTCCATCGCCTCCCACCACCTTCCCCTATTTAATTTTTTTCTTTTCTTTTTTTGTTTTTCTCTTACCCTTCATTTCCCTCAGATTTCTATCCAACACATCCTTTGAGGGCCAGAGCGGCTTCATATCCAGCGAGCGCCACAGCCAAAACGTCATCTCAGAGGCCCACCACTACATCTGGTCCCTCCAGCTGGACCCTCTAGGCCAGCCAACCTGGACCCGCCTGGGACGCTGGCGCAGGGGGCAAATCCTGATGGACCAGAGGGCCTGGCCGAGCCATCAGGGGTCCGGGGCGGGCGGGGACTGGCGCCGGTCCACGCGGCTGCACATGCGCGTGGTGACGCTGGTCGAGCACCCGTTCGTGTTCACCCGCGACGTGGACGGGGACGGGCTGTGCCCCGCGGGACAGCTGTGCCTCGACCCCCTCACCAACGAGTCATCGGTCCTGCAGGGGCTTTTCCAGAACCTCAAGGGGCCCAACGGGTCCGTTTCCACGGACCTGAAGAAATGCTGCTACGGCTACTGCATCGACCTGCTGGAGAAGCTGGCCGAGGACATGGGGTTCACCTTCGACCTCTACATAGTCGGCGACGGGAAGTACGGGGCGTTCAAGAACGGCCGCTGGACGGGGCTGGTGGGCGACCTGCTCAGCGGCGCGGCCCACCTCGCCGTGTCATCGTTCAGCATCAACTCAGCGAGAAGCCAGGTCATTGACTTCACCTCGCCCTTCTTCTCCACCAGCCTCGGAATTCTGGTCAGTGCCGCGCTTACACTCCATGCCTTCTCCGCTCTTTGCCATTGACCTCACCTCCACTCTCTTCCACTTGGTGTGGTGGTCAGTACCAATATGGCTTTTATTACCGCAAGCCTTGCATTATTGGATTCTAATGCCATTCCCAATATGGGGTTAGACCGGTAAGTGTACACTTGTGTGATGTGATCCTTTTACTGCAATTACACTTCCCCGTCTCACCAGGAGACAGGCAGAGCAGGTCACTTTGTGCTCTCTTCCTCGTACAGAAAGAGATGTTCTGCTTCATTAGCAGTGACCGTCTCTTCTCTTTTCAATGTGTCGGTGGTGTCCCACATAGCACCATGCTAGATTTGCTATCGATTCTAGTGAAATGTTGGGTTACAAAGCACATGTTTGTCCAAATATAATGTTTTCAACCCAGATGACCGAGGGAAATGTTTCTGCAGATAGATGCAATAAGCTATTCACCACTTTCAGCCTCTAGCTGCTCATTGGAGCTACGTCACCACATTAGAAAAGTTGACATTTTCCGTAGCTGTGGTTTGTGGGAACGTTTTCCTCTTTATACTCTGGGCTCAGGTCGTTACAGGGCCATGCATTAGAATTTCTTCCCACCTTACACCGTTTCACTTTGACTTTTTTACCTCCGTGACTTTTGTGAAACTTCTGATCCGCTCTTGGCACATTTTTCCAGCCAAGTTAGGATAAGACACAAAGCAGGATGTTTATTTTTTTAGGGATTTATCCTACATGTCTCCCATACCTTAAGTTTTTGGAGCTGCCCTTCATCAAATTTATAATTGTCTGTCCATGCAGTTTAATAGTTTTTATTTAGTTTTATTATAAAAGAAAGTATTTCTATTTAGTTATATTTCTTAAATAATCAACATTTGTTAGATAAAATATATATATATAGTTCGAATTGGATAAGAAAATAATTTATGTTTAGGCATGTTTCTTAAATCATACATATCTGTTTAATAAAATCTATTTATCCTTGTTTAGATAAAATAAAAAACAACAACAACAGATCAGCTTACTGGCTGCCATATCAATGTGAGCCATTACCCTGAATTTTTTTTTTTTTTTTTTTTAAACGGCCTAACCTAAATCTTTTCCCAGTGCTAACCCTTTTCCCTCCACCCAGGTTCGTACCCGTGACACGGCCGCCCCCATCGGCGCCTTCATGTGGCCCCTCCACTGGTCCATGTGGCTGGGCATCTTCGTCTCCCTCCACGTCACCGCCGTCTTCCTCACCCTGTACGAGTGGCACAGCCCGTTCGGCATGACGCCGCGCGGGCGCAACCGCGACCGGGTCTTCTCCTTCTCGTCGGCGCTCAACGTGTGCTACGCCATCCTCTTCGGGAGGACGGTGGCCATCAAGCCGCCGAAGTGCTGGACGGGTCGGCTGCTGATGAACCTGTGGGCCATCTTCTGCCTGTTCTGTCTGTCCACCTACACCGCCAACCTGGCCGCCGTCATGGTCGGGGAGAAGACCTACGAACAGCTGACAGGCATCCATGACCCCAAGGTACAAAAAACCAAAAAACTGCTTTTTAATTCAATATTGAATTAGCGTTGTTTCCTGGGCGGCAAACTTCTCACATTTAAAGACATGTTTTTCAAATAAAAAATTGATACTGACATCATTTCCTCTGTGCGTTTGTCCATGTATTTCTGGTACACCATTGTTTAATTTATGTCCGTCTTTGCAAAACATTGTTTGTTTGGTCTCTCTCTCGGGGAGAATATGCTGAGCAGAAGGTCATGTTTTTTTTTTTTTTATTTGTTTTAGAAGAGTGGATTTTTTTTTAACTTTAGGTCAGCAGTTGTATTGTATAATTAAACCACTTTTTTCAAAGGTAATTGGCTTATGGTAATTGTTTTTTTTTTCTTTTCTGCAATGCATACTGATCACAAGTCTGTATGTTCCACGAAAGAACAAAAAGCAAAGACTTTACACAAGCGTTACCTCTAATAAGGGTCTGAAGAAAAAAAGGAGTAAAATAATTAATAATAATGCTTTTTGAAAGCCTTCTTAAGATAACATCTCCCCTTTTTTTTTTTTCTTTCCTGCAGTTGCACCATCCCTCTCAGGGATTCCGATTCGCCACAGTGAGGGAGAGCAGCGCCGAGGACTACGTCAAGAAGAGTTTCCCTGAGATGCACGAGTACATGAGGAGATACAATGTGCCGGCGACGCCGGACGGCATACACCTTCTCAAGTAATCCACTGTCATACAGAACACACACATGTAGTATATTATAGCAATGGCTCATTATGCAGCATTCAAACAGACTGATTAGACAATACACATGTTAGTTTGTTGTTAGGATCAGCATCCATGAGAACTATGTGGATTCAGCGTTGGACTGCGGAGAACGCTCAGCAACATGATTTTAGTCTAGTGCATTTTAACACCATATTAGCACGAGATAATCCAAACTGGTTTTGTGAGATATAGTTCCGACTCAATATCAGATCAGTGGATATGGAGTTTATTGTGTTTTCTTTACACAAGAGGGCGGTGTGATAAAATCACACAGGAAACAATACACATATCTGTGAAGAAAAAAAGCTATTCCATCAAGAAGTAGTGAGGTTACTCCTTAAATATGCAATAGGCATCTCTACCGAGTAATAGAACTTCTAGTCTACAGACGCTCACCTATTAGGCATTTTGCCTCCTAAGAGGGCAATTTAACATGCTTTTTATTCCCTAAAAGGGCACTTTAGCACACATTTTGGGCCGCCATGAGGGCACCCCAACACACACATATGCACGCCACTGGGTACAAACACCTATGATGGTATGTCGTATTTGTTGCTGCATTGCCGTTTGAAAATCGACTTATCTTCGGTTGCACAAAAACAGGGAAATATAAAACGCGTGTCCAAAGGAATGACAAAATTTGGAAAAAAAAAAAAAAAAGAGAGAGAGAGAGAGAAAATTGGATGCCTGCTGCTGTCATTCCCCATTGCAGGGCTGCCTGTTTGCATACAGATCCCACCCTCCTCTTTACCCTGCCACCGCTGTCATCCTAAGCTGCTTCAACATCCAACTGGCAACCGGCATCCCTGCGGAGCGTCGCCGTCTAAAAGTGAGGCAAAAAAAAGGCAGCTGGAACGCAGGCTGTGGCTTGTTAGGGCACAATTTGAATGGATGAATCAAGATTTATTTTTTTATTTTTTCAAAGCTCTTCTTTTTTTTTTTTTAAATAGGCTAGTAAAATGCTGATTAGAGGGGTCCGAGGAAACTAAAATGTCATCTTTAGAAAAATTCAAACCCGGGGAACAAGACAGCGCACAAGTGTGCCGTAATACATCTTTAAACAGGATTCACCCCCCAAGGGTCTCGGCCTCATTATTAGCTACATAATCATACAATTATTCCG
The DNA here is from genome assembly GCA_036785175.1 of Eupleurogrammus muticus. NCBI lineage: Eukaryota > Metazoa > Chordata > Actinopteri > Scombriformes > Trichiuridae > Eupleurogrammus > Eupleurogrammus muticus. The sequence goes on along the minus strand of JAYKQN010000013.1, from coordinate 14,585,663 downwards.
TGTGTTATCTGAATACGATATTATTCATCTATATTGCATTGACAGAAGCGGCCAAATTATCAAAACAGTTTTCACAGTGGTTCATCCTAATGAACATGTTTCACCACAGCCACCGGGGACACTAAGTATGTGCAGATTGGCCGCTGCATAATTACAGAGCTTCAGGAGAATGCAGCGCCCTGGAGGAATCACATAGAACAGCCAATGGATCACTGCCTTGCATTGTGATGGGTTGCTTTTCATTAATGGGAAATTCCTATTGGAAATGTTACTGCGATGTTACTTTGTGCATCTGCAGCGAGTTTAACACACGGAGCAAGACCCGGTGCGCTTTAAAAAAGCGATGAATCACAGAGGATTTCTACCCTGGGTGCGAACAGGTCATATTTCACGGCATGGAGTTCTTTTCTCTGATCAACCTCTGAGATTCTACTTTAATAGAATTACTCCATCTCACATTACGCTGTATAGAAATCAGACTAAAGTTAAATTGACTTTTTTTTTTTTGGTCCACTTCAGAATATATATCTGGGACCTCATTACATAAACTGAGAAATTCTGTTTCATCGCACTTTTTGGATGACATTTAGGATTCTTTGGTATTAAAGAAACATGTTTCCTAACTGCTCTAAGGAAACTAATCTGGTCCTATCTAAAGGATAGGAATTTAACTTATACAGAACCATCTTTCTTAAGTTTGGAATGCACAGTTCCAAAAAACTGCCCAAAAGGGCGACATCACTGTTATAGGTCTGTGTGGAAATGGAAATGAAGGCGGGGACCAACATGAGGAGTGAAATATTATGATTTGAAAGGCTCAAAGCGTAACATGACACTTCATATTTCCTGCGCCATGTCGGGAATACAGATTGATCGAGATGATTGATTTGAAAATTTGATTGACTTGTTACATCCGGCGCTAGAGCTGAAATTGAACCCCCTGTTTTTTTTCCCGCTGCTGTTACATCAAACTAGCTATAGCCCATGACGAGTGTGAAGAGACAGGACAGCAAGAGTTCCAGGAGTAGAGTCGAGTTTAAATTAAGATAAGATATGAGGTCTGGAACACAGCCATTGTTTAAGAATCACTTCTGTAATAGAAAGATATGATTTTTCCTGGATTTGAAAAGTCCCATATCATGCAAATAGCTTTTATGGATTTAATACTATATATATATATAGTTTCATAGTTCCTACTATATAGGTTTTTACTTACAAAATCATATGTTTTTTTTTGTGTCCGCCACTAGTGCCGTTTCCAATGTCTTTGCAATGGGTGCAGTGCAGGAAAACAAAAAAGAAAACGGCAACTTCATCATATATTAAACATGTTAGTTAGTTCATTGGTATTAAAGTAGAGCTTCGGTCATAAAATAAATATAATTGCATCAGTATCAAGGTGGAAAGACTGAGGCATAACTGCAAACTAATTCACGCCGTAATAATAAACAGCCGGCGTGCGGGTCAGAGATAGTGGAGGATTGTAAACACAGCGCCTCATAACAAGAAAAAAAACAAAAAGGGAAAAAATATATATATTGTGTATCTGCAAAAAAGCCTTTGTAGCATTTGTATCCCAGAAGGCTTTAGCTGTCAGTGGGGACATTTTAAAGTTGGCGTAGAGGCCTCACTGGGAGGGTTTGTGACTTGATATCTCACCTCGGCGTAACAGACGTGGAGGGAGTAATATAAAGTGAGAGCAAATTGGCAGAAATGCAGTAATTTTACAGGCGTGTGGCCAGTACAAGTATTAAAAGACACACACACACACACACACATGAGAGAAAAGTCGAATAAATAAGAGTCGAGAGGAGTTTGTTTATATCCCATTTTCAGTGATAGTGGTAAACTGCCCTGCTGAAAAGCCTCTATAAAATCCCCACAAGCACAAAGAAAAATAATTCATTCTCACACACTTTGCGTTGCCTATTCGCCGCTCATCCAGAATCCCTGTCAGCACGGCGTGCGTTTTCTGCACGTGTGCTGTGTCGTTTCATTAGGTGGTGTTCTGTCCTTTATCAGTCTTTGGACCCGGTCCGTCTCCATTCTCTGTGCAGCAGCGGAATGTAGAACAGTCATGTGTTTCTTCTTTTTAAATATGTATTCAACCTTGCTCCGCTCATGAAATGAAGTGTGGACAAAAAGCACAAATCCAAAGCAAACCAGAACAGATTGAGGGGACAAAAAAATGATTTATATTCACTTGCTGGAGTCAAGCAGTGACCTGAGGAGCAAAAGCAGCAGATAAAACAGGAGGCCGTCAGGAAGACGACATAGTAAAGTTCATTTGAGTTCATGTTCAATTAAGGTTTACGTGGTCCTGGGGTTGATTTCCAAGGTGAGATTCAGGAGAATGGATCAATCCCAGTAGAGCACGCTGTTCAAATCTGAACGTAAAACAGACAAGAGTTTTTTTTTTTTTCCAGCAGAGCAAACAGGGTTTGCCGAAACAGGACTTGTGATTTTGATTTTTCCTACTACGTCTACACTTTGTGTGCGCCTACAGTAAATCACGTGTCTGTGTGCTCACAGGGAGGACCCTCAGAAACTGGACGCGTTCATCATGGACAAAGCCCTGCTGGACTACGAGGTCTCCATAGACGCAGACTGTAAAACACTGACAGTCGGAAAACCGTTCGCTATAGAAGGTAAAGGAACAACTACACTATAAGGACAAAGTCTTCCTGCATGACCATAGAGGAGGAGCATTTTTTTGGGAGCCGACGATATCAATCACTCAACATTTGCACTACAGTTAATCTTCTGGCTTTCAAAAGCTTACCTTCTCCACTGTCTCCCGTTAATCTCTGATCCATTTAGCGAGCTTATTCCTCCCACTGTGAACACGCTCCCATGGTGGCCATTTCCATTACAGTCCACCACAGTCCCAGATTCCAGTGTTGTTGTTAATTACTTAATGCACCCGTAAGCCTCCTGGATACAATACAAATCAATCACCGTACTTCTAGCAAAGGCGAGGTACTCCAGTAATTGGCTTTTGCTGAACTTGTCACACGTACCGAGTGCACTCAGGACTGTTTGAGGGGCAGGTGGGAAAAAAGGGGGGCAGCGGCCTGCAGAAAACTGTCATGCATGGTGGGAAGATCCCTTTTCATCCTAGTGGGAATTTTATCACGTGGTGACACCTGAAAGGAACCCTAGCAGGTTCCTTATCAGGTCTTGTTGATTGGCAGGGAACCCTAAAGGGCTCTTTTCATATTTTTACCACTGGAAGGCCACCCTGGAGAAGGGCACCTTATCAGTTTGTATCATTGGAAGGACACTGTAGAGGGAAATTCATCACAATTTGTTCACTGGGAGGGCACCTTTATCCAATTATGTCATTGGAAGGGCACCGGAAAGGGGAATTAATCCTGTTTTGCCCTTTCCAATTGTATTAAATGGCTCATTTTCGATGTTTTGACCACTGGATGTGCACCTTATTCTATGTTATTATTGGAAGGGCACTGTAGAGTATGATTTATCACTTTTCCATTCATTTGTAGGGCACCCTAGAGGGAAATTTATCACAATGCATTCACTGGAAGGGCACCCTAGAGGGTACTAGCTTCAAAAAAATATAATGGTAGTACATGGCGGCGAGGTGGAAATATATATATATATATTTTTTGCTAACGTGTGTGGCGTGTCCGCTGGCAGGCTACGGGATCGGGCTCCCGCAGAACTCCCCCCTCACCTCCAACATCTCGGAGCTCGTGAGCCAGTACAAGTCGGACGGCTTCATGGACATGCTGCACGACAAGTGGTACAAGGTGGTGCCCTGCGGGAAGCGCAGCTTCGCCGTGACCGAGGTAAGGACTGGACCACGCGGGACGGGACTGTTGAGATGCAAGTCTTTTTTTCCCCTTTTTTAGAAATTTTACTGATTTTATTTAGTCTTTCTGATCTCACCATCTTCATTCCAGGCAGCAGAAGGCAGCCAATACCAATTTGCCCAGTACTAAACCCATGTTTTTATGCCCTTTTGTCTCACCTTTTGGCATCTGGCCATCAGTGTTGATTTTTATGATGTGACCATGTTGTGGTAAATATATGATTAAGTTCATGTACACCCCCCCCCACAAAAAAAACTTGTTTGGGGTTAAAGCGATCGATGAATTGCAGTAATAAATATCCCAAAGTGACAGTAGGAATCTCTGGTTAATGCCCTGGAACGATGTTCTCCTGCTGATTGTGCATCTTTGCTACTTGATCTACCCAGCACCCAACACGCCACCTTGGAGTAGGAACATTCATCAGCGTGTATAAGACACCACCAACGCTCCGATTCACTTATTTCCGACATTGTGTGAGTTGAATAGAAGTGCACACTGTAAGATGACACTTAACAATTTGATGCTGGGGGCGTGAGTCGAAACGGCTCCACTTGAACATCTGGCAGCTTAAGAGTCTGATATTTCCCTCGTGATTTTTTTTCATTGAGCAAAAGGAGATGCAATAAACACAGCTCATAATGAATGTTATGCTGCTAATGCTGCATGCAACACTTTTGCTATCAAGTCTCCCTCAGCAACGTTACACTGTAAAGATAATGTCTTTAATAGTGTTAGCCCCAAAATAAGCAGCTTTAATTACTGCAGTGAATTGGGGTAGATTACGTATCAATAATTGTCATGGCACGGTTAAGGTAAAAGTGCTCGAGGATTCGAGCCCCGAGCTGTGCCTAAAACACTTTGGCGGCTGCCTCCACAGGCCCCGTGTGCGGTAATTGCTCCTCGCTAAATCCAACCGTGGCCCCCCTGACCCTCCAAGCTGCTAACCAAGCTGCGCCCCCACCCCTGTCCCCGCTGTAACTCCAGCTCCTGAGCAGCCGGGGCCCCGCGGTCGGCTCCGCTCTGCTATTACCGAGCACTTAGCTCTATTAACAGCCTTGGCTGTCTCTCCACCCAGCTGTGGCTCTAGAATCCCCCAGAAAGTGCCCCCCCCCCACCCCAACTCAAAACAGACCGCACACTCAAAAACTTTCATACTACGGTAGCATTTTCTTTTTACAAGGGCACATAACCTCTGTTGCTCCGTTGCATTGACGTGTAATTGAGAAGCTGAGAAACAATGGGCTGCCGCCGAGCCTTTGAATGACAGCGTTACCTGCAGTAAATCCAGACTCCGCTTTAATAGAAGTACATTGCAGTGCTGAGGATTCAGCATCACCATATTTTTTCCACGGAGTAAATGTGTTTTAGATGTTATCTGTAGCTGCAGACATTTAACTTGCTCCGGGTGCCTACAGACATTTATTTTAGCAAACAAATGTCAGTCAGGGGTCCTGCAGGAATCGCTGTTCTCCTGGTATTAAGGATATTCCTGTGCTGGAGGATAACACACAAAAAAAAAAAAAAAAAAAAAAAAAGTTGCATGAGTCGGCACAGTCAAAATGTGTCAGAAAACGGGACACGGGACGTGTCAATCTGCTGGAAAAATTCATACCATATAAGCATTGAGTTACTGACGAGGTTGGCTCAGTTTGGTCCTGCTCAGCGTTTTTTTCCCAGCAATCTTTTACCCCAACGAATGACTTTTCTATGCCACGGCCGCCACCGACGGCGGCCCGGGTGTCTGAAAAGATGGAAAAATCTGATAGATCGGTTTCAGTGAGGCAATCCTCTGGCACGCCGCCAGCCCCCGTCCACCCCCGAACAATTCACTTCCAGTTTACGTTTAATACAATCGATACTAATAAATGACATATCATTTCATTACCTAACATTGGGAGAGCCAAAATTCAACATCACCCAGAAATAAATTATGATCCAAAGTGATGACGATTATGAGTGTTATGTGCTTAATTGAAGTTATTTATAGTTCTTTTTTGCGGAGAATTGATGCAATTAATCAATGAGTGTAGTCAACCAATGAGTTTTTTTATATTAAAAATAAAAGGTGTAGTTGTGAATTATAATATCACGGTGAAAAATGATTGTTCTCGACAGGAAGTGTGTGTGTGTTGCCAAAACTTGGTAGTTTATGTGCTCAAAATGTGCTGATTCAAGGAACACCCATAACAGTGAGGAATGTTACAGTGGGTTGATACACACCAACTTAAACTGCATTTTATTCAGTGGAGCCGAGTATTAGATTAATGTCATGTGTCCTCAGCGGGCTTTCACCACTGGTAAAGGATAATATCATTTTATATTTCATTGCCACCAACTCTCGAATGCATTCGGCCGTCAGTTTCTGCCGCTGTCCGTATTGTCCGTAAGAACCTCACGCTCAGAAATGTCATTACCGGCCGGCCCGCCGAGTCACAATGCTGCAACGGCGAATTTAATCTATCACGTATTTATTTCCAACATGACTTTATAATGCAATCACTGCAGCTGGATCAAAGGCTGTTTCCTACTCGACGGGTGAAAAGATTCAGACGAGGGTTGCACTCCTGCAGTAGTTGCAACAAGTGTTCAATTAAGGGAAGTGTGTGATATCACAGGGCTGCGCTTACAGGACTTAAGTGCCCTTACGAAAATTAACCATGGTTTTACCATGGGAAATACCGTGGTTTTACCATGGTTTTTTGGGTCATGGTTTACCATGGTTTTTTTGTGGTAACCATGGTTATACTATGGTTTTTATGTAGTAACCATGGTTCTACCATGGTTTTTGGAAGTACCATGAACCAACCATAGTAATACTATGGTATCCAAAAACCATGGTAGAACCATGGTTACTACATAAAAACCATAGTATAACCATGGTTACCACAAAAAAACCATGGTTAACCATGGTTACCCAAAAAACCATGGTAAAACCACGGTATTTCCCATGGTAAAGCCATGGTTAATTTTCGTAAGGGTGACGCGTCTCTCTTAGAGACTAAGAGTAGGACGAGTGCAAATAAAGACGTAACATCAGATTCAGGAGATTCAGAAAATAGTGAATAGTTCTTTAGAATAGTCTTTCATTTTCTTTTACAGAGTCAATTTTGAGCATCATCTTTATTCACAGCCCTGCACATGTGCATTGCATTTCTTTTATTAACTATTCAGTTTGGAGACTAGAATCACTTCCATTTACTTCTAATGGCAATGCAAACAAAACATAAAATCCCTTAGTCTACACTCCTTTCCTTCATTTGGATATTTGAGCTTTGATTTGCAAAAATCCATGTACTGTATGTGCAGAGTTTTTTCTTTTTAATTTTTCCATTCAACTTTCGTACGCGTGATAATCGTTCACTTAGAATGGATTTTACAGTGAAGCTTTTTTGTTTTTGTTTTTTTCTGGCCGGCAGTTCAACTTCTGACAAGAACAATACTCGCATATTCCCAGATATCTGTAATTTTTAATGAGAGAGAACGAGTAGATGCGAAGATTATTAATAATGTATTGCCACGCTTGCTTTGGAATTTGTTTCATGTGCATAGAGATAAACACATGCGAGACGCGGCTGCAAAAAAGACACGTTACAGTTATATTACAATATTTCACATAATACGAATCGCCAATTAAAGTGTATGTGCTCAAGGAGTTTATAGTCGAGATACGGGTGAAGCCTCTTCCCCCAAAGGGAGATGAGTGAATCGGGGGTTGGCTGGGTTCTGCCAGTGACTGTGGATGTGATTGAAATGTTAGGGAGTTCCCAGGCAATTATTTTTGAAGCTGTACACACACACACACACACAGAGTTTTTTTTTCTCCTCACGGACTGTAGAATTTCTAAATGTTTTTGTGGAGGAAAAAAAAAAGTAATTTTAAGATTTTTTTTATGAGGTAACTGAACTTGGTAGAAGAAAACTGGGCACAAATAATTATTAAAAGTGGACCATTTGATTCACTTCTTCCCTCTGGAGGGACGATCTCCCCACATAAAGCTGTTGCGCCGCATTTGCCGTGTTTTAAAATCAAATTAAGGACGCAAAAAATACATGATGCATCAAATTCGCCAATGTAGCGTATTGAAACCTTTTTTTTTTTTTTAAATTGGATTTTGTGATCAATGGGAGCAATGACTCCTGGGAGGTCACTGAAACTGCTTTAATAGATAGTGAAAACTTCTGACTTCACACATTTTTAGGGCTAATAACGGCAAATTTACAATGGCATTATCTTTTATAGTGTTGGCCGGCATACGCAACGCAACAGCCACTATGGCAAAACAACACCTGCTTAAATAAGATACGGGTGCCCACACACACACACACACACACACACACACACACACACACACACACACACACAAGCGGTTGTACTGCCTAACTATTACTAGTTTATGTCCTCTGTTCCCTTCATTTCTTCTCTTCCTTTCCTCTAATTCACTGTCTCTCTCCAGACGCTGCAGATGGGTATAAAGCATTTCTCGGGCCTGTTCGTGATGCTGTGTGTGGGCGTGGCCTTGTCTCTACTGACCACCATAGCGGAACACATCGTGTACAAGCTGGTGATCCCCAGGGTCAAGGAGCCGCGCTTCAAATACTGGCTGCACACGAGCCAGGTGCTGAGCTATGTCACACAAACACACGCTCACAGCGGTGAAACAGTCCGTATGAAGAATGGGAGGCACAAAGTAAAAGTCAGAATATTTTACGGGTCCTTAACTACACATTATCTATTTTGTACGTCAGCATGATGAAGTATTTCACATGTAGTTTATACAAACAATTATATATCTGTGTGTATATGTAGTTCGTAGCTCTGTTCATTAGTAGTTAAAATGTGGTCAGATTTAGAAGTGATCATGAGAATCCTTTTAAGGTAAATACACCTAAAAATGAAGTGAGTCTAGTTCTACAGTTCATGTGTTTATTAGCATATGAAATTGCCCATCCTAATGTCCATATATTGCATTTGTATTTTTAAACAAAATTTAAAAAAAAGGTTTATTAGTTTTTATTATGAATAGGTATTTTTAATAGGTTTTAATAAAAACGTATAAAATGATAATATAACATAAGAAGAAGATAATATAACATAAGAAGAGTATAGCCACAAAAAAAAAACTTAAATCAGCAATAATAATAATAATATTATTATTATTATAATAATAATAATCAGCAATTTTAAAAGCTCTACTCACTTCCTTTTAGAGGTCTGGTCAATTTTAACTACAGATGAACTATAAATGCACACAGATATGTAACTACTTATTAAGGATCCGTAAAATTAAAGTTACCAAAATCGACCTTTTGTAGAATTATTTGCACTAAAGTGTACTAAATAGTCCAAATATGTGTTTAGACATTTATTTTTGCTTTGTCTGTGTATCTCTGTCACACACTTTCTCTGTCACAGTCCTTTAAATTTCCAGTAAAAAACAAAATAATAATTATAGAATAACAAGCTTTTCTCTAACAGCAAGCATGTGGCAGATAATGTGCTGGTGTCCCTTGTTTTCCAGAGATTACACCGGGCCCTCAACTCAGTCTTCACTGACGACAAACTGCCGACTGTTACCAAGCCTGAGAAGAGGTACTGTCATTTCATTAAAGGCTTTTTAGTATCAGGCATTCAACTGTAATACTGTGTTCACACCCCCCATGTGTGAAAACCCCTTCTCGCACCGGTTGAACTTTCCGTGACCCGGAGTCGCATTATGCAAAACTCCGCCTGCAACTCACTTTTCCACGGCGCTGAGATGTTGCAGTATGACGCACGCCTCGTTTCCTTTTCTTTATGTTGTGTTGTTCCTCCTGTGCTGCTATCAGACCTCTTAAAGACTTAACGCCGTAACATAATGTCGTCACCGCGGGCCGAACAAACAAATGCACATTTCACATGACTAAAAAGGTGCCCTGGTGAATTCATATCCAACCCTCATTCGCACTCAAAATGCACTGATGCATTCCCAGAAGAAGGATAGTTTCCCTTAATTTTATTGGCCCATCGGCAAAATTATCAGGCTAATATAAGTGACATTAATTAGCATCCAAGTGACTGTTAAGGGACCCATTTTAATCAGAAGCTAAATGTCTTTTGGGTGCTAATTATCATTGAGACAAATTGAGGAAATGATCTCCTATTGATGTCAGTGAATATTGTTTAACAAATGAGAGACTGAGAGGTGATCAATTACGAAGGGTCTGTTAAGTCACAAAAAGTCCATAAAATTCTTTCAGTCTTTAAACCTGAAATAAAAAAAATAAATATTTAAAATTCGTAGTTCATATTAAAATTTAATCACATTTTCTTTGATGTTAAAAATAAATATATAAAAAAGCGCTTGTCTTCCTGCTCAGTGCAGTTTCAACCAACAGCATCCGCCTGTCAATCAAGGCAAGCACAACTTTATGTGGATTTTATGGTCAAAGTCAAATTTCTCCCACCTGTTTATCAAAAAATAAAAAAAAATCATGTTCACATTTTGTCACTCTTTCATCACATCACCGTGATTCATCATGACTTGGGATCTTCCACGTTGTGATCAGATAAGCCAGACGAACATCAGATGCACCGACAACGAGCAAACTGGGAAATTGAAACTACGTTTAGGCTGCTACGGGGAGATCAAAACTGCTTTCATTGAGCAAAAAAAAATTTTTTTAAATAATTTTTCTCCCGTTTGAAAAAAAATTCTGCCCGCTTAGCGCCGCACACGCTGAAGTCACACTCAGGTGGAACACTCGGAAGCAGAGGGGATTAAAAAGCACGTTATAATTATGGAGTGGTAATGAGGATGGATTACCTGCATAATTATGTTCATTCAATCAAGCCTCTCTTTCACCGGTGTGCTGACATGCCGTCTGAGAGTCGGAAAATTATTACAGTTGCATTGTCCCGTGTCCTGCAGAAACCTTGCGTGTCACAAATGTAGCCGCTCTGTACTGAATAGGACTCCAGCTCATGGTTCATTACAAGGGAATATTCATGGAAACATAAGTTTTAATACATTAATCTATATGTGCCGCGTTCCCGCGTCTCATCAGCATATTGAAAAGAAGGCATTGTGTAACAGAAATTGGAGCATATGGGTGGAAATTAAATTGGCTTTGACCACGATCCACTATGTAACTGCGCTAACAAGGATGTGGAGGAACCCGAAGGCATCGCGGACCTGTCTGTCTGAGGGAATTAGCAGTGTGTCTGGCTGTAATACTCCCAAACACGCTCCCCGGTGGCCAATTAACATCCTGGTATTTAGTATCAAACACGGTCGTGTGGTTTCAGAAAAAAAAAAAAAGACCTTAGAGTGAAGTCCATGCTAAAACTCAGATTACCTGCTGCTTTCAGCACATCAGTAATACCAGGGACTGCTATGCTCAGTTTGACGGAGCAAATAGACCATCTGGGATCATTGGTCCTCCATCGATCAGTTAAAAGTGGCGGTTTTACTGACAAACTCGGAACTGGAAATTGCTCACATTGATTTTTTCTATGTTTTATGGTTTGCGGCCTGTTTTCTGGTTGTCCTGTATATTCATGTCATTTTATTTATGTTAAAATAATCTCTGGAGAAGCCACCTATATATTTTTCTTTATTTGGATTACTCACTTCCTAGGGTACATACATTGTGTATTTTTCATATTTATTGTCATTTCTAGTGACATTTACACCGTACAGACAACTAGATGCATGAACAAATGGGCAAGGAAAGAAATAGACCCATCCTCATTTGTCTAACCAATAAAAATGACTCAGGCATTTCTGTCCTACATAAATGCAAACCATCTATCATAGCTTTTAGCAAAAAAGGCATTTTAGGTTTAACTTGACTGAAATCACAGTTGGTTTCTAGAAATCTGTAATTTGCCTATAATTGCCTATAATTTTTTTGTTTTTGTATACAACCTAATACAGGGAGACAAACTCTTGCATTCGGAATTCTCCATTCTTGATCTAAAACGACGGATTTCTAGTAGTTAGATGGACTTTTTTTTTCCGCCCTCCCGCGGTGCTCAGGAGGTCATTCAAAGCTGTTCGGAGCTGAACTCCTGAGCCGGTAGGGATTCAATCCCTTAATCAAGGACACTCCGGCGGGGTGGGGGGGGCCTTTCCGCTGCACCTATGGCCCAGCTCCCTCTTCACCGGGGCTACGGGCCCCGCGTGCACGGCCACACCTGTACCGACAGATGGGCTTGTTGAAATACCGCTGTTAATTCCTCTCCAAGGACGGAGGGCGGAGAACTGCAGCGCTGGGGATGAATATAGGGGTTAAGGTGTGAAGAATGAATTGCAGAGAGCCGTCCTTTTTTTTTTCTTCATGCTGCACTGGATGAAATTGTTCCTGCAGTTATTTGAAGTTCTGAGTGGTAATAGTTCTGTATTTGGGTATATGTGATAACTTTGGATGTACAGTGGCCAAATGCAGTCGGGAGAACGGGCTAAAAATCCGTCAGCGCATAGTGTTGTTTAATCGCTGTCATAAAGCCTATTTCTGCAATTACTTGCACTCACGCTGGTGTTCGGTGTGGAGGAAAATCAATATGTATGAAACCTGGAGCAGAGATTTCTGGAGATTATATAGAGGAATCTGAGTAAATGGCACGGAGAGGAAGGATCTGGCTTCTCTGGAGAAAAGGAGCAGGAGGAACTGTCGCTTTCTAATTACTAAAACAGAAATAATTACCTCTGTAAGGGCTCCTGGCCTCTTCATATACATAATGTAAACCAAATTATTTGTTGTGGAGTTGGAAAGGGAGAGAGAAGCCCTCTGATGTTAAAAGGAGGAACACATAGTGTATGTGTAGTTCTTTTTGAAGGAGTAATAGATATTTTAAGGCTAAATGCAGCTCTTTTGGAAAAAAAAAAACTATGTTGGAAAATAATGATAAAGTGAAGGACATCCTAACTGTCTGGTGGGGAAAAAAATGATTTTTCCCCCCTCATTTCAGCATGCTTTTCATCAGCCGGACACAACTGCCAACACCGCATGGTGCACATTTCCCCTCCATGACCTTTATATCATTATTATTTCTGGTGGGACACTGCACTGTGGACAGAAACTGAGCTTGTACTTATATATATTTACCAGTGGAATCACAGCCATGTCATGACATCTGAACAGCAGCGTGGCTTGGGTGGAGACTAGAAGCTGATACATTATATTACAACAAATATTAAATATTAAGTTTTTTAATAAGCTACAAACAGTTAATGCAAGAGCAAAGAAAGAAAAAAAAAAAGTCAAAATCTAGATTATGATCATCACTATTGGACTGTTTTCGCCCTATCTTTTATTTTCCCTTTTTATATAGTGCCCTCTGCTGCTCAGAGCATCGTGATGAGTTTGTCATCTCATCTGGATTCAGTTTGAATTGTCACATAGTCGGATTAATATTTACAGACATGCATGTGACATTGAAAATAAGTAGGAATTACGTGATTTAGTCACACATTGTATTCTTTTATATATATATACACATATATATATTGGTTAAATATTTGTAAAATCCTGCAGACATAAAAAGTCTTCAATAGTATTATAATATTGACTAAATATAAAGTTGCAAGATTTCTGCCGGACTGCAATGATATCCTACTTGCGGTCCGCAAGCCTACTTGGCTTGCGGTCTAAAGGTCAGCAAATTCTAACATGAATAGGTAATGCTTACAGTATGAAGATGCTGAGGATGCAGCAAGACATGTGATGTGTGTGTGTGTGTGTGTGTGTGTGTGTGTGTGTGTGTGTGTGTGTGTGTGTGTGTGTGTGTGTTTTGCGCAGCCACAGTGCAGGCACAGGTGTTTTTTGTCAAAAGGTGCATATATCATTTAGAGTTGAAAATCCTCCATGTTTCTATGTTCTGTACGACTCATCCTGCAACTTTGTCTCCTTTGATGTCAGGAGTATCTCATTAGATTTGTTGTGTCAGATTTTTAAATCATGGTTTTAAATCATCCTTTGATGCTGAGTTTTTTCTTATTTTTTTTCCGCCAGCTGCAATTCATATGATTGGTAATCTCTCGTCTATAGCGCTTTAATGAAATCTTGGTTATGTTGCAGTGCGCACGTCGGCTTCAATAGATGAGCGGTTTCTTTTCGAGAGAGAAAAATCTCTGGCAAGTCAAAGCTATCCTGTTAATGACTGTAGTTGATAGGGAACATCCAATCATGTTTTGCAGGAAGTTCTTTTTCATCATGCCTCCTTCCTATCACGTGCTGCTGTATACAAACGGGAATAAGCTGTTCTGTGGATTGATTTGTTTTTACTATACAGCACAGTAAAAATCCATAGGAATCATGTGAACGAGGTTAAAACAAGATGTCAAATGCTGTAAAGTGGACGATGAGTGGGGATCACTTGGCTCCTCATCAAAAGTGACGAAGCAGTACTAAGAAAGTTTGTGTTCCAAGTGTGAGATGATACATGTTTCAGCCTTGACAGAACATGACATCCCACGTTGCTGCAGCTCATTAGCTCAAAGATGAAGGTAGACCTCCGGCTTGTACCAGAGCCATTGGTGGCATCGGGTCTCGGCATCAGAGTAAATTAATTTGATTTACTCCGGCGGGCCTTTACAGTCAAGGTCCTCTTATTTTCTGTCCTGAATGCCTGCATGTTGTAGAGAGGCTATTCATTAAAAGGCCGAATGAAAAGGCTCTGGTTATTTGCATTACATTTCATCAAGGACATGACGATGCAGTGGTGGTTAGAAGTACTTTACTTCGGTGTGAAAGTAAAGTACTTCTAAATAAAGCAAGTAAAAGTGGACTGAAAAAGTGCAAAAGTACAAGATGATTATCAGCAGAATGCACTGAAAGTATCTCATCATGCAGATGTTATATTGGTGTAGCATTTTATGTTTTCAACTTTAGATACTTTAGGTAGATTAATAATAATAGTATATCTGTACCTTCCAGACAAATAACATGTTTTTAGTAAAATATGACAATTTAAGTAATGTAACATGTGCATCAAAACGTATTATTTTATTTATAGAATCATCTAAAAAGCAAATGAAATTGAATAGAAAGTACAATAATTCCCTTAGCAATATAGTGGACCAAAGGTATAAAGTAGTATTAAATTTAAATACTCAAGAAAAGTTTGTCAAAAATGGTACTTAACAGTATTTGGGTAAACATATGTTACTTTCCATCACTGTGACTGTGGAAGAAACAGCGTTTTTAGGAGTGAGTGTATGAGAAGGCAGATTGCATTGCTGCAATAGGTGCTTCTGGTGGGTTTTTTTGGGGGGGTGAAACTGACCACTTCATAAAAAATATAACAGCAATGTTGGTAAGGGTAGTTAAACCAGCTTGTTATACCATAAGGACATTTGTCAAAGCTGATTTGAAAAGAGAAATAGGGTCATAAATTGACCCACAAGCCAGCCCTAGCTTCTCTGAAAGAGCCTTCCTTGTCCTAATCTCGATATGGCTCAGAATAAAGACATACTGTGCAACAATAAATGTCAGCAGGAAAGCCAAGACAACCAAATGATGGCCCTTGGCTCTAGACAGAAAGAGGCGACTTGGATCGTTAGAAAATCTACAATCATATGCACCACCAAATGGGGAATAAATCATCGGAACCATTCGGACTACTTTCAATCAAATCAAATCTAATGTATTTAATAAAGCACGTTTACAAACAACTCACGTTGACAAAAGTGCTTTACAGACCAGAGCAGGTATATGCGCAGACATAATTAGGAAAGTGGTGGGAGTCTGATCAGAATAAAAGTCTACAGCCAGCAGCTGTGAGCGGGGTACAATAGGCACGGCACTGCTTTGAATGACTGTCATCGTCACCATGTTTTGAGCAGTTGAGAGCGTGTTAACAATGGCTTGTTAAGGAGCGCTAAATACAACTGAAGCTTTATGTAAAGGCCTTTTGTTTTGCATTCCGTATTCGATCGTGGTCGCAGCCCGGTTGCAGCCACTGCAAAAAAGGGAGATACATCACGTAATTATCATAAATAGTTTATTAACAAGAAGCTTTTTTCGAAAATGTGTTTAACCAAGGATGACAAAACGTACGGGTGTGAATGTCAGCGAGATAAACGTGAGGTGCATGTTAGTGGAGAGTGTGCGGGCGAGGGTGTCTGTAGGGTGCATAAAATAGTAAAAAAGGTTAAGAAACTCAGGCAGCTGTAGCACCAATCCGAGTGCCTGCAGGGAGAGGGGAGGTAGAGTGAGAATGATTAGCAGGGCCAACGCTTTATAGACTAGAAGGCACTAATTAGGCTACCGTGCTGTAGGTCCGGCAAGATCAATTAAGTTGCGGCACAACAACAGAGTTTGCCACAGTCAGAAAAGCAAAGTATTGGACAAATGAAAATCCATGATGGGATCACAGAGCTAAATAAAAGAGTGAGGGATCAACAAAACCACGAAGCTACTGCAGTTTAGCCTGAGAGAGACACATAAGCACCAGACTTCTTAGCTAATTTATAAACACCATGTCAATCAAGGGGGGGCTAGAGCAAAAGATGATCATCAGACAGTAGCATTCAATGGGAACCATGAATTCCTGTCCAATATAATATGGTAACCCATCAAGTATATCATTCTTATTATGTTCATCATAGGAGTAATATACTTGATAGTAACCCATCAAGTATATTATCCCTATGACGGACATAATACCTTTCTTTACGTTAATGTGTCTTCAGCAGTCTGTACAATAGTCAAGGAGAAAGAAGCCATCTAAGTGACTTATTTATGTAGCAAGATGATGAATTCTTAAACACATTCTTCATGAAGAACATATAATTGACACCTTGCATTTCTCTCTGTATTGTTTCTTATCTCTAGGTGCAACGAGGGAAACAACCAATCGGCATCCTGGAATCCTGCGGAGTTCTCCCACTGCAACAGGCGTCGAGTCCTTCCGCAAGAGATGCAGAACGACCTGGAGCGCCCGTCCTCCCAGGACGTTCCTCCCCCGCCGCCTCCCTCCCCCCTGCCTCATCCCCATTCTCTTCCCCTACTGGAGAAGCACCTGCCCGTAGTGACCAACACAAACGGACGCTCCGACCTGCTAGGGCGGGGTTTGGGCCAAGGGCTGGGGCCGGGGCAGGGGAGCTCCGGCCAGGGCATCACGCCGGGACAGTGCCGGGGTTTGGGCGTGGGTGACTGCGGCCCTGGGGTGGGCATGGGCCGGAACTCACTGGTTCAGGAGCTGTCAGAACTGGAGGGTCATATCCTCGTAATCAAGCAGCAGCTGCAGTCGGCCATGAGGCGGAAGAGGGAGTTAGAACAGTACCAATCAGAAAACCAGCAAGCAAACCAGACTGCACCCAGCCAGCCTACTACTCACCAGTCTAACCAGTTTCCTCAGTATACCCAGTCCCACCAGCAGACTAACCAACACACAAACACGCTGCCGGAGTTCTGAAGCTGTTCTCTTCTGTTTTACTCAGAGGAACCTGGTTAGAAATGGGACACGTTTCCAAAACCTCCTTGTCGGTTCTGGAAAGAAAAGTATCCTTGCTTGAGTTCTGGAGCTGAAACCTTCACAGATTTCAGGAAGCTGAATACTCCTTTAGGCTCAGGCATCTCCTTGAACGCTGGACTGAAACGTCCTCCAAGGATCGGATCCTGCTTTGTATGACTCCAGTGAAACATTGCCCAATTTCTGGAACATGAGATTTGATCAGGTGAGGGGCATTGGACAAAGGTGAACCAGGGACCTTGAACCAAATCTGTTCTGAGACCCTCACTAGCTTGTTGCTGATACTGAAGAGCTGTGCAACCCCTCCTCCCCCCATGCTCTTCTTTTCACCTTTCAGATCCTACCATTTTTCTTCCACAACTCAGCCCTTCCTTCTAAGCCTTGTCTCTTTAAGGGTAAAGATTTGCTTGCCGTGACAATAAAGCTTGATCATAGATGTGACGACTCTTTGATATTTAAGCTTAATGGGCTAATTCACATGAGTCTTATACTGAGACTCGTTGAGGGTGTAAATGACCGGAGGGTGAACCCAGACAGTTAAGTCTTTATATCCTTCATGTCTTGCTGAAGCCTTGTATCTTTGAGGGGAGAGGGGGAAGGGAAATAAACATGAAGAATGGTTGATTTTACTTGACATTCTCATGTTTTTGATCTTTGACAATGCATTTGATTTGACTCGGGTCATTTATTTTCTATGAATCATTTTGACTGTTGGTTGGTGGAGGGGGAAAAAAAAAGATATAAAGCTTTGGCAGGACACCGTCCACCCACTATTTGTTTGGTGTCTTGTGGTGGATTATAGGACAATATGAAATCGTGTTTTATGGATCTCTGTATAATGTTGTCCTGCACTGATGCACTCCTGGTTGGAAAACTACACCTATAACATCAACATTCAACTTGTCATAGTTTGAGTTGTGGTCCAGAAGCTTTTCTTCTCCATTATGGCTTCAGGGTTATAAACAACATGGGATCAGATGAATTAATACACATCAAATGGTGATAAATCTAAGAGTTTTTTTTTGCAGCCAACAACCCAAAACAGACTGCCTTTTTTGCTCAGCCTCTTGAGATCTTACTGGTGCTCTTGTAATATCATGACACAACAAACACAAGACCACCATTAAGTTTCCGGTAGGTAAAAGGTAAATGTGAACAGAGACCACCAGTCACACTCTGACATGTTATTGAATAAATTATGAACATTCACGAATTACCAAACAGTCCCTCTGTGTGATGAGACCAGTTTTCTTGCATCTTTTGGGTTTTGGATGTGTTCTGTTATTAAAGACTTACCTCTCTTGTTTGCACTTATTAGCGTTGGGATGTTTCCTTGTCTATCACCTCTATTTAAGATTCCGTGTGCAAGTCAGAAAGCCGAGTGTTACACTTTCACAGCCTTCAAGTTATGTTCACGGTTGAACCTCAGTTCAGCGTAAAAATATAATTCCTCTACCCAACCTTGAACCGTATGAAGGTACTCGCCTAAAACCACATTGACAACTGAAACAAATGAAGACCCACGGTTTCTTGATTTCAAGAGTCTTAGACCATTTACCCCTCCAAAAGGTTTGCTTTTATTGATCAGTTTTCCAACTCTTGCATAGGAGACAAAGGTAAATTGTGAAATTAGACAGGCAATTTAACTGGTAGAATTTTATAATTTTATGTTTGGGCATTGCACCATTCTTCACCCGTATTGCTGGGGGACAGCAATTTGAACAGTGCGGCATTCTCAGAACAGCCATGGATGACATTTTATAAAACACATGGCGCGGTCTAATTCCGCCACAAACACGCACACACACAAGAACAGTCTCTATCTATTTAGCCAGTGTGTCTGCAGGGTAAGCGGCAGCTGTCACAGATGAAATGAACGCCTGACGGAGCAAAAGAGCGAATGCACTTGGCCGAGCCGTCGCGCTTTCTTTGTGTCTCCGGCGCGTGTATGCCTTGCTTAGCGGCGACATACACATCGCTGAAGTTGACGCAGTAGTAAAACTGAGTGAATCAACAAAAAAAATTAAAAGGAGCCTGCTTTAACATATCCATGCTCATTTTTTAATCGCTTGTCCGGGAAATGTGCACAGTGTTACAGGAGTGCAGAGCGAGAAGGGAAAAGGATGTGATGCTGTGGCACAAAAGAGGAATATACATTTATATTTAGTCATACTGCTATTGACATTTTGGGATGTGTCCAAACACAATGTTCTTTTAAAAAAAATGCATTTTTCTGCTTACTTGTTCTAAGAGAAAAAGGTGTTAGGCTTGTCCTTCAATGAATCTCCAAAGATTTACTTTAACTCCGGCATCATACTTGAATATCAATTTGGAGAACCTTAAAAAGCAGAGCGTTTCCACTCCTGAACTGAAGCACTTCCATCGCCCATGGCAAACACCATTCAAATGCTTGAAAGGTTATATGGAGCTTAGCTAAAGTTCAGACAGAGAGATTTTTTTTGGTCCTCTTTGCATGCTCAAGGCTGCTTAGTCAAATTCTTTTTGGTGCATTCACATCTATCAAGCATGTTCTCACGTAATACATCGCTGTCATTTCTTGGGGGTGTCAACTGATACACAGTATGTGCTGATCACATCTAACCAACAGCACAATGACGCACCCTTTTTGCCCCCCCCCCCAATTCATGTTCATGGAATTTGCCATTGAGCTGTTGGTCTCTTTTTTAAGAGGCAACAAAGAAAAGGTCCAGAACTTTTGACTCCCAAACATGGGACCCCGGTTTTTACATGTAGACGAGCAGCTGAAACAGAAGGTCTACACTTTGGTTTGAAACAATATGCATGTGCTTCATTGAGTTTTTTAGCATAAATTTGCAATTACATGTCAGATATTTTCCCCTCAGACGTCTGTCTTCCATGGCTTGATCTCACTATTTACCCTGCATGTAGTTGATAAACTGCATGCAGGACACATACAGGTAACTTCTTGAGAAGGTCATTCAAAAATACCACAAAGTATTGAGGGTCATGCAAAAATTGAAAACAGTGATCCGAGTCCCTCCAGTGGCTCTGCCAGTAAATAACCAACGGTCCATAAATATTATCTTTACTCATTTCACCAATGATTGAAATGCCCAACCTGGTCCCATATTTCACCCATTCACTTCATTTGAAAGTGACACCTTTGACTTTATGGATGTGCACAGATCGATTACAGGGAACACTGCAGAAGTTATTTCTTGAATGTGACACCGCCCTCTGTTTAGTATATTACCCGCAGACAGTTTGTGATCGATCTGTTTAATATCATTTTGTTTTTTAAACCACCTGCAACTGTGGACAGACATCTTTCTCAGTGCTAGTTTTGTTATGGGTGCTAAACATCATTTATGGCCGTAGAAGGGTCATGGTTAAGGTTAGAGCTCATCCTAGCTGGAGGGATTTATATTTCTATGCAGAAGAAAAAATGTTCTGTTCTGCCTGTGAGTCTTCACGTAGGTTAAAAAAAATATATATATATTATATATATAATTAAACAAACACAAAGACAGACATATTTTCTCCTTCTTCTGGCAAGGTAACAGATGTGGTCCTACTCTGTACTTCTTTGGTATTTAAGTTTCATTCTACTGATTCTAATTTATACCCTCCCCCATATTATTTGATTAATATAATTAGATTTAAACCAGCCTTACATAATGAAAAACACACAGACATTGTTGCTACTGACTATTTAATTTGTGAACAAACTAAGAAAAAAATATATATATGCAGCATTTCAAATGAAACACTTCTTCACTTCTTTTTTTTTTTGCACACAAAGTAAAAGACAATTATAATCACAATGATAATGAGTATAATTCAAATCATGGATATCTATAAAACATATTGACTTCTCTCTTCATGCTGGGCGTATCTTCCAATAGGAAATGGAGTCACAACATTGCATCACAATCCACTGGTGGGTCGGGGAATATGGGGAAGGGGGGGAATTAAGGAGGACAAGTAGAGCAGGAGTCATTAGTCTGGTTTCCATTTAAAGGACCGGCCAGGCCGTAAATAAGTCACTCTGGTTCCACTCTGAAGAGCATTTCTGTCCCTTTTGTTTTGTCTCATGTTTTTCTGTACAGGTGTCTTCCGTGGGGATTCCAGTTTATATTTAAATCGCAAAGTCGTACCAGTTGAATGTTCAGGCCTCACGCCTGGACTTCTCTATCCGGAAATTTCCTATTAACATCACAGTGAATCAGGAAATCGGGGAGGGAAACACACACTCGTAGTGACGATTTCGCCGTGTTTTCATACATCATCGGTGGCTGATGACGCGGCACTGCAGGCGCCAAAACCCCCGTTTTCTGACTCGGGAGGATGTCACTGACTCTTTCTGGTTGTTTCCTCCAAAGGGAAGAGGGGGGCGTACTGATACCAAAACATATCCAGGTTTACAGCAGGCAAACAGGTCCAAATGGATCATAATAGTCATACAGATTAACAAAAATCTTTACAAAATATGACCCGACACGGTCAATAAATGTACAGACAGATAATAAAAAGCAGGATTCTGTCTCTTTTTTTTTTCCTGTACAAATGACAAACATCACAGAATGACAACATCAATTTTTTTTTCCTTTTTCTTTTTTCTTTCTAAACCATAGCAGATTTTTTCAGACCGAGCGGGGGAAATAGATGCGGCGATCGACAAGTCACCTGACAGGATGTGATGTAAAACGGAGCGAGTCGGCTGACAGGAAGTGTGCAGGTTTAACACCGTCAGGATCAGGCTACAGCACCCGCTCATACAAAAATGTACAAAACACCGTCCTCTAACTACAAACAGAACACCTCGGAGGAAAAACACGTCCCATGTTTTAAATGGTTCCAGGTATCTGGGGGGTTAAAAAAAAAAAAAAATCATAATCTGTGCTTAACTTTGCCTTGCAATATATATATATATATTTTTACCACTAATGTGACGTGTGCCTTGGCAGGTTGAACTGATCGCAGCCCAACGTGATGAGAACCATTACGAACACGGTGGGTTTCCTCCCCCAGGTGAGCTATACAGAGATATCAGGAGTGTTTTTCTTTTTTTTAATCAATTTATTTCGTCGTCGTTAAGCAATCGGCGCCACGCGGCATGCGTCCTCGTCATTGTGTCTGGAAGTGCTGTGGAGACGCAAACGTGACCCGGTGCTGCCCCCTTAGTCATGTGACCTCCGTCATGGACGCCGAGTGGTTCTGAAAAGACGAACGTGGAGGGAGGAAGGACAAAGCGGGGGGGGACGATGGTGGGTGGGATGGGAGGAGAGGGAGAAGGTGTGGAAATGTAAAAGGTAGAGGGAATCATTGTCAAGCAGTGTCAGGAGTGCTTCGTTTGAAGGCCCTGTGTGTGTGTGTGCGTTTGTGTGCATTTGGGAAGTAGTGCGTGATGTCATGCCCGTGTGTGTTCTTGTGATCATGTGTCATCTCTATTTGTAGAAAGGAAAGAAAGAAAGAAAGAAAGAAAGAAAGCAAGCAAGAAAGAGAGAAAAAAAGAAAGAAAGAAAGAACACATGTTGAACCAAACGTGACTGATACTGATACTCTATAGGCATTCTGGGAAATGTAGTAACCATACAATTTAAAGCCTTGAAACAGGACATTTCAACAAATTACAGCAAGTTTCAGTACAAACCAAAATACAGTTAACAAAAAAATGACCTAAAGGGAGAGGGGGGTTCTGTTTTAAGCACAGAGCCCTCAGGGACCTCTGCCAATTAATGGGTACAGATAATGGAGATTATGGTTTTGGGACGGCAGGTTAAGTGTTTTTAGCTACCTGTGCGCTGAGGGTCTCCAGGGGACTCTCTACGCGGGGGAAAGTCATCAGGGGCAGGCCGCGGTACTCCTCCGTCTTCTGTTTAGCCGCCGCGCTGTGGACGCCTTTAAAGTTGTTCACAACACAGATACCCTGTAAAAGGAAAGGGACATTCGTACATGAACTAAAGGACAACATCACAGATACACAAAAATGTATTCCATGCCAAATTCAGATAGAGACTATGGATGGACTATTGCAAACCGTGCTGTCACCGAGATATTTTTCATTTCTTTTCTGCTTCAGAACCATCATTGCTGTGATATAAAGTTCACACGGGTGTAAAAGCTCAATCAAACACAGTCAACAGGATGATGCTCTCGGGTGTTTTGTCCCTGTGGCACTGAGCCCAGCCGACATCGTGACCAGATGGCCCCCCCCCCAAATCTTCTTTTATACGTCTGTTGAAATTCTTGTAAAATACAGTTACTGCATTTCTGAACTGGATCCTCGAAGTCTCCGTGTTGGCGGCAGTTCATGGCCGGTTGCTTTTCTGCTGCTCCCAGAACAGGCTTTCAAAATGTTCTGGTACGGTGAACTTAAGCTCAAGGTTGAGGAGACTGAGGTGAGGATGAGTCGCAAGCGCTCTAATCCACAATAGATGTGCTTCCATCCACCTGTTTAGTGAATATCAAGCAAACTTTTGAAGTCTCACCGAAAAGAAAATGTGAATTCAATGTGTTTCCCATCAACTGGTTTAGGGTGAATAAGCAAGATGCAATCCTAAGAAGCAAAGTTTTGTCAGAAGAAGGTAGTACAGTCCACATTATGCATGGCTGTAAGATAAAATAGAGTAGAAAAAAGTAATTGTAAATTGTAATAGTTCATGGCAGCTAGTATCAAGAATGTACCATAAGGTCCAGAGCCAAAGACAAGAAAAAACACATAAGATTATCCAGAAAAAAAAAAAACACACAGTGGAAGCAACTGATCAGTCATGGGAGTTAAATGTTTGCAACGTTAGAACTTGAACAAAATTGTTGCCTTCTTCCATTTTAAACATGAACATTTTGTGCGAAACCTAATTGTATCCCAATGTATTCCTAATTTTTCCTCAATCTAGACATGACTTTTATAGGGGCAACTCTACATATGTTGAAAGCCTTAAATCTAGCAGTGAGCATGTGACTCTACTCTGTTTTGGACATCTGGCTCTGGATTTTTCCAACATCAACCCTGAACCCCTCCCCCATGGAATGCTCAACACTGATCCCTTCAATCTGCTGGCAGCACACAGGCCTCTTGTGTGACTGATCGGCAGTCGCCGCTTGACGGCATGGCACCATTCTGACTTCCTGTCTGTGAACGCCGGCATCACTGATTTAATCTGTGCCCGGATCCCGCTCCCCTTTCATGGCAATTAATTTCCCTCAAGTTCACTGTCCATCAAGCCTCGGTTCTGATGACAAGATCTTGATGAGCTTCATCGGGGCCATTAGGGGAAAGACAGCCTTCCTAAGTGCATGGTTTTTGCTGATAACAAGCTGGAAATGAACTGGTTTGAAAACTGCTGAGGTGATGATTGACTTTCTTGCGGCGATCTTCCCCTGGAGATCACAGACTCAACGTACGTCAACTTTTATAGGTTAATCGTTGGAGGTTTATAACCTTCGTTAAGGAGCGGCTCCTCCTCCTCTTCCTCGGGGACGATCTGCTCCATGTTGACTGCAGTGCACATCATTGCCTTCACAAAGTAATGGCAAAGACAAGAGTTGGGTTCATGGCCACAAACTCCCAACGACTTCCCCTCCAGCCATCGATTGAGACCAAAATCCTGCATCGCTTCAACATTGCTGCTGTCCCAACTAATTTGCCCTCCTAACATCCCCGCTTTGCAAACCCCCTACACGGCATCTGTAAATCTCACCGCTGCCACTTTTTATTGTCCTATATTTTCCTACCATCCGACAGGTTTTTACCAATCATGTTGTACAACATCTGCACAAGCACCAATACCCAGGTCAGCGAGGGAATTCACACACGGTAATATTTCTACTGTATGAATGCTTCATAGCAAAAATCATCTGGGGATTTGTAAATGCAAGTCGTGAGCTGCTGTCAAACCTACGCCCCATTGTAAATGATGCTGTCCCCACCCCCATTCTCCTATAGAGTGAAATTTAGAATTCCTGTAACGCCGTCCAAGTCAGACGCGTACTCGATGAATCGCCATGGATGAATCATGTCCTAATAACAGATGAATGTGTTTCGCCACAATCGAATCACCTCAACCACTGGAGCCCTTGTTGTGGACCTTTATTAGTAGAATCGGGTGTTACTGCTGTGTTGGAACAATAACTTGCACCAACAGCAGCTCTCTAGGACCAGGGTTGTTGGCCCCATGTTTAAAGTGTGAATTGCTGAATAGTCTCTCAGTGGTCTGTACTGGATGGAAATTGGTGTATGACATTCTTGGTCTCCAGTGGATAGTCTATTTAGTCTATTTATCTATCTTTTACTTTGGTGCCACCAACCAACGTGTCCATTACTTTGGTTTGTTGATCAAAACACACCAAAACTAATATTACCTTGCACACCTAATTACACCTCCACCAAGGAGGTTATGTTGTTCCCAGGTGACTGTCTGCCTATTTGTATGGAGGACAACTCAAAAAGTTTGGCCTGGATTTTCAGGTAATGCACCATGAACAGATGATTAAATTTTCATAAACATCAGGAATAAATCCTACTTTCTAGATCACTTTGAATCATCTCTTATTTGATAACACTGCAGTAAATCGGCCACCTGGTGGTGATATATTGCACCTGCTCAACTTATGAGTGCTTTATATTATATTATTACTATAAGAGTATATTTATTGCCTTCAGAAATGCATCATGTTGAAACACATGAGTCTTACCCTCTGAATACACGTCAAAGTGCTTGTTGGTCTTTCTTTAGATGACATAAAGCTATGAAATCAACCATCAGCTGACAATGCAGGAACAAAAATCCCAGATTTTATCCTTAAATCTTCTCTTTCTCATTTTAAACTCCTTCCTGTTTTGGGCGTGCAGGGACCCGGCGGTAATTACATGCAATGAAGCTTCTGAGACTGTTAAATAAATCACTCTTGATTTGTGAAGGGGTGGGGAAGGGGGGGTTCCCTTCACCTTCCTTCCTTCCTCAGCGGGTTTTCCGCTCCAGCCAAAAAAACAACTTTAGGGTTTCGGCTCTGATCATTACATCATAAACACTCACAGCGTCAGCACTAAATCTGATGTTGACAAAGCCGTTTTAATTTGCGGCAGAGGCCAAATGGGACAGAGAATTTCTGCCTGGGAGCACATAAGTACATTCCGCACAATTGTAAATAATGTATTTCAATAAGACAGATAACGATAATGCTTCCCCTCCTCCGCTAACAATACAATAACGGACTTAACCAGATCATCGGTTTCCCTCTGTCATCTTCAAGTTGAACATAACCTCTAATTAAAACTTGGTTTTTGAAATTTATTCTTACTTTTGGTCCTTCTACTGTGCACCGTTCCTCAACTTTTACCCCCCTATCTGAAATTACCCGTATCCCAACGTCCTTCAAGCCCAGTAAAAAACCTGGCTTTGGCGTCCTCCTTTCATCACCTCTTTTTCTTACCTTCTCTATCAAGCCGGTGTTTAGCATAGCGTGCGAGCCCGAAAGGAACTCCTTACACCTGACTGAATAGGCCCGCCGCCAACTGCACTGGCTCTCCAATTTACAAATGAAAACTAAAAGAAAAAAATCTGCTGCGTATAAGAAAAGACATAAATTCCACCACGTACTAAAAAGAATCTAAACTCGCATCGAGAACGACTTGGAAAAAAAAAAAAAAAAAAAGGGCTCTGAAATCCATGTTGCAGACTTTGCCTAGGCCTGCAACCTGAATTAATTATGTAATTACTTGTTTGGTTCAATTCCAAAAAAAAAAACAAGCTGAGAACGATTATTCCATAATCCTCATCTCCTTCCTTTTCTCGTCTCTCCATCTCGGATGTGTTGCGCTTCCGTTTTTTTTCCTCACCAAAAACAGAGCGACGGCTGATCCCAGGATGTACCCGGCCACCACGTCCGAACAGTGGTTCCGGTACTCCGAGACCCGGTTGAGGCCGGTGAGGAAGGCCGAGCAGAGCGTGCCCAGACACAGCACGGGCTTGGCCAGGCGGCTGGACTTGGTCTTGATGGTGCTGGTGATGTACATCTGGAACAGAGGATAGTAAGGAGCTTTTAGTTTTAACTGTGTCCCGAAGATGAATTCATTCATGTTTTCATAATTGATCTGATACGGGACAAATATTGTATAGATAGAAAACTGGAAGAAACAAAATAAATAATAACTCATCAATTTGGTGTTCCTAATCTAATTTAACCATTCCATTACAATTCATCATAAAAAGTGTAATAATACATATATTATCATATACATAACTTCTCGTGAACATTACAAATTTTGAACTTGTATTTGTTATTTATGATATGATCTGAATTTAACTTAAATAAAAATTTCTGGGTAATTTTGACTATAGAAAATGACCAGATTTGTTTGTTTGTATACAGTGAGACAAAGTAATACCTGTTGAGGTCTCAAATGTTTATACGGTGCCGCCCTGCAATGAACTAGCAGAAAGGCCTCAGAAAAGCATCATATAGACACCAGAAAAGTCCAGTATTACTGAAACATAATGTTTCTATAATAGTGCATGCTGCAATTGTTTGTGAGAACTGCCAACAGGTGTTTTCCCAGAGGAGAATCTGACAAATGTTGATGTATCCGAGTTCAACTTCTTAGATGAATTCTAATTCCCCCCTTCGTTTCTAATGAATGCCATTTTTGACTGGGGACACCAAAAGTGTACAAAAATTGATCTAAACACATACAAAATTCAATTGAGTACAGCAAGATACAATGATGCACACATTTATGTAGAAGTAACATTCAAGGCCCAAAGGGTGTAAAGACACTTTAGATGTGATCACTAAACCATGGGACAGCTATGAGAATATCACTGGATTTAAAAACAGGCACAGTCAAGTATCAACACGTTTCTAATATTACCAATGACACTGAATAATAATGGCACTGATAGGGCCTGTTACTATTTAATAAATCTAAGCTGATAGTTTTCAAGTTGTCGGTTATCTTATCTGCAACAGAATTACAGGATTTGTCAGATACAAAATACCATTTTTACACAATAGACATTGAGAGTTTTGATATTAAGATGATGTGACTTCTGGTATCGATTGCCTTTTTTTAAAATTATCCAGTGACTGTTTTCTGTAATAGTGAAGGAGTAGCCGGGTCCATGGAACTCCTGCGTCTGAAACAGAACCGAGAAAGGCAGCAAATAATGGTTGGTCTCCAAGTAATGTGATGGTTGCTCTGGGATAACCTTCCCCAGCTCTGGAGTGAGAACTGGCAGACGACTAATTGGTCTGTAGTTGCTAATCTCTTCAGGGTCCCCGGATTTCAAGATAGGCATTTAACATTTTTCCCCCCCTATCCGTCTGGGAATCGCCCAGAATTGATGGAAACATTAATAAGATGAGTAAGGGGCTGGAGCGGATCACAGCTGTACCGTATAGTCACACACATCCTCAGAGAAAGTGGTGTTTAAATTGTTATTAGCTTTCAAGACAACTTCCCTGATCTCCAATGAGTTGGCATCATCCTCATCAAAAGCTATAACATTCCTATAAGTATAAATATAGGGGTTAGATTATGGCAGCAGGCCCACCAATCTGATGATGATCTGATGGAAATCAAAGTTCCAGGTCAAATCTTTGTTTTATTATTTTCTTACAATATTATATTAAAATCTAGACTATCACCGAACGTTGGCATAACCAGAGGGAAAGTAAAACACTACCAGAATATTAAATTCCATACGTGGGCACGGTAAAACATTTATACTCAAGTATTTATACATAGTGGATCCTCCTTAGACTTAATCGAGTCTTAGCTATTTATCTGTATATACTAGTTAAAATTATTATTATATAAGGGAAAAGGAGTCAAATATTTGACCATTTCATGACAGCATAATGCCTCCATTGCAAATAAAAACAGCTAAAGGTCCAATGTGCAGCATCTGGTGGAACAGACTTGGCAGAAATGGAATAGAAGATGAATAAGTATGTTTTTATTAGTAAAGTGTAAAATTACCACATAATAGCTGGGATTTCTATGATTGTTTCAATCATTGACCAGATCATGGTTTGATTAATAGCTGATTTTTAGGTATGAAAAATATGCTACTTTTTGTACGCTTTGTTTTATTTTATTTCAGCGATGTAGCTTCTACAACAAGAAACTAGTGTCACCACCAACACAGCTGATAAAAGACAAACACTTTGATTATTTAAAAGCAAAACTTTGCAAAAAAAAATAAAAATAAAAATAAAAATAGAGGAAAAACCATGGGTAATCCCTTCTGTTTTATCTATTAATATAGGCTACGCTCCAAGCTATATTAAAATAAGTAAATAAAACAGGGTGTGTTTGGCTCTATAAGATTTAAAAAGACAAATTTAATTGTCCTATAAATGTGACTTTGAAACAAAGCTGCCGCAGACTTGGCAGAGTCATCACATTTTTATTATTATTATTATTATTTTGTTTTATCAAAAATGAATGTAAATACGAATTGTGTTTTTATTACCTTATAAAAAGCTTTTTTTCTATCAACGTGGTCCCCCTAAAAAAAACACTGTACCTTTAAGGAAAGATGTCAAATTCTCACATCATATGATTGAGAACTTTTTTCCCCCCTCAGAGAATAAAAGAATAAAATCGGCCTATTATGGGAACCTCTTGTCAGACTGGTCTTTCTATGTATGGTCCTAAATATTTTATGTTGTCTTGTGTCAACCAAGGTGACATATCAAAACTTTTTTTTTTTTTTTCAAATAGCAGCTCTTCAAATATACCTTAAAAATCCATCTGTCATGTGCTCATACAGCCAATTTTCCAAAATCATTCCTAATAGTTTCACATGTTGAGACTTCAGAGCCACAGGTGCAACAGTACAAAGATCTGCTTCTTTAGAGCCTTTTAAAATTCAAGATCTACCGTTTAACTTTCGTCAGTCTGGCGTGGTCGAAAAAGAAAAAAAATCTCTAATTATTTGGGTGTTTTTTTAAACATCGCAAAATTTGAACTAATTACATTCAGTCCCAAACGAGTAACCCTGGCGCTACGAGTCCATAATGACATTGATTTCTAAT
The DNA here is from genome assembly GCA_036785175.1 of Eupleurogrammus muticus. NCBI lineage: Eukaryota > Metazoa > Chordata > Actinopteri > Scombriformes > Trichiuridae > Eupleurogrammus > Eupleurogrammus muticus. The sequence continues at coordinate 14,555,345 of JAYKQN010000013.1, read as the reverse complement.
TAACCGCGCTCAGATGTTGATGGAAAAAAAATCCATCGGAGAATCACAGAAAAGTAATAGAAATTAAACCAATCTACGAGTAACAAATGCAAATAGAAATGAAATAAATATTTTTTTTCCTCGGTAAGTACTTGCAAATGGAAATTGGAATTGAAGAAAAAAGCGAGAGAGGCAGTTATTCTCAAACCGTATTGCAGTACAACAACACTTACTTTGATCTACTCATTTTTTACCCCCATTCCAGTACACTGGGGTTTAGATAAACGCAGATTTAAGACCAGAAGCTGCATTATTGAAGTTATATCTTTTAGTTCAGCCGTTGACTATCTCCTAATTTTCCACATTTTAACCACACATCACAGGGAAAAAAAATGAACCAGCAAAATAAAAAAACGGTGAAAAGGATCGTTATTTTCACATATAGAAACGCACCGTCAGGTACACGGCGGAGTAGACGCTCAGCGACGCGTCCTTGGACGGGAAGGAGCGGCGGGCGTTCTCCACCGCCGCCGGGTTCCCCGTGCAGATGTTGCCGTTGACGATGAACTGGTGGTTGAAGCGACACTCCGTGCCCGTGTAGTTGGGCTTGCACACGGACAGGAAGTAGGGCGAGAGGCCGCCCGTCACCACCTGGCCTGCGTTCACGAAGATGTCCGTGGCGAACAGGCCGAACGCGAACACGCCTGGGACACACACACACACACACACACACACACACAATCACATTATATAATTAGTCTATAACCAAAACTGTGTGAATCATTGATAAAATGATCAGCCAGATGTTAAACAATGACATCATAAGCCCAAAGACAAGAAGGTAACAAAGCAAACATGTATTTGTTCGTGTAACGCAGTGGAATCTGCAGCTGAATGAACTGGCTGCATGAAAATGAGTTTTACTTGGGCCCACATGGGATGAAAATCCTCTTTGCTCTCCCTCTTTCTCTCGTTCTTTATGCTGCTCCACTTTTGTCACCGAACACAGCAGAGGTCACCTGAGGCGTCGGCAAAAATGCGATAAATGACGCGATTTCTGTTTAAAGTCACTGAACAAAGTAAAAACAGAGCTTCACCGTTTTAGAACTGTGCACGTGTACTTTCAATTTTGTGTGCATATACAACATCAAAAAACATTACATGTATTCCTGTTGCAAAAAAAAAAAAATGGGTTTTTTCTTCAGCCAGTAACTTTTTTTTTTTTCCCCTCTAGTCAAAAGAAGAAGAGAGGATGTCATGCAATGTTGAAATTGAAAATGAAAATGGCAGGGAAAGGATAGTGGAGAACAGGCAGAAAGAAAGCAACATAAACATGCACGGGGCAGGGGGGGGCGAGGTGGGGGGGTCTGCTAATATGAACGAATGTACGCAGGCTTCCAGCCCACCGACCCTGACCAGTGTCGACGTCTGCATTCCTCTCGCTGTGAAATATGGCCGCTGATTATCTGACCTGCTTAGCCATGAAATTACTCTGCTTTGTATTCTCATCCGAAGGGGGGGGGGGGCAGACGGACGAGGGGTGGGAGGGGTTGGGGGTACAGGGACGCGATTGTGTGAAGGGAAATGAGAGAGAATGGTGAGTGTGGGGGGGGGATTAGGGTGAGAGGAGACGGGAGCGAGCAGGAAACGCAAAGCCTCGATGATCCCACAAATGTGAGCGATTGTCCGGGAACAGACGGAAGTATAACTCATGCAAATTGCCTGATGAATTTCTGATGAGTGTTTTATTAACCGAAAGGGTTTTTTTTTTTTGTCTAAGCATGAGCTATATTTCGGATTATGCCAGGGATCCTTATTGGAAAAAAAGAGAGCGAATACTGTCAGTTAGCCCAGTTCTACTCGCGTTTTTCCTCCCTCCCCTCAAAAAGAACGTGAGCGTTATTGGATTCAAATCCAAAACGCCACAGCTGGATGTGTGGTTAGGTGGTCCTTTGAGACGAGGGGGGGGGGGGCCTGTGAGGCGACGGGCTCCACCTGGAGCTGTGTGAAGTGGAAAATACTGCGAGGATGGGGAGGAAAAAAAATCCGCACTGTATGATCCATCATGTTTGATGAAGATATGTAAATTCAACTTTGCCCCTGGTGGCCGATTGCAGTTTTTTTTTTTTTTTTTAGAGGAGCCGTGATAAATGCACCACAGCTGGACCGGATCCCAATTGGCTCCCCGTCACCGACGAATTACTGAAATGCGTTCAGTCAGGCCAGTTTGCTGCGTTTAGGCTGCAGAGCCTCCACCAGGAAGTTCTACCTCATTTAGGCCATGCAGCAGGAGCCGCTGTGGTTAATCCATGAGGTCGGGACTACGTGCATAACATGACTGATTCCTTTAAATGCTGGTGTGATCCATGCGGTGCAGTCATTTTATTATAACTGTGCAGCCGTCGGCCTGATAGACTGTATGCAAAGCCTGTTACCGCTCCCCCTCTTTAAAGGTGAGCTGTCCCTGAGAGGGGCGCTGTTAGGGGTCAACACCTCATCCCAAATGAGCTTTTAATCTCAATCTCCAGATTTAAAAAAAAAAAGAGAGTTATGAATTATGATAACAAGACAACATTAAGAGAAAAGTCAAATTTAATCTTATTTTAGGAACACAAGACAAGATCAAGACTGAATCATGACAATTAATGATCACTATCCTATATGAGCTTTCTATTTCTGTTTTCCAGATTTTCTATGTTTTAACAATAATTGGATATAACTTAAAAATAAATATTACCACATGGAAAAATCTTATATTTAGTAGAATTAGTCCACATTTGAATAGAATTATCTTGGATATTATATTATATAAAAGAGATAAAAAGTCAGAATTGTGGGATAAAGATGTGAGATGAGACAACGTTAAGATAAAAAGTCAAATTTGATCTTATCCTAAGAGCACAACACTCAATCATGGCAAACAATGACGCCTTATTCTACATGAGCTTCTATTTTTCAGATTTTTTATGTTGCTGAGAAAATGTAGGCTACTGCAAATAACATCTTTTCAGAGGAAGTATCTTATATTTAGTATAAATGAAGTAAAGTGAAAAAAGGACTAAATTGACCAAAACCAAGAAAAACAAATAAAACTTCAAATAGGCAAAATTATCCACCAATGGAATAAGATATTTTGAGAAAATTATACTGACTATTGGATTTATTGAACTGAAAACAAGACATTTTCGCTTGTTGTGCTTTATTTATTTATTTTGCAGCGTCTGAGCTGCTTTTTGCAAATAGGTTTGATGCAGCAACAAAAAGCAGCAGCAGTCGTCCTCTGTTTGGATTTGGGTTTCTTGCTGCTCCTCGGTCTCATTTCATCCTTCGCCGTCAGTGTCGTTCACAGGTCGCGGGACCTTTGATTTCTTGATGACAATGTTCGGAAGGACGTGACTTGCTTTCCCTATTTGAGGACCACCCCCCCACATCCTTTCCATCCCTCCTTGGGATAAGTTGTCTCCCAATCCGTTGGGAGTTTTGCAGCGTATCTTTCTCACCGAAAGCTAAAGCTGAAACGGAGCGCGCTGAATCATCAGGCGTCACTGACCAAAATCAGTAGCTTTTTTTTTTTTTCTTATTTATTTCTTTTTTTGCTTCAGAGCTGCCCTCACAGCTGTCAGCTTAGCAGTGATATACAGCATGCGGCTTCCCGGGTTTTAAAGCTCACACTGAAAGACTGTGAGAGCCACAAAAAGGAAAATAATCGTGACGTGACGCCGATGTTGCAGAATATAAAAGGTTTACTCAGCTATTAACCTCATGAACAGCGCTTCTGCAGGTCCGTAGTGAATTAAACGTAATCCGAGCAATGGATGCCACTTCATTCATCTGTGTTGTGCTATACAACACAGTCCGATGTGAGGTTTCACGCTGTGATTATGGCGAGCTACTTCAACTTTAATAAGTCAGTCTGCATGTGTGCTGCAAAACACCTGAAATTCAGCTTGGCCTCGTCTAAGAAGAACATTTGAGATATGCACAACCACATTCTCCCAATGCACAACTGTCATTTCAGGTATCCGCAGCCACATTCGTGTGTATGCGGTTTGTCATTACAGATATCTGCAATTCACTGCACGATATTCACTATGCAAAACGCTGATATCTGTAAGTGAATTACAAATAGTAGTAGGAGGCCCAGTTCAAGATGTCTTTAACTCATGTGATGATGATGTAGATACAGTGTCTGTTATAAAGTTAGAGATATCTCGAACGCAATTTCAGTTAAAGATATCTGAAATGGAAGATATGTAAACCGTGGTCCCAGCTCGTCAGAATGTCATTTACAGATATCTTGAATTACAGTTTGGACTGAGCCAGATGGTGTTGCGGAAACACCCCAACTTTTAATAGAGAAAAAAAAAGAGAAACACGCAGAGAAAGTCAATACAGTCAAAACAGAATTACAGATCTCACACATGAGATGTGTGACGATTCGAATGACATGTCAGTGGCATCGTTGCAGATATCTGTAATTCCATTGTGCCGAGAGTCGAAACTGAACTACAAATATTACATTACAGATAGGTTGAATGAAAGATGCAACTATTCCAACTGTAATTACAAACTAGTCAGAAAGACGTTGACATGCACAACATTAATTCCCGACCTTCCAGTTTTAGTATTTAAATGGTGAAACGGCTTTCCATAGGTGATGGATCAGGGAAAAGAGATCATTGTAGTCGATCACACATAACATCAGGCCTGAAACATTTGATATCCTTTTTTTCCCCCCATTCTAAGAACTTATTCTAAGAACTTCTTCCTCGTCTGTCTCTACAGCACAATAACATATTGTAGTTTCACATGAGGCGTTTAATCTGAGACTAAATCAGTCACATTTTACTCCAGAGGTCAGAGAGGCGACACAGGAGCGAGTGCTTGTGTGTTGTTTTTATTGTAAGAGCTAAAGGGTGTCACACAAGATCCGGATTTTGTTGCACCCATGCGTGCCTCCTCGAGCGTTTCTGACTCGCCGACCACGCTCGGCGAGGTTTTGGAGCACCCGGGGACGAAGGCTCTCCTTACCTATGAAGCGTATGATGCGGCGGATAAGCGGGTTGAGGTAACAACAGTCGCCCGTCACGATGGTTTTCTCCTGGGCCAGGAGAGCCTCCCGCGTGGACTTCATCACATACATGGACACCTCGCCGATGAAGATCTACACAAGCGCGCACACACACGCAAAGAAACAGAAATAGATACAGGAAGATGGATGTAGAAACAGAACAATGATGCAAAAGACACACACACACACAGGAGAGAAAAGGAAAAAAACTTTAAGTCAGACATCATATTATAGGGCAGAGGTACATTTGCCCCCAGTTTCTGGCCTGTGTACATAAACCACTGTCTTCATGCAGCCTTTCTCCAGGTCCATTAAAATGTGGATGTTACATCAGGTCTAATGGAAAAAACGCTGCTGGACACACAAAGTAAAACTCGTTGCCAGCTGCCTAGGGTGAAGCAGGCTGCTGCAAAAAGGCGCGTGTGTGTGTGTATGTGTGTGTGTATGCATGCGCAGATGTGGTTTTGGCTTCCATTATGCATGTGTGTGTGTGTGTTTTCATGAAAGGAGTTTGTTTCGAGCTCCAGGACAGGCAACAAACCTCCTGTGTTTCCCTCCATCCCTCGTTTTATTCCCCCCCTCATCATTGAAATGCTTCTGTGAATGCAAATTTCTCTCTCACTTTTTTGAGACAATTTTAAAACTATCAAAATACTGCAATACTTCCAACCATGTGCATTACTGCCGAAACTTTGCGTTATTTCCACAACATTGTGGTACTGACATGAAGGAGAAAACAGGACATTTTCCTGCAACTCGTAGTCCTCTTAAATCAATGCTGCACAGACCCTCTGGCATATACAGTATTTGGGGCTGGACAACATTGTGATACATTCAATTCACAGCCGGTTAGCGATGGAGGAGAAGAATAAAGACGGCCCGACAGACGAGCATTAAACGGTTATGAATGTTTTAGAAGCGTTGCGCCGGATTCGTCTTCCTCGGAAGGAGGGAAGCCGAATTAATATTTTCCTCCCGCCGAACGGTGAAGCATGCAAATACGGAATGAAACGGGCCATCAAATGCATCGTGACAGATACATCACCATCCCTCTAATGTACAATGACCTAGAAACATCCCTTTTTTTCTCCCCCCCCCCAAAGGCAACACAACCAAAAAGAAAGACATTTATCCTCAAACAGACTAACTGCAGGAGGCAGGGAGCTTGTACGACGTACTTTGGTGTCAACGCTAACACGAACATCATTTAAAGAATCCTAGGCTGCTTACAGGAAAACCACATCTAATTATTCCTCTCTTACCATTGTGTGTGTGTACATCACACAAGAGCAAACTAATTATAATTGTTTGTAATTTGCTAGTAGCAGGCGTGATGCAAGACTCCATAAACACATCTGTTGATTATGTATTTTTTGTGATATTTGTCTCAACCCTTTGTAGGTAGACAGGTAGAAAAAAAAAATACATTTATTAAAATCACTTTCTGAATAGCTGTCTGAGCCATCCACCAGTGTTAACACACTAATAGGAGCTCAGGACTGGATTACCCTTGAAGGTGGATAAAACACTACCTAGACATTAAAATGACAGTGACTGCTGACAGTATTTAAAAGAACTTTTTTAATTATTATTATGCATTTCACTGGATTTGCATTATTTCCCCACACACATGAGATTTACCAGCCGTCCACTTGCTGTTCATCCTTCATTGGGCGAGTCCTTAATGCCTTGAACTGCCAAAAGTAAGACATTTGCAGGAACCCAATCAACTTCACAGCCTGTGGAAAACGTGTCTTCATTCTTACAAGCTCTTAATATAGTGTAGATCTTTGCCTTTTTTGTTTGTTTAACGTTTTAAAGTCACTCTTCGCTCAAAAATATGTTTTTATGTGAGCTTCACTTTGCAGAAGGATGGGCGTGCAGAGTTTGACGCTAGATTCTGTTTCCTACTTCATGCATAAAGTGGAAAGTTTTCTCTGTGCGAGGCTGAGGTCAAGCTTTGATGGGAGACCACACAAGCCTGATCTGTGACATCACAAGAGAGTCTGGGAGCCAATCCCGGTCCAGTATTTGACTTACACAATGTGTGATGTGGGAACTTCAATTGTGTCCAATAGTTAAACTTCTTAAAATTAACAATACTTGCATGTTCAATGATTATGGAATTTTAATAAAGGTTATATTTAATAAAAACAGGTTGTTTAAAGTATGTTTAAAAAAAACGACAATGCATTAGGTGTAAAATAGTACCAAGAAATAATACCCTGAGTCAACAAGATCCTTCCTACCAAGCTTTCTGCCCTTTAAGTTGTTTACCCAGTTATGCAATCTATCATATACAGAATAGTACTTTTTATGTATGCAAATAACAATTAATCTGGGTCAAAGGAGGGATGAGGAGGTGACATGTAAGCACCGTGGCTGGGACACATCAGTCTAGCAAGGAAAATAACACCTTCAAAGAAAAATGTTCTTTTAAAGTGGGGGAAAAAAAATTGATATTTTCATATAAATAATTGGATTAAATGACTAGTTGTAATGAGGAAGGTGTCGCGTGTAGTGATAAAACCAGCTAATTCTATGCTATTATCAGCTGTCTCAGTATATTTCAGTTAATTTGGGGGGTTTCGTGGATTGTTTTTATTTTTTTTTTATTTTTTTTATATTCACACCATTTTATTTAATTTAGTTTCCAGATGCAGGAGGAAGCATCTTTTTTTTCTCTCGATACACCAGTTGTGCTTATACCTGCCCATCACACAACATGGTTGAGCACTTAGCTGCTTATGACCCAGATATTCCCCTTTTCGGGTTTCTGAGGACTGACACAAAGCTAGAGAGAAGAAACTTCGCTCAAAATGAATCCGAATGCTGCTCCGTGTCTGCTGGATGTGGCAATTGGCAACATTTTTCTAACGTATCCATAAGATTTTTATGGGGTCTATACAGTTTTAAAAGTCGCAATCGTGCAACTGCCCTGAATTGACCAAAAATACATGAACAACGCTTTAATCTCCATTTAATGGAAGAATAAATTTCATCATCTCGGCTCTAAGGGAGAAGGACTGACTTTCTGATTCCAGGTTTATAGACTGTTGCATGCATGCGATCCAACCGAACCCTCCGCAGCCTCCCATTGGTCCGGCCATGTGGAACACTCCGCATAAATTACTGCCTCGATGCTAATTGGCCAACATCCCAGCCCTGTCATCATTAATTCGGATTGGCTGCTTCCCTGGTTTATGATGCATGTGGAGAAAGAGCGATGTGCAGCACAACTTCAGCACCTGACACAGCAATCTCAAAAGGGCACAATTAAAAAAGTTTTGTGCAACATACAGATGGATCACGAGGCTGCAATGGAGTGAAATAGAAAGGCCACATACTGTATCCTATGTACTCCAATGAGAGAGAGACAGAGAAATGAGATAGAAAGAACCAGCAGTGTTAAGCAAACATCCAAAGCTGACATGACACTCTGTGAGGAGAAGGAAAAGGAATTAGGATTGAATTAGTTGTATTTAAAACTACTCACAAAAGGTAAAAGGTGTCACAAAAGGAAAATAATAAAGCAAAAAGTGTTGGCTGCATATGGTAGTGCAAGAACCTAGAAGCATGTCCTATTGGGTATATGCACATGTATTTACAGTCGCGAAGATTACCTCCCACTCAGATCCACTTTCAGGATATAATACCTTGCGTGACTTGAGTTCTGCTCCCAATTAAGCCAGTTTTTCTTAAACCGACAATGGTGGAGTGATGGGGCCCTGGAGTTCAGAGTACTGATCTCTAATTCCTGTTGCTGTTAGGATAGACGTGAACCTGGATGAGGTCAGTGACCCCTGCCGATTCCAGCTCACGAGAACCATAAGTGCAATAATGAAGCACCTGCTAAGTAAGGATGATAATCACAAGCTGTAAAAAGGTCATGAAAAAACATGCGGATCCAAAAGCTTTATAAAGCATAAGTATATGACAGATTGCAGGAGGGGCCTGCCTGGTATGTATGACACTGCTGTATCACCTAGATACTACCAATGGAAGTCCACTGTACAGCTTCTTTGAAGCAGGAGGAACACCATATGGGTGGTACCCCCCCAAGGCAACCTATGCCTGTGTGGCGGTTTCACTCAGCCAATGGGGGCAAACACCATTCTATCGGAGGCTATCCCCAAGAATCGCCCTATGTCACACACACAAACAACTGCTGTGTCCATCTGAAGCTTGCTGCTTGCTTCTGTTCACAAGGATTGAGGTAAAGAGAAAAAAAGGAAAAAAAAAAAAAAAAACTTCAAAGGAAATAACTCTTGATCTGAAAGAGCTGGTTATGACTCGGGGCATGAATGCCTCAGTTCATTCATTTTGGCCTCGGAGTGGCTGAGTTCCTGTCATCTCTGGTAATGAGACAAGATGGAGGGACCGAGTGCACATGAATCACTTACTCTTTTGGCCAGAAGACGGGGCTAAGTGAAGTGCTGCCTTTAAGGATGGTAATGTGCAGAAGATTTGCATTACTTGCATGAAAAAACAGGGTGGGACCATGAAACCAGTGGTTTAGGACAATGCGGTGGCTTGCTGTGTTCTGACTACTCAACAAGAGTCCATAGCCTTTCCTGGCAGGACAAAATGGCCACAGCGCACATTACAAACTGTAGATCGTTCACATTTTCATCACCTGACAGCTGGGAGGAAAGGAACACGTGTGGTAAAAGGGCACAAATGTGGAATCTGTGCCCCTCTCGCATGCCAGTGCTGGTCGTGGCCCAATGGGGCGGCATGTTTCAGCACTTTCAGTTAACCATGGACAGCTTCAGCTCCAGGCAGTTTATCCTGAAAGCTGGAATGAGCTGGGTTCACTTAAGTTCATGGCTGTGGATGAGTTTCTCAGGTTGATGAAAAACTGTTTAGCTGCAGTGTGAGATAAGATAATAAAGACAACTAAAAACACCTTGTTCCTTAGTCCCTTAAAAGTAAAGCTGGCTTTCTCATGTAGTTGGTCAGTGTATGTGTCATCCAGGGGTCCACATGACAAGACACGACAAAACAGACAATGTAGGCAGACCATGTAGCCAATCAAATTGTGAGAATGAGCTAAATGAGCCAATGAGGGCCGACACAACGATGGTACAGTAGTTGGTCGACAGGTTTCTGGTGGCTGCTGCTAAGTGCTCTGATGATGATGGGAAGTAAAACAAGTCTGAACTAAACTCATTCAGCGGTTTATTTAACAATAGTTAGATCTGACAAATCTATCATTTTTATTAACTTTGTGGCTTTGACAGGCAAGGGTTGAGCAAGCTTCAGACAGGCCGTCATCACCAATCCTTCTACATCCCCTAAAGAAGGATGAGGGAAGAAAATTGCACTGACCCTCATTGCCGAGAGGGTCCAGGACATCTTCAACCATGAAGTGCCTTAGTGAATTATGTGATATGCCCCTGGTTATTCTGTCACAAAGCAAATGAGGCCTTTAAAAAAAAATGTACATCTCTTACCATGTCCCAAGACGTACGCCTGACAAAGCGTCCGATTTTTCTCTTATATTAGCAGGGTAATCAGTGCAGAAGAGTCTGACAAAACCTGCACACATGCACTCTCACCAAATCAGGTTTATACAACACGGTCTGTCACATTTAAAACCCATTTGGAGCACACGGATTTTGAACCAATTTATTCTGTTTTATTATGCGTGTGCTTACAGGTTTCTAACACTGTTCGCTGCTGATGCGTCTGCACACCAATTAGATACAGTGAGAAGATGTGGGCAGCGGGATGGGTTCCATTTCTCCAGTAAAAGGGGAGTATCAGCACAATTTTTAATTTAGCCTAAAATATCGTTAACAACACTTGACGGGAGAGCAAACAGACAAAACATTCTCAATAAGGTTGATGAGAACCATTATGACTCATTAGAAATAAAAGTGGTGCTATAGACGCAGGAAGCAGAGGTCTTCACCAATCGCGTCCTCCGATTGAAATCATAGAAAAGGAAGGCTGTTTACCTAAGAATTGGCACATTTGTTGCTCCGAGTTGTTTTTGATTACAGTGCCAGGAAATCACATCGCTGTGAAATGCTGATAGTTCTTTAAATAAATGCCGCCGTTTTACTAGTGCACTTAACGGCGCCCATAAGGAGGAAAAGATAAGGGAAAGGCATTGCTGATTGTACCATAAAGATTTAGCCGATTTGGTTCCGGTTGGCACGGTTTTCAGAAGACACACGGATATCGCAAAAAGTAAATAAATAAATAAATGGGAAAAAAAGAGTGGACCACTTTGTGGACAGTTTCTCTATTAATGGTGTTGGAGCAGCTATATACATCAGTGCCAAAAGATACGCATACAATACACTTAATTCCCAAAGCTAAAGAAGTGGCTGTACTACTGGAATTATAGATCTACACCGCCAGCCAATTTCTCTAATTATTGCGGCTTTAGTTAAAATGCCACTCTCCATACACTATTTAGCTAGTTAGCTGGCAACTAGAACCTCTGTGGATTTTGGTGAACTACGACAGTTTCTGATAACACAATAAAATTCGCATAGCAACTCAAAATGTGAATTACTGTATGTAACTTAAAATCCATGAGTGGTGTGGACAAATCATTCAGACCAAAGGAGTCAATTCAGGCCACAATTTAGTTTGAAGTCGGAAATACATGATACAAGTAATTAACCTTACAAACAGGAGAGATGACATTAAAAAAAGTAAAGATTCAACAATATATCTCAGTTATTTCATATTCATGCTTATCAATAAAAATAATCACTGAACAATAATAATTTTTTTTAAGCAGCAGGTGCAAATCAGAACTGTTTCCTTGAGATCTCATAGATACTCACTGACGGCAAATTTCTATGAACGAATAGGATCTTGTCCATTTTTGTAGCAGTTTTAAAAGTCATCAGGTGGGCCGGGTTGGACTCTTTATCGGTTCTGGTTCTGTTTGACATCCCTAAATTAGGTAAACAGCATTTTAACCTAAAGCTTGATGTAAAATACAGCGGTCTTACATTTATCTCCTTATAGTACTTAAAAAAAAAAAAAAAAAGAAAAGAAAAACACCCGACACCGTGGATAAGCTGTGCTGAAGCTGGTCCCAAACAGTCTGAACCACCCTATCTGCATTCTGGGATTGGCTCGTCTTATCTATTCACATATGACCCCCGTGTCAAATGTGAAAAATGGAAATTATAATATTAAGCAGGCAAACACTCCTCAGAAGGTGTTGGGAAAATATTTGACGTGGGTTAAATAAGGAGCCGACCCAGGTGGCCCAGAGACATATGGCGCTGGGGTTCGAGTCCACAAGCACGGAGCGAAACTGACACCTGGTGGCTGAATGCTGCTACTGGATGATTCAGGGCATTGGAGGCCGTTTTTTTTTTTTTTTTCCTCTTTTTTCTTATCAGGTGACAATACATCCATGACTCGGGTTTGTTGGCGCGTCTCAAATCCATACAGATTCTATACAGTATTCTGTTCAGTATTAATGTACATACAATAAAATACTGATTAAATAGCAAATACACATTATCCTAAAAAAAAGGAAATGAAACAATATGTGCATTGTTGGATGTCAGTTAATAGACGTGGCTAGTGATTTTCTGTATTTTTCTCATGTGCAGAGTTTAAAGCAACAGTAAATTGATCTTACTTACAGGGACTGTGTGTGCGTGGCATTGTGTATGTGTGCGCCTTTTTGTGTTAACCCAAGCCTTATTCCTTTGTGGCGTAGACCTCGAAAAATATGTTTTGCAAGTAGGTTTAGAGCTTCAGCACAAAGATGGACATGCTACTTAGTGCCTTATTGAAAAAAAATAAATAAATAAAAAAATCAGGTTTTGGATACACACACAATACGTGCAACAAGTAAGATCAATTCATTATTTCATCTGGCTCTGCACATATTGATTCATTGAATGATGAATTGAATTAGCTAATAGAAAATCATCAGCCAAATCCTTAAAATTTTGCCGAAAGGTAGCTTGATTTTGTGAATGTAACTTTTGTTTTACAAGAATATACCTCCGTGTGTCTCTTTTCAACAGGTGGGTGTGAATCTTAGTGATGAGGTGATCGGCTGACCCATTAAAAAAAAAGACAAACAGTTTGCAGTCTTAGGGTTTGCTCGTGACTTTTCAATCCATATCTTGGCAGAGAGAGAGGAGTTTATCAGGGTGTAGAGAGGTGGCTACAGACAGGATGCACGGCTGAACCTCACCGACTAGAATGTAAAAATAGAACTTATATTGCAGAACATAACATGTAATTATCTCTGCAAGGCGTAAGCCCGGAGGGGATTATTTGTTTGGTCTTGTGTGTGTGTGTGTACGTTAGCAGCTGATCTTGCACACTACTGGACCCATTAGCCCAATATTTTGTGTGCACATTTGTGACCGTACGTTCAGGGACCTCTCAGGGATTCATGGTTTTTGGGGAAAAAAAAAAAATCATACAATTGGCTGCTGACTCCACACCCGTTTCATGTATTTAGTAAACCATGCGATTCTGTAGGTTTAGCATGTTCCTTTAGCCCCTGTTAAAGGTATTTCACTCAAGCTCAATAAATACCCCCCTAAAACATGTAGGATAGCAGATCACAAGGAGCAGGATCGGGCAGCCCTGCTCTAGGACAAGGGTGTCAAATATGCAGCCCACCGAAGAGTCCAAACCAAAGTGTGATAAAATAAAAACCCTGGGGATCAAGTATTTACAGTATTGAGATAATGTCACAGGTTGCTCAAAAAATGATTTGAATTGAAATATGTGCATCAGCAAGCTGAATATAGAATAGCAGACAGATTGTTGAGACTTCATCTTTTTTTTCATGCCATATCTTAATATATATTTTAATGGTCCGGGGAGGGTCACCCAAACCAGCAGCTGTGGCTCTAGGTTAGAGTCCCCTGGTCTGGGGGGGGTAGCAGCTGCATCCAGGCTGTACTATACAGTAGCCAGGAAGTTATGGAAGAAAGAGACAGAGGGAGACTGAGCTGCAAATTCTGGGCCCTGTACACTTTCATGTAAGAAAAGAAAAGAGACCATTTTCATGGTTCGAAGTGTTCTGAAAAATGAAAATTCACCATATACAGTAAATGTGGTCCATTTACCAAATATAGTGGAACACTTGTCCTCCCTTCATTCACGCAAACATAACTGTCAACACGGCCAGTCCTGCAGTCCCAGACACGCCTGGTGGAGATCTGGCTGTTACCAGTTCAACACTGAGATAACTTATGTGCAACAAATGTGAAATTAGACACGAAAATATGACACGACTTGTCCTTGTGTTTGCACGCCACCGTGGTAATAATACAGGAAAAAAAAGCTTTACTCACTATGGCGGTGGGGGCAGCAGCCACCACGGAGTAGAGGATGAGGGGGGGGATGAAGCTGGACTCCTCCATGCCGGGGTACGGCTTCATCAGCTCGGCGTCGTTGCAGAAGAAGCCCTGCACGTGCACGCTGAACAGGTCCGTGCACTCCATGTAGTAGGCCAACAACACCGTGCCCGACATGATGACGAGCTGGAGGAAAAACATGGTTGGGGAGGAAAAAGGGGGGAGGAAGTTGAAGAGGAGGAGAGAGAGAAGAAAAGACAGGAGGTGGATGTTAGAGGTGCATCCGCGCAGGACTGGTGGTTCTTCTCCTTGCTGCAGGTTTGTTTGCTGGTTAAAACAGTCGATTTCCCTTAAACCCGTTCAACGTCACCCCCCCCCCCCCAGCTCTGACGTCTCTCAGGCAGATCTTAATACAAACAACCACATAAATCCCCTTAAACCACATCTCCTCTCTCTCTCTCTAAACGTGGACGTGAACAGACCCCACACGCACACGCACACACACACACACACACACACACACACACACACACACACACACACACACACACACACACACACACACACACACACACACACACACACACACACACACACACCATCACTTACCACCGCTTCTCCTCGTTCACCCCCTCATCCTTTTATCCCTCGAACATCATCTTTTGTCTATGGCCTCCTTTAGTGCTCTTTCCAGAATCAGCTACAGGCAATTTAGTTTTTTTTTTTTTTTTATTCTTTTTTTCCCCCTCCCCTCCACATATGGTATCTTTAGTCACTGATAATAAACCAGAGCTGGAAATATATAAAACGAGACATCGCACTGAAAATGTTTTTTTAATGTGGTTTATGAAAAAAAAAAAAAAGATGCATTTGTGTCATTTAGGCACTAATGTGGCTGCATTTCTGGTGATCTAGTCAGCCTGCTGGGGTGGGGCGGTTTTATTATATTTTATTTCAAAAGGTGAGACACTAATACTCATCACCATTAAACTCCTCCAGTTATTTGTTGTTTTTTGTATTGCCCGTTTCTGAAATATGTTTATATATGCAAACAAGGCATTAATCAATAAAATACAAGGTCATTTGCAAGTATTGCACGAACAGAAATGTGAATATTGGGTAAAGCCACGTTCAACATTTTTACAGTATCAGACTCAAAGGCTGTTACAGAGGGACATGTGGATCTGTCTTACCGCTCCAAATATACCGCCAAGGGCCAAAGAAAAGAAAAATCTATTTTTGCCATGTTTTTAGGACTAAAATGTTATATAAATGGCTATGAATGATATATGAACCAACTCCTCTCCGTGTTGACTTTTTGTTGAATTTAGGAGAAAACCACAGATGCAACATGGAAACAAACGGTGTAAAATAATGCAGATTTCAAGTTTTTTTTTTCTGAAGAGCCTAAAATAAAAGGTAAAGAGCTAAATCTGAAGATTGATCAGTGCATGAGAAAAAAAAAAAGTGCCATGTCTTGAAGCTCTGGAACCGCTGAAAAAATGCGATATCCCAAATGTTTTCATTCCTGCAAACATGTATGGCAGTCGTAGAACAATAAATCATGAGGTTTCTCAGAGACTTGGTGGAGAAATGTGTAATACCTCTGTCCACCACCAGATGCCAGCACAGCACCACTGATGCACCAGAAGGAGACAACACATGGAGGTTAGTACATGAGAAGTGTCCTCAGCAGCCTGCTGCCATATTAGAAGTTATAGAACACAAATTATAGCACAACTAGTACTCTACCATTTGCAATTCTGGACTTGTTAATAAGTATTTTTTTTTCTTATGACTGTTATCAAACAACGTGTCTCCTAAGCAGCTCTCAGAGGATGTGTTCTACTAAAGTTATACTTTAATTTGCCTTTTTCTGATCAGTGACTGTGCTGTGGTAAAATATATTAATACTGTTGTGAATACTGACATAGAAAGATTTTAAAAATGCAATTGTGTGGGTTGATGATGGTTCAGCCGCACATCTGCTGTGTAAAATCTGTTCTGAAAAGGCCGATCAGGGCCGCAAAAGAGAGACCGTCACAACATGGTGAGATTTACACCTCCCTCCGCCCCCCCGGTTTGTGAGCGAGTCTGTGAAAGTAGCCGACTCTAGACAGGAGTAACTGTGTTGAACTTGGTTTGTTTTGTCCGACTCGAGGCTGCTGGCAGACGCGGAAACACACAGGAGCCCTCGCTGCGGTTCCTCGTTTGACTCTTTAACTCGTGGGCTGTCTGTTCCAGCGCTCAGAGCTGGGGAGCGGCTTGTTTTCTGACATTAAACCGTGAAAGAGCCGCAGAGCTGCTTCAGCCCTTCGTGGTTCAGATAAATCAAGATAAACTCAACACAGATTCGTTTTGAAGGTGAATTGTGTGTGTGTGTGTGTGTCTGTGTTCCAGAGGGGGAAAGTCACCTTTATCCATCCACCCCCACTCCTTGGCCCCGTGCCCACTTTAAAGCATTTCTCAAAATTACAAAGTGGGGGTTTAGTTATTAACGGTTCTGATCATTCAGCATTTTCAGCAGTAATAGGTACATTATGTACATTACATATAAATCTGTTGGTCAGCTCAGCTTTTCAATGAGTCATTCCACTTTTTGTGCTTTTTATGTTTATAGCCCCCCACCCACCCTATTACAGTAAATTAAGCAGAATACAGTCAAAACTCGTAGTTTTCCTGAGTAAGACACTACAATTAAGGCAAAACATTCCATTACTGTTTTACTGAATATCTGCAATACACAAGGGCTGCAACTAACCACTATTCTGATTCATCTATTGATTATGAAAATACTTCAATCATTTGGTCAACGGTGTAAAATCTAATCTATTATGAACATGCAAGACTAAAGAAATCCAGGAATAATCAGATTTGAGAAGCTAGAACGATTAATCGACTTGATCGTGGCAGCATTGTATCCCAGATCTGACCAGAAGTGACTGTTATTTGATGCATAAACTGACTAGAGAACAATACTGTCTGTTGGGTGCACAAAAATAGAAGAAATCAACTACATAAGCAGAGGGGAAGGAGAAAAAACATTTGGCAATTAATGGTCCTGCGACAGATGGCCATGCTGAGAAGTCTAGGTGTTTGTGTGTGTGTGTGTGTGTGTGTGTGTGCGCCTCATGCCATCTGAATAAAACCATGCTAACATAGTAATATTTTCAGCTTCTTTCTGTTATTACGGAGACGCCCTGCTGCGGGGAACACTTTTTTTTTTAATAAACACACTTCCTGTGTACTGGCAACTCCAGGTAGTGGGATGAGGAATCGCAATCATGACGCCCAGCAGCACGCCACAGCACGCCACACCACGCCACGCGTCGCCATTAGCGGGGTGCTACGGAGAAGCCGCTCGGGAAGAGCGCAAATGACCTTTCACAGGTTTTTGAAATCATGCAAAAATCCTCAGTTTCAAGATAGCATCCCCCCCCCCACACACACACACACACACACACACACACACACCTCCACCCATGACACACGGGTACAGTATCATCTTCACTACTGCATGCGGCTTCTTCCACAATCAAGTTCCAGCTGGGTAATCTGCTGAAACATTATTCGTCGCTTGCCTTTCGAAAAAAAAAAAAAATGCATATATGCAAATTCCCAGCCTCGCGGAAAAAGGCCCCCCCTCGTGTCTAATGAGATCACGTACCTAAGAATGTCATGTTTACAAGGAAAATGCCTGAAAAACGCCCCGGACAGATTAATTAGAGCAGCACGCTGGAGCATATTTGGAGAACTTTACTATCGTTTTTGGTGATTTTCATTTACTTTGACCTTCAGGATATTTGCTTTTTTTTTAAAAAAAAATTAAAAAAAGCAAATAACCAACGGCTGACGACGGCAGCCGGTAGTCTGGTGGATCCACCGGCAGCCGCACAGGTTGGGGTCCGTTCCTTCCATCCTGCATTCCTCCAAATATTCAGATTCTCTCTTCTAGATCTCTATGAAAGCTCGACGATTTCAGCCTAACAGAGAGTGAACCCACACACACACACACACACACACACACACACACACACACACACACACCATAAACCACCATAAATCACTGAAACCCATAAACAACCAATGAGCCATCAGACACGACGGGAGACGTCTGCGGTGAAAAACACCAGAAGCGGGGCCACGGGAGACGAGCTATTCCGTCTTTTTTTCCTCTCTGTACGTCGCTCTGCTGGTGTTTTTTAAGTTTGGGCTGTCATATAATCGCCTTCTGACAAAGATGTTGAAATGTGTCACCTCCACTGAAGAGAAAACGCCCGGAGGCCACCTTCCGTGACTTTTTTTTCCTCCATGGGTTGGCTTCGTGACAGTTCCCCACACAGAAAAAAAAAAAGTGTTTTTCTCCCCTTTTTCTTCTTTAATAAAGCCCAACTTGTGGCTCCATTATATCCAGCAGCCAGCCAGCTTCACGCTGCATTAGCTGTCTGAAGGGCAGACCGTCCAGGCCGGCCGCCGTGAAACGCTTACACAAAGTTACTGCAGCACGCCATTATCCTTCTCCCTGGCCTCCGATTCACCCCTTTTTTTTTTTTAAACCCAATAGTCCGGTGGGGCCTTTTTATATTTTCATGCAGATACCTACGTCCTCCAAGTATTCGCATGCTCTCAGTGGATAAACAGAGCAGAACAAGTGGCTATAATTATGCACAGTGGGGAAAATAAGTATTTGAACACCCTGCTATTTTGCTATTTCTCCCACTTAGCAATCATGGAGGGGTCTGAAATTTTCTTCGTAGGTGCATGTCCACTGTGAGAGAGATAAACTAAAAAGAAAAATCCAGAAATCACAATGCATGATTTTTTAATGATTTATTTGTGTGATATAGCGGCAAATAAGTATTTGAACACCTGTGTGTCATCTAGAATTCTGACCCTGAAGGACCTGTTAGTCCGCCCATTAGAAGTCCACCTGCACTCCATGTATCATCCTTAATCAGATGTACCTGTTTGAAGTGGTTAGCTGCATAAAGACACCTGTCCACCCCATACAATCAGCAAGACTTTAACTTGTAACATGGCGAAGACCAAAGAGCTGTCCAACGACACAAGAGAGAAAATTGTACACCTCCACAAGGCTGGAAAGGGCTACGGAGCAATTGCCAAGCAGCTTGGTGAAAAAAGGTCCACTGTTGGAGCAATCATTAGAAAATGGAAGAAGCTAAACATGATGGTCAATCTCGGAGTGGAGTCCCATGCAAGATATCACCTCGTGGGGTCTCAATGATTCTAAAAAAGGTGAGGAATCAGCCCGGAACTACACGACAGGAGTTGGTCAATGACCTGAAAAGAACTGGGACCAACGTTTCCAAGGTTACTGTAGGTAATACACTAAGACGTCATGATTTGAAATCATGCATGGCACGAAAGGTTCCCCTGCTTAAATCAGCACATGTCAAGGCCCGTCTTAAGTTTGCATATGACCATTTGGATGATACAGAGGAGTCATGGGAGAAAGTTTTGTGGTCAGATGAGACCAAAATAGAACTTTTTTGTCTTAATTCCACTAAGCGTGTTTGGAGGAAGAAGAATGAAGAGTACAATCCGAAGAACACCATCACTACTGTGAAGCATGGGGGTGGTAGCATCATGCTTTGGGGGTGTTTTTCTGCACATGGGACAGGACGAGTGCACTGCATTAAAGAGAGGATGACTGGGGCCGTGTATTGTGAGATTTTGGGGAACAACCTCCTTCCCTCAGTCAGAGCATTGAAGATGGGTCGTGGCTGGGTCTTCCAACACGACAACGACCCAAAGCACACAGCCAGGAAAACCAAGGACTGGCTCCGTAAGAAGCATATCAAGGTTCTAGCATGGCCCAGCCAGTCTCCAGACCTGAACCCAATCGAAAATCTTTGGAGGGAGCTCAAACTCCGTGTTTCTCAGCGACAGCCCAGAAACCTGACTGATCTAGAGAAGATCTGTGTGGAGGAGTGGGCCAGGATCCCTCCGGCAGTATGTGCAAACCTGGTGAAAAACTACAGGAAACGTTTGACCTCTGTAATAGCAAACAAAGGCTACTGTACCAAATATTAACATTCATTTTCTCAGGTGTTCAAATACTTATTTGCTGCTATATCACACAAATAAATCATTAAAAAATCATGCATTGTGATTTCTGGATTTTTCTTTTTAGTTTATCTCTCTCATCGTGGACGTGCACCTACGATGACAATTTCAGACCCCTCCATGATTTCTAAGTGGGAGAAATAGCAAAATAGCAGGGTGTTCAAATACTTATTTTCAGTATATAATACATATAATACAGTATAATATAATACAGAAAAGTTTTGGTTATTTAAAGAACATACAGCACAACATTGTTATAAGGTGAGTGAGCTGCCTGCAGCAAGATGGCCGCCAGCAAGGACGTTCAACTCCGTTGCGTCGAGGCAAAAAAAAAAATCTTCAAGCAGATGCAAAAATGTACAAATTGAAGAATTAAAAAAAAAAAAAAATTTAATCCAAACTCTGCAGTTTCCATCAAACTTTTTGCGTGCATTTGTAAAAGACTCGTGTAGACTTTTACAAATGCAAGACCAAATTTGCTGATCACACAATCCAATCAATTTAAAGTTGTTTTTTTCCCCCTTTTTCTTGGCCTTCAATGACACACGGAATCCGGTGAGGATGTATCTCAACGCAGTGGGACAAACGGTGGGTCAAAGTAAGTTCATATTTCATCAGCACTGCTTAGTTAATGTCTGAGCTGTGTGACGGAGCCGGCCCTGTTGCGCTGGTGAATGTTAAATTGGATTTATTATAATTCAGAAGTTTGACTCTAACTTTAAATGCTGGAGAAGACATCTCCTTTGCCCTGTTCCTCTTTTTTCCCCCGATAAATATTGCAGAAAAGTAGTGTCTATTTGAACAACGAGTTAACTTTGACGCTGTCAAAGAACTTAAAAAAAACTCAGATTCAGGTAGTTTGAAATGACATATCCTGGATCCTAATATGACAAAATAAGTGTTATATTAACGACGGTGGGTCAGAGACAGCAGGGAACCGCCACACCTACAGTGTGAATCTACATCACATTGCATCTGTGCAGCTTCAGTCAAACTCTGCACGCATGTCATACATTGTCGTTATGTGTCCACACGCCAACAGGTTTAATCAGGCCGTGTGCTGCTCCACAACTACACAACTGATATCCCGTTTTTTTTTTTTTTAGATTCCCCCCACACACACATTGCATCAGCCAATCAGCCAGGGAGAGACGGAGCAGGATCAAAAACATGAGGATTCCTTTTTTTTTTTTTGTATATAAATTATTATTTATTAGGCTTTTGTTTTTGAGATGATGACAGCCCGGGGAACATTATTAAAGCACGTCAGGGTGTCCGCAACGGTGGAGGAGATTGAGCTTAATACGAAACAAAAAAAAGGGAGAAAAGGCTGTGCATTAATGATATATATCACAACAAAGCTCATTTACTGTCACTTCAAAGAACAAATACCATTTACCAATAATTAAATGGTATAAGTTTAAGCCACTGCTTTTTGTTTTTACACATACATACATATATATGTGTGTATATGTGTGTGTTGCATCTCGCTTGTATCCTGCACGTTTATGTAAAAGAAGATGGTTGAACAGGGACGACAGAAGTGCAACATTTGATGCCGCGGGGATGAGAACAATCTCCCCAGATCTATTACTCAAAGCCTTGCATGTTACATAACCACATCCACAGGGAGGCACAGGAGATGTTCTTCAGCTTTTCCTTTAATTAATTTCTCATAATTCCTGCAACCCCACCTCTCCCACCACCTCCTCTTCATCTCCTCTTTCTTTCACCTCCCTTGTGTCCTCTCCTTCCTGTTGCACTCCTTTCCTTATTTCTACCCCTACCTTTTATCTCCTCTTTCCACTCCCATGTGGTGAACAACAAAATCTGCTCTTTTTCGGTTTAAGTAACCAATGAAAAGTATAAAAAGAAGCAACAAGTGACATAATAAATAAACAAAATGGCCATGAATAAACATCCCTCCTCCGTCACTCCGCCTCCGGCGCCGAGCCCACACGGGCCCCCGGCTCCTCTAATCAGGGCGCTTTGTCTCGGGGCCATGTGACGGCACTTTTCCCCCCCTCTGCCGCACTCTGCTGTGTGACAGGCGGCGTGAGTAGGAGAAAGGAGAAAAAAAAGACACGAAGGATAAAGGGAGGGGCTGAAGAGGCAGGTTCAGTGGAGAAGAGAGGGAGAGAAATGTGAGAGACACTGAAGAGGGAGAGGAAACAGGAGCGGGGCGAGGCAGGGAGATGATAGGAAGACTGCGAGGTAACTGAAAATGGAAGATTGAGAATTAAACTAAATGCGTGGTATAATTTATTGGAAGAAAATTGTGAATCAGTTATAAAGGATTCAACTTCCCTGTGTCTTGTTTGCTGAATATTTTACATTAACGCCACATAAAAATGCCCGTGTGACAAACCTGTCAGCTTCCAACAACTATTTTTGCAGTTGATGAATCTATCAGTTACTGGAACAATAAATTGATTAGTTGTTTGGTTCATAAAAAAGGTGCAAAATATCAGTCACTGTTTCCCAAAGCCATCAAAGGGTAGTCAAAACATTATTATATTATCATTAAAACTCTAAGTCCTGTAGGTGTCGAGGGTGTAGGGGGGAGAGTGCTTCCCTCATAAGCACCAGAACCATGTTCAAAGTCATAGCTGAAGAATTTATTTGCATCTATGCTACAAAATATATTTTACAAATAAAAAAGTTAAAAACTCACACACTTGCATATTACACTGCAGCAGGGCTTTTGTTCTGATTACATTTACTACACATGCTGTGGTTAGCAGAACAGTGTGTGGGACATGCAAAAATCCATCTTACTTTCCAAAAGAAATGCTGACTCTCTATGAGGACTGCACTAGTTCGTCAAAGACCACCAGAAAATAAATCAGATTTAAGCAGCTGGAATAATAGAATTTGCCTAGAAATGACTCCGCTTGACCAAAATAGTTGGATTTTAATTAATAGTTGGCAGCTGATTAATTAATTGACTAATCGTCACATCTCAAATCGGTATCAGGATAGAAATTTGAATACATTAAAACTAGGCAAGTACTAAATGTGTGTGTTAAACAAAGTGAGTATTCGAAGGATACTATTACATAATTTAAAGGTGTCTAATGGATCTGCAACAGCCGATAGACAGAAAACAAATCAACTATTTTGATAATTGATTTTGATGGATTGATGGATTTTTAAAAGAAAAAAATGCAACAGCAGTTAGAACATGTTTCTGTTTTCTTCTTTAGTCTTCTATGATATTAAATTTAGTATCATTGAGCTGTGGGCTGTTGGTCGACACAAAACAGGACGTTTAAGGGTGAATTTTCGGGCTCGGAGGATCTGTGATGGACACTTCTGTCACGGCATGGACCAAAACAACCAATCAGCTAATTGAGAAAATAACAGACAGAGCCGTAATTGTCCTTAATCTAATGTCAATGTAACAGTGAACAGCAGTTTCATTAGCATTATGCTAATTACAATTCTGTCAGGCTGCATGGTGCAGCAGCCCTGGCTGATCCATCCTCTGTCTGGGCTAAGGTTGTTTCCATCTGGCCACAGACATAATCAGCCCATTTTTTCAGGACCAACAGGCTCAGGAATCCATTAGTTCAGACTGTCGTTATAATATGTTGTATATGTATTTATTTCCCTTCAATATGTTGCATTTATTGTCTTTTCAAGATCAAAAATAATCACTGTGCACCCCTGAGGGATGCACTGTTTGTCACAAGCTGTGAGCCGCAAACACAAAAAACAGCCTCGACGTAATTAAGCATTTTTTTTTTTAGACGCACAATATGTCGATGGAAGAGGAAGGAAAGTGTTTGATATATATAGTATCACACCAAGTCTGTTTAATTCATTATAGGATACATTGCACCAAAAGCATTACTACCTTGTAATATATATCTATAAATAGAGGTAAAAAGAGGCAATGTTACATTAGGATAAAATAGATAAGATTAAAAAAAAACATACTATACAAAATGATAAAGATACAGAACCAAAAGCAAACAAACCAAGATAAAATAATCCACCAAGAAAAGAGGAAATAATGTTTATCTCTGAAACATGGGGCAAAATGAACTAGTTCCCATTTCTTCACAGAAGTTGTAAGTAAGTATAGTTTGGATTTGTATGTAAATGGTTTGTAAAGCAGGAGGTAACTTCACCTGCTGCATAAAGAGATAATTATTCAATGACCAACTGTTTTGAATTTAATTGCAACAATAGACTGACTGATTATGGGATAATTGAGATTTTATATTACTATTATAGAATCAGTGATGGAATAACTGCGTTAACATAAATGCTGTTCCTTTTTTTCAATAAGGGGTAATATAACCAATAACTTTTTCTATTGTATCTAGTAACTATAACTGCTTCATAACATGCCTAACAGTGCTTATATAGTGCCCGCTCCAAGGTGATACTTTATGTTCCAGATAAAGAATATGAGAAGGGTCCTTCAGAACTCTGTGCTGCCGGGCTGTACAACAAATTCCCCCTTGAGGATAATAAAGTTGTCCTTGACCTCGGCTTTAGAAGAGTCTCAGTCTCTCTCTCTCTCTCTCTCTCTCCCTGTGACAGCTCGACTGAACCTGACGTGTAGAGTCAGCAAAGTGCCCCTTCAAGAACAGATGTGAAGTTAATCTGTCATTTACACCGAGCTGATAACTAATCTCTTATTTTTCCTCAGTGATACTTAAAGAAAAATGACAGCCAGTCATGTAATGATTTTATTTTTATTCCACCAGACAGCCAAACCTTGTGGAGCTTCACCAATAACCAACTCGATGATGATGGCGATCCTGCTGATTTTCCTCCATTCCGGTTTGCATCCAGCAACGGGGCAGCTTTGCAGAAGCGAACGTATCCATGGAAACAGCGATGCTTCCAACAAGCGGAAAGAAGCTGAGGCTGAACTTTACAGTTTTTTCCACTATAGGAACAAAGGGATAAAGCTAAATGTGAACATAGAATTGGATCTTTTAAATGTAGCCAACACTTTTTTTGCTGTGTGTTTAACTATCATTATAATCTATTTTAGGACTTTTTTAAGAAGTATATGCCAAAAAGAGAAATCAAAATAGTCACAGCCCTAGTTTGTATTGCAAATGAGCCAAGTGGACGATCCTATTCGAGTTTTTCAAACCAACCTCAATTTCTTTTAATATCTTTTTTTTCTCCCAAATAAGCTCATTACTTGGATGCATTTGTAAGATACGATCAATAGATGCTGATCTGGGGTGGTTTTCGTGCGTTTCAAGCCAAGTTCTGACCAAGACCCTTTTGCACAATGACGGCAGGCTGTCCCAGCAGAAGGAACTCCTGCAGAGGCTGAAGCACTCTGGGCCAATGGGTCACGAAACGCGTTTTGCAGAGAGGACGATGTGTCAGCATCCACTTGTTATGTTAATGCGAGCCGTGCAGGGACATTTCTTCAAATCTGGCCGTGTGGGAGTGACTTTCTGCACGTATATCGCCGTTATCTCCTCTGTCGTCGGCCGTTCTCCAGTCGAGCTGCTGTAGGAGGGGTTTAGGTAGATTCAGAGCCGGGCTGACACCTTGTGATGTTCCGTGGCTTATGTGGAAACAGAAAATCCCGGGCGCTTTTTGTCATTTCTGCTTGTTTTTCGTCACTACAAAGCTGATAAACACCATGACAGCGCCCCGGAACAGTCATCTGATGCTTACATAAGATTGTACAGAAGGTAAAATTGACAAGTTCAACCCATGAGGCGGCAAGCTTGTCGGAAAACGCGAGTCAGGCCCCAAAGGTCGGTTCAGAAGAGGAGGCGGGAGGTAGAGGAAAAACGGAGGTCGTGGCAGCGAAACTCATCTCGTCGGGTCGAGACAAAGATGAGTTTGCAGGATATTTCCTCTGAGAAGCATGAGTGAGTGTGTGTGTGTGTGTGTGCCAGGGTGAGACGGCGAGAGAGAGAGAGAAAGAGAGGAAGAAGTAATTCAAGGCGTCCTGAGACATCTCTCTGATTAAGGACTTTCAGCTGACATGGTAATTAAATATGGAGGAGCTGCACAACTCATACACCCCCCCTGCACAAGCACACACACACACACACACACACACACACACACGCACGCATGCACACACGCATGCACACACGCACGCACGCACGCACGCACGCACTCCACTCATTCCAACTCTTAACACTCTGGTTAACTGTGCATAACGAGGTCATTTGCCAAAGGTTAGACTGTTACTCAAATGCACAGTAAAAAACTGCACATTTCTAAAATACGCATTCATATGCATGAGTGTGGACTCTACTCACTGTAGATAATATAACTTGAAGTTGTGCGTGCCCATGCAAACACACACACGCACGTATACACACACTCAGAGGGCCTCTCACCTCTACGAAGATGAAACACGGGATGATGGAGTAGCTGCGCAGGGTGTTGTTGGACGCCATCTTGTCTCCGGTCGGGAGGCTTCTCCTCCTCAGGATTCACGGCGGCTCACTCTGCAAAGACGGGAACATCAAGTGTCAGCGTCGGTTATCTGATAAATGACGGACGCGCACAGCAACCCTCACCAATCTGACACACAACACACATCTACGCTAACAGGAGGCCCCGGTTATGACTGTTCATTTCTAACATCAACGCTCAAATATTTCTGAGAAAAACTCTGAAAACACATGTCTTGACCCATTTCCTGTCATTTACCCTTTAGAAACAATAAAGAGTGAAGCATCATATCTGGGATGGGGACATATCTATTCTATCTAACCACCCCTCTGTTCACGTTTAAGCTGCTTATCCTGGGTCTCGGTGGCAGAAAAGAACAACAAATCTTCCAGGGAGCCCTAAAGAAGTCCCAGAGTGGCGATTCCTCTACGGTCACGTTCATAGGAGCCTCCGGAGGGACATGGACTGGAGATCGCCGTCTAAATGCTGATTACTGTTTCCCAAAGGCAAAAGGTGCAAACTAAAATGACTGCCGCGAAGATAAAGATGCATATGAAAATGTTTTGGCTTGTCCAGACTAACAATCCGCAACCTGAAGATTGTTTCTGTACTATTATAGAAGACTGAAGAAAACAAGACCACTAGAAAATAATCACATTTGAGTAACTGGAACTAGAAGATTTGGACAATTTCTTCTTGAAAATGTCCAAAAACCTTCTACTGTTATCAATGTAGAAGGTGTTTAATGATAGTTGTTAATATGTGAAAATGGCCTGATAAACGGGCTTGTTAGGCTCATCCCCTTTAAGGCAAAGAGTCAAACACAGTTTAACAAGGGGCAGGTGTTCGTGGACCTGTGCACGTTTGGTGATGCAGATTTTTTTTTTTTAATTATCCAACTGAGGGAACGGCTGCACGCTCCTCTCTGTTGCTTCATTTCATCTGTTCTGGTTCGTATTCTGACAGCTTCTTCCATTGCAGAACTCCAAAACAGAGTTTGCCTCCGAGCGATATCAGTTTGAAGGATATTAATTAGATTCATTAGGGCGAGAGCTGCTGCCCGTTCACATACAGCAGCTGTGCATACTGTGCACTGCAGCATCTTTAGGCGTGTGACCTATTAACGAGTTCTATAGGAATGTGCTGTTACAGTATACACACACACACACACACACACGTCTTGTCTCACTGCATTTTCTTATACTGTAAGTTTTCACAAGCAAAAACACACCATTTCCCAGTGGAAAAAGAGCACGCTTGTTAGTGCGAGCAGGGGGATCAAAACGGGGTGTGCAGTGAAGAGGAGAAGAAACTGACACGTTGGTTTCTTTTCTGGAAACAGACAGGACTGATGTCATGTCACTCATTGCAGCACTGTTTAATTATTATTTTTTTTCCAGAGCAGATGTCTCTTGGCTTCAGCGGGTGCAGACAGGTGTGTTTTGTGCGCTGAGATCTCAGCAGCAAGCGGTTTTTATGGTTACTGACCAACAGAGCCACGGCCCTACTGTATTATGTAATTGCATTCGAGTCCCAATTAAAAAGTGATGCTGTTCCTGATGTGAGCTTCCTGCCGCCTGCTGGGCAACTTTGAATAAATGAAAGGCAGCGAGTTTGCAGAGGAGGAGATATTATTCTAGGGCCAAGTTGGAATAGAAAACAGAACTCATTTTCTTTTTTGTTCGAAATGTTGAATAGTCAATTTCAGCCACTGACAAGAGGATTAAAGAAAAGCTCCGCTGAATGCACAGAGTGCCATGTTTCGGCTCCAACGTTGACAAGATTAACACCTTTTGTCACGCGCCGCCCAAAAATGGCACCGAATACCAGTTCACGACTTGTTTGGTTTTTTAACGTGGCGTCTTCGGGGTCGCGATGAGCAGATGAACAACAGATTTAAATAGATCCCAAACAGTCTGAGGGAATAACGCGGATCACAGCAGCCCCGACGAGATCTCACAGACTTCAGAGGTGATAGCGGCGTAAACATTCAGAAATCTATTAAAAGCCCTTTTTGAGAAGCGCGCGGTTGTCATTCTCGCCGCATCTGGGTTTTCTTGTTACCACATAACAAGTACAAGCACGTTGCTGTTGGATTGGAGGGAGGTGTGAAGATTTTTTTTTTTTTAAACATTTGTCAGGTAACTTATTTGTCATCTAATTCCTAAAATGTCAACATGGTAAAACAATGAGATCAGTTCAGGTGATGGCTTAACTCTATCAAATGAAGTGTGGAGCAAATTTTTGTTGTAATGTATTTTTTCCAACTTTTTTTTTGAGATATTTATTGCACTGATAAATTCTGGGGGGAGGCACCACAAAGCATTTATGCTGAGGGCATCTAAATGCCTGGCAACGGCCCTGTCTGCTGTAACCATTACCAACTATTAATGGGATTATTATGAGATTATTCTTATGCCAAATCTGTTAATTGTGTGGTTCTTTTTTTTCTGTTGATGGGGAAAAACAGGAGCAATTTAGATCATTGAGCAAAGACAAAGCTCCCCCACGACCCCTCCAGCGCAGAGTATAAACTTCCAGTGAACCCCTTGAAATCAATGAATTTAATTAAACCTATCAACAATAGCCTGGCTATCACCTGACCTCATATCAATGTAGATTGATATACTCATTTTACAGCCAGTATATATATACTATATTAAGTTACCTTTACCTGACAATAAATGGCGATGAAATTGTTTAGTAATAAAAGGTGCTAATTTTTCAAATTAAACTAGCAGTCTAAATAACCATTTCTAAGGCTGCATCGAAAGCTAAGTTATTACCTGCCATCATGTTGGATGCACAGTTACCACTGAGGGGGTAAATTTGGTCCTTGGTGTCCGGACCTAATTGCACAATGATGTGATTCTGCTTGCAGTGGAGGAGGATGGGTAAACCCTGGCCCCCAAAATCATTTTTTTTCAAATTTATCCCAAGTAGGCGTATTTGGTACCAGCTCTCTTCAACTTGCCAAATCCCCGCTTTATGCAGCAATACCCGGAGGTGAAAATGTACGAATAACTCAACGACCACTCTTTTGTTCTGTGTGCGAAATGACTTGGAGACCAATCAGTGGTGGATATTATATGACAAATCTAACCCAATTATCTGACACATCTCTGTTGCAGCTGCACAGGGAGGATCTCTATAGGATTTCAGACCATTTACAATAGAAAAAATGAAGGTGAAGGTGTGGTAGCACTCCAACACAAGCATCTTCTCCTGGTGGATGGATGGATGGCTGATACAGTGGAAAACACAAAACTCTCATCACAGTTTGACACCAAACACTTCAGTCCCAGTGAGTCGTTAGATGCAGGCAGACAGTGTTGCTGGCAGGTCTAATCAGTCCCTAAGTGCCTGTCCCATCTCATTTAATACTCAAGTCAGGCTAATCAAGCCGACGTCGGATGGCAACCATCTGACCGGCTCATGGAGCGCACCGTTTAGTGGGATGAACGGCTCAGCCAAAGCCAAGCATCTGCTGAGGTTTGTAGATGATACGCCAGCAGTGAAAGGACAAATCAGCACAGAGACATGGAATCCTGCTTTTCCATCAGTTATCTGTTTAACACCTGTGTGGGACGATATTAGAGCGAATAACTGAATACTAATTCGGTTACTTTTATTTATAGAGCCTGTCCAATTTAATCAGCCAGTATGGCCCTATCATGGATGGATCAGAATCAGCATGTATGTTGCTGATATGCTGAACTATTTCACAGAATCTAGAAAAGGAACCATTACATTTTTTTTATCCAGCAAATAGCCATAAATCAAGGAGTAGCAGACCCAAAACCTATTTATCAATTAAAAAAATGCAAGAAAAGCAAGATGTTTGCTGTGTGAAGTTCACTATTGTCATTTTGGATAATAAAGTTTCTTGATCTGCAAAATGTCTTTCCTTCGCTATATAAAGTATATTTGTCACACACATTTGTTAACTACATTTGAGGCATGATTACAAAAGATTGTTGGAACTCTCTAGTGCCCAATATTGGCCCACAATATCCAGGCTCTATGTATTTAACTGCTAAATAAAGTAGCATAATTACTCTTTTTGTTCCATTCCCTCAAAGATAGTTCAGTCCCTCCCCTGTTCTACGACTTTTTAGCAGGCTGGATAACTGTCAGGTGAGGTTGACTGATGGTTTACCAATTCACCACAGACACTCACTGGAAAACTCTTACATTCCATGTAAATTTAATTGCTTTGAGAAAATCCATAAAAAAAATAAAAAAAAAAATCACTGCAGCCAAACATTCATGCAACCCGTCTCATTGCACAATAAAGTGATGATTGTCCTCCAGTGACTGAGGGCTGATTCATATTATGACAGTTGGGGGGAGAAAAAACAGCATCTACTCCTTCTGTTCCATTTCTACTCTTCCATACTGTCAAAAATCCCTTCAATCCCAGTTCCAACGTCACCATAACCCACCAATGGTGTCTCTGATTGCGTTCGTCAATCCAAAGTCTAAACGCCATTTTTTAATCATTGCTGTAATTTACTGTTGCACAACCCACCTCCTCCTCATCACCACTATGACCATGATATTCAGAAATACTACATT
Organism: Eupleurogrammus muticus; assembly: GCA_036785175.1. Taxonomy (NCBI): domain Eukaryota; kingdom Metazoa; phylum Chordata; class Actinopteri; order Scombriformes; family Trichiuridae; genus Eupleurogrammus; species Eupleurogrammus muticus. The sequence continues at coordinate 14,523,923 of JAYKQN010000013.1, read as the reverse complement.
TAGTTCAATACAATCCAATTGAGCTCTCTTTCTTGAAGTATCATTGCATAAATGAGCCTATGATGAAAAATACCTGTTAGATATAAATAAAGATCAAATCAAAATCAAATGTGGAGTAGATTATCTGTTTAAAAGATGCAACAGCATTAGCATTCGGCTCTGACCTCCCCACGCCTGTAAGACGACGCATTGATCTCACACAGCAGGGAGCTGGGGATATGATGATAGACTCAGATAGTCTACAGGCGGACGCCGAGGTGGAGGTGTAAAAACGGTTGCATTAGAAATATGTTACCATGAGGTAGAGTATGACATGTGAGTGGAGCAGAAGCTGCCTGAACTAGCTCAGAGCCTATTTGGAGCCCAGTGCCAGCCATTATGAGTAATCTGCTATGCGTGGGCCTGGATACCAGCTGCTGCGGGGCCATTCCCCTGCTAAGCACCTTAGACCATGAGGGGGATATGCCATCTAATAAAATAAGATGGAATAATCTAAACAAAGCAACCACTTGATATGCAGCAAATGCTGAGACACTCCGCTATTCAGCCAGTACTAAAATAAATAAAAATCCCCGGAGTGCTTCAATCATCATTGATCATCCATTTTGCTTCACTGACGATGCTTCAATCATCATCGAAGCAAGAAAGATGATCTTTGATTGAACTGATGAACAGATTAATCAAAAATGAAGCAACACCTTGAAGCAACACAACTGAAAGCAACATAAAGCATGTGCCAGATGAAGCAGGAAATTAGCCCTGACGCCTGCAGCATTTTATTCACAATCAATAGCATGTAGTAGCCACGAGAAGAGCAGAAAGGAATGTAAGGGGGATACGGCCACAAGCAGAGCATCAGGACTGCAACAGAGGGGCAGCAGGCTTTGACTGGTTTAAGAATTTATTTTTATTTTATATAAATTTATTTAGTTGCTGAATATACATTGTAAATATGCATGGCATCAATGGCTGTGGAGCCTTCACTTTGACACATGTATATTATTTCAGGGTTTCCCCAGACGTGGTGCTGCGCCACAGAATGAAAACCAAGTGCCACAAATTCAATCAGGACAAAAGATCAAAAATCAGTGATCTTAAAACTTTATAAACCAAATTAAGCGATTGCTAAAAGAAAAATCTTTAGTTGCAGTCCTATTTTCCATTCAAATTAAAAATGGGAGCTCCCAGTTTATTGGTGACATAATGTCATCAAAAACGAGCAGAAACTAGTGGCTAGTCGCTGCCTGAAAGGGAGAAGAATTCGCACGTTGCTTAAAATAACTGATGAGCGCCGTCTTTCATGATGCTCTAAGCTGCTCCGAGCGTTTTTTATGAAATACGTGGTCTATTTGTGTGTGTGGGCAATGGTGCAGATTGATGGCTGACAGTTGGGCTGTGCGACTCGGGGGCTCCGTGACACAGGATTTGAATCAGGAAATTTAAGGGGGCTGCACTCAATGTCAAAGAGTTTACACCACACTCATTACTTTCTCGCTCCCTGGTCTCCGAGTCACACAATGCTGAACAATCGGGCCCACGGTCTCCGAGCTCTTTCACTTGACGTCTCCTTTTCCCCTTTTACCTCGGGACACGGCAGATCATAACCGAGGACCTTTCTTTTTCCGAGTCAAAGAGCTAGTTAATTACCGCCAGTCGAAAAGGTGATCGGATCGTCTTCCCGGCGGCGGGCTCATCAAGCGAGGAGCCTACAGGCCTTGTCAGGTTTCATCAGTATCTGCTCTCCACTCGGTCAGGCTGTGATGACTTTTTGTCTAGACGCGACTGCTCCGCTCTCAAAAAGACGGTGAGAGCGGGCTGTGAAATATTGAGTGCAGAAATATCATCCGATTGACCATCTCCTGATCTCCCATTGAGTTGTTCTGCCTGACTGTGTGTCCGAACGTGACTAAATTATCACTGTCAAGATGACAGAGTTGGCTATAGTGCTGGGAGTCAAACACTGGGTATGGGGGGAAAAAATCTATGCTTTATTAAACCAACTATGGGATATCAAAAACACTATGAAGGTAAATTAACCTAGAAATTACCTTAAGATATATTTGCTAAGGAAACTTAACTAACTAAAGAACACATCTCTCAAGACCAATTTACATTCTCAACGCCGTTTGTCTCAGAAATTGGAAGTCAGAGATGGGAATTACGCATTCCATTATAACAAGTCAGACACGGCAGCTGCTGATAATCAATCCATTGATTTGATATGACAGACACAAAGTCAGTCAGCCAATCAGGGAGAGACGTTCTCTGATTGCGTCCTTTACCTTTTTCCCTACTGATTGGTTCATTGTTTGTGTTCTGACACTAAGAATTAACTTTGGTGTTTTTTTTCCTTAATTAACTTTTGTTAATGAGGCTTGTTGTGGTTGGACCTGACAAACACACACACAAATATTTATATTATTCGAGTTCGCTGGTTCATGATTTTTTTTTTCTTTTCATCCATCCTTAACTACTTTGTTGTTATAGCATTCTAAATTAGGCTGTTAGATTCTCCTTGCATTAAAAAAAAAAAAAACTAAAAACCAGAGAAACCTTTCCTTTGTTTATTTCAGGGGGGTTGGATGCTGAAAATGCTCCTGCTGTTATGAAATGGTGATTTTCTCACATTTATTATACAACAGTTGTAGACCCTGAATCACTTTTTTTCCCCCTCCACTGCCATACTCTCTGAAATCATAACTGAGGAAATGGTTCATGGTCTAAAAGATGTATAAATCTCATTTGCATCCCTCCTATGCTGACACACACACACACAAACACACACACACATGCACACACACAGTCTCTCTCTCAATAGACAGAATACTCCCATGGCTATCACACTTGCCAACAGAGCTTCTTTGTTGCTATATATAGACATTTTTCACTATTCCCTTGTGGCTGAATGTTTTTTTCAGACTGTGGGAAACAACAAAAAGTACAATTCCCGTCAACACTTTACAGGACATGTGTGCTACTTATCATTTAAACCCAACAGTTTTAAAGATCTTACCCCGATAGGAGGCCAACGATACTTCCCCCCCCCCCCCCCCCCATTTACATACATTATGGAATGTTATCAGGGAATTTTAATCCAAACTTTGTCAGGCTGCTTTATTGTGCATGCATGCACGAGCACACACACGTAGGTTGATGTAAAACCACATTGTCACTTTTTCACTTCTATCTCCCCTCACAGCTTAACATCAGGCAGGGCACTGACTCACGGCAGACACAGAGAAAGAGATATTAGATTTTTTTAAAAAACATAGTAAGAGCCAGAAAACTAGATGAGATGTGCACTTTTTCTGTCTTATGTGACATACAGGCAAATGTTTTATTACATGTAAATATTTCCTCTTCCTACTGGCAGCCACAGCTTTTTTTGCCTCCGCATAATCGCACTTACCATATGCACATATGTTATATTTATGGTCCAATAAGGATTTTAAAGATGCACAGTGCTTTTTTTCTTATTATGCCATATTTAAAACACCCAAAGCCTAGTGGAAATACTGAATACATTTAATCTTGACGACTACTGCATATAATAAGCACAAATCTATCACTGCCCTTTGCGATAAAATAGACTGGATAATAAAAGTGTGTAAGGAAAATTAAGAATGAGCAGAGCTATTTTGACAGCATGTTTCACTATACATTAAATACCATTTAATTCACAAACGAGTTAACGTTTTAGGTTAAAGAAGTGCGATTGGTCACGGATTCCAGCAAACAGAGTTGTCAATGTCCGGGTGTGTGAATCCAGTGGAGGATCAACCCATTGTAGTGGGAGCGTTTATTAAAAAATAAATCTCTATGAGCTGGCCAAAGATAATCTATTGCTTACTACCTTATTTCTAGACTAATAGATAAGGATTGGACCTTTATATGGTTTCAAGCCACTGTGGAAACGCTGCACTTTGACCCTGCTACTCACTTCTCATACTTATAAAATGCTCATAACACTCCCCCTAATTCCATGTGGAAAAATTAAAGGACGAGACATGAAAGGACGTTAGAAAGGGTCAACGGATAATTTGCTGCTAATAGAGAAGTAACAGTGGCAACGTGATGCGTCACCAGTCCAGTTGCTTCTCTTCTGAGGAACACCTGGCGTTGTGTCTCAGAGGGAGGCGAGGTGCTCATGTACTGAGCATCTGAAGCAGGCACACACACACACACACAGACACCGACCACGCAGATGGCGTCTGATCTGATGCGCTTTAACTGCTACTTGACCCGGAGCTAAACTTACAATGTACAAGATGATTCTCGGATGCTAAAAGAAACAGATGCAAAAAAAAAAAGAAAAACTTCCTCGGGAGATGACCACAACCCTTGCTTTAAAATTCAACTCCATGTCTATGAGGTGCTGTAGAACACTTTGTGGTTCTGTTTGACTGACGTTACCTATGTGATTATTTACTGTTAACATATACTATACATATATACATATATATATATGTTTTTTACAGGAAAAAAAAAACATTTAACATATTTTCAATTCAATTCTTGTACATTTTAAACATAATCACATAGTTACATGCAACAGTTAACGTTACACGTAACAGTTATCCTGAAGCTTTCTAGGAACTGGTACCAAAAGAAACTAACATTGGGAGTGAAGGGAAGAGGATTCGTTTGATTGAAAGAATTGAGAGAATGTTACAGTCAGAGGTCTGTATAGGTGACAAAAGGAAATGTTGCCAGAGACGGAAAAGCCACTTGGACAAGTATCTCAAGGAGACTGTTTGTAGGAGAAAGAATCATAGGAGCTTTTCTTTTGCGTATTATTACTTGTTATTTGCAACAATTCCAGGAATTTCTGTAAAAAAAATTAATTCATCTGAGAAGAAATTGCGAGTACCCAGAGACCCTTTTTTCTAGGCTGTTTCTTCAGTTAAACATGGTAATGGTTAGTATCCAATTCAGTCCCCATCTGGCTCCAGGACAAAAACATCTTGTGGAAGGAATCGCTATGAAAATAACTTTTTGTTTCTCATTTTAGCTAAAAAAAAAAAATCAGATATACGGAGGAGATAAGGATCTCAGAGGCACGTACGCTAAGATCAGACACAGAACGAAGTGGAGAGGATAAAAAGAATGGGAAGATTCCTTTTGAGAATAGGAGCAGAACTTCTTGAAAAAAGAATTAAATAAGAAAAGAAAAAACATTTCCCCAGAGAGACTATGAAAAAAAAAGGGAAGCCAGACATGAGGAGCTGAGGAGATATTAAATCGGTTTCTTCAGACACATAGTCTCAAAAGTCATCAAACACATGAGGATTTGCCTCTAACTGGCAGCCTGTGTTTCAACCTCACAGGGTTTTTTTTCCTGATGAACTAAAGTAGTTTATCTGGAACACCTATTTTAGCTATTCCATCTGTAGTGCCTACTTATTAACATAAAACACTTCTGCCAGTAACATGAACACAGTATGGCCACACCTTAATGGGGTAAAAGGTCTGACAGTCCTTATTTGAACAGTCTGCTTATATTGACTTATTGATTGATCATGGGGGGCAATTTAAATTCTATATCATTACTGCTATCAACCTATAAGCAAGCAGCATCTGCCAGTCTGTCCTTTACATATCTCTCTGTTGGATCAACCTTAACTTTTGCATTGGCAAGATGGGAAATATCCTATTTTGTGACATTTTTTGAATAAATATTTATAAGCTTTTAGGTCATTCTTTTAGATGGATAGTGCAAACATCATTATTATATTATTATCAATAGAACCTAAAGTCCCGTAGGTGCCGGGGGTGTAGGGGGTAGTGTGCTCGCCTCATAAGCAGCTAGACCCGTGGTAAAGCCCTAGCTGATACATTTCTCTGCGTCTATGCCACAAAATATATTTTGCAAAAAGAAAAGTTAAAATCCCATACACTTGCCTATCCTGCAGCATGCTTTTGTTTTAGTGTTACAGCTCCAGATTACATCCCACAGTTTTCGTAAGCATTCAAACCTCCGTTGTATTCCTACTTTATTCCTCACTAACACAGGCTACTGAGGCTGTAGCAAACGCCAAACAACAGCCTTTGTAAGAAAACGTGTTGTGTTGCCATCTTAAAACACTCTCAGAAAATCCTGACATTATTTTGGATTAATAGATCAGAAAACACAAAAAGCTCTATCCGTAAATTCACCATTTACTATACATACTGAGATTAGCAGAGCAGTGTGTAGGACATGCAAAAATTACATACATTCAATTTATCCACTTTTCCATAGGAATACAGACTTTCTATGGGCACTGCACTGGTAAATTAAAATGCATATATTCATCTATTCAAGGTCAACAGCTCTGGTTGAGTCTATGCTATGAATTAATCCAGTGGGGGCAGTGGCTGTTGCTCCGCATCCCAACAAATGTCATTAGTAAACAAGTGAAACTGCTTCAGGTGAATTTGCATATGTATGAGTGTAATTTTTTAAGGAGGGGAGGAAAAATAAAATTTCCACAAGCGCTTCAAGGCCTCCGTATTCATGTGCACATTTTCCCCTAAACGAATGATGCTGCGCAACTGGCTCCCCCCCACCCCCACCCCACCTCCAATGCTGCCTTTTACGCTGCCAGATTTCTGTCTATATTTAGACCAAAAACAAAAAAAAAAAAAAGATCAAAAGGCCTTTTGAAAATGATTCAGATCCACAGTATCATTTTAAGTTGTGCACCTAAAGAATAGAAAAATAGCTAAATCTCAAGAAGGACAGAGGCCTTTAGAGAATCTATTATGTTTATTATTATTATTATTATTATTATATTAGTCAACTCTACAATAATGTTGAGGAGAAAGCGGCAGGCTTTACATTGTTCATAATCAGAACCGAAGAGGAATTTATAATACGGGATGAAACTGTGGCACCAAGCACCTGCTTTAAGAAAAAGGTCAGTTTCAGGGATGATGTCCTGTAAGGTTAGAATGTACAGTGTGTAGTTTTCCCAGGTTGCATGTTGCGACCAACCGGGCGATTCTGGGATGATTCGCTTTTTTTTGGTTTTTCCAGTGATCCGCTTGTTTAGTGGTTGGGAGTGTTGATAGGTTGTGATCTGATGTTTTGGGATGTGTAATACCATATAACCTGAGCTCAAACATAGCGGGCTAATCCAGTAATCCTCCAAAATTAGGAGCAGCACAGAAAGCGATAAGAGCCGAGTGGTTGGCTATATCAACATTTAAAATAAGTGACCACATAGAAAGTTTAAGATGGAAAACCTGAACTATAAATGGATATCTACAGACGGCTACAGACGTCTGGTTTCCTGTTTCATTTGTCAGATAGGGGAGGGATCGTGTAACATTGGTATTGTAGTATATATCCCCCCAACATAAATTACATACATCATTTTGAGACCATTATGGATAAAAACTGTTTTGTAGGGGGATTTTTTATCTGAATGGAGGGCTGGAACTGAAAGGCTGCAACTAACAACTATTTTGGTAGTACATAAATCTATCAATTACTGACATGATTGATTGATTAGTTGTTTGGTTCATAAAAAGGTGCAAAGTGTTGGTCACTGTTTTCTAAAGCTGAAGGTGCAACCTAAAAAGTCTTTAGTCCTGACTAATCGTGCACAAGCCAAAGATCAGTTTGCTATTCTGTGATACTAAATAAAACATCTTCTTCAAAATGACTCAAACAGATTAATTATTAAATCAAAATCAATTAATGACCAAACATTTTAATCCAAATTCATAGAAGAAACCGAAAGGCTGCCACTGCTGGCGAGGTGGGACGATGCGTTAACCAGTGGCATTTTTTAGAAGAGAGACTAAACAACTAAACAGGACACGTTACCGGTCACAAAAAAGCTGTGAAATTAAACTCCCCTTTTATTTTTTCAGCGTACACCCAAACAAAGGGGGAAAAAATAGCTTCCTCAAATCCCCATTTAATGTGGTCAGTCACCAAGTATAAAACCAAACACAACCGGGGCTCTCGGCCAGCAGCGATATTTGGCCGCAATCTGAAGTATTTCTCCATTACCTCCCATTCATATTCATACTAATTATATAGTCTGAGCTAAGGAGCTCAAGCTGCATCCTGGCAGGCTATAAAAAAAACACCCGTTTGAGCCAACTACATACTGCACCCCCCCTTTCCACCCCAAATTAATCAAGCATCCTTGTAAATATAGATGTTAAGCCACATTAGCCGCCATTCTATTGACTGGCTCCTGGCAAAGCCAGCAACAATATTTATGAAGTGGCGCTGGCGTTATCATTCTTCCTGTTCCTCGCCGACGCCACATCATTCGTATGTATCAGAAGAACAGAGGGCCCCACTCAATCTCCAGAGGCAGGTCTTATCTCACCCTTGGGCCAGCCCACCCCTCCAGCAGAGAGATCCAAATGACAGATCTATTGCCCAATCAGGACACCCCCACTGCCTAATAACACTGCCCCGACATCTAGTGGTAATCAAATACCTGCTATCAATAGCCCAGTGTGTGTGGCAGTATGAGTGTGTGTGTATATATATATATATATATATATATATATATATATATATATATATATATACGTGTGTGTGTGCGCACATGTGATCAATAGCCAGTCTCTGGTGTGGGAGAGGAGGATGTGTTGGATATCAGACATGAGTTCAGAGGTCATTCCTTCCTGCAGGCCCATTGGCAGTGGTTGTTTTAGCAACGTAAGGCTTTTTTTTTTTTTTTAAACCTCCAATGCTAAGTGAACTATAGCAGCTTTGGATGATTATGGCTCCATAATTGCAGGAAGGAAAAAAATAGACAATATATCCACATTCTAAATGGCAAAAAAAAAGGGACAAAAGAGTGAAAAGACTCAAACCCCCCCCTACGACGGCTTACTCGCTGGCGTTCATGCTGGAATTACACCCGCGCCTTTTTTGATTCATCGTCCTGCTTGAAACACAGCCATCACCGGTGAAGTAATCTCAGAGCGTGAGCTGAATTTCATTTTGACAAACCCGACGGCGTCCCGCGGGAACGCTTCGCTCGGTCGGGGGGGGTGACCCCTCCTTCGTTGTCCTTCGCTCAGGAGATTTAAGGTGATAAGACGAGTGGGTCGGGTCCGCCTGGCGGTGGTTTATTCAGGAAAAAATGCCACGATTTGATTTGATTGAACATAAAATGTCAAACCACCATTGTGAACAGGTTTATTGATGAATGGATGATCAATGATTTTACTGAGGGGGACAATTAAATTGGAGGATGTCTATTCTTTTTTTTTTTTTTGTGTCAATTTACACCGTCGATGTTAAAGAAACAACATCACGTGCAAACATCACCACAACCAGGCATGATGATGTCACCGTGACCTCAGTCTGACTTATTTTACGATTGGTCCAAAGTGACATAACGACTATGGATGGATCATGTACACACACGAATGTGTGTGTGTGTGTGTGTGTGTGTGTGTAGTTGTGCTCGCTCAAACAAACAACACATACACACGTCGCGCGAACACTTGAGCGTCGACCAGACCGGCGAGCGCACGCCAAGAGGCGCCTGGCGTTCCACAGGGCCCGCTGACAGCCGCGGCTCACCTGATGCCCAGCCACCTGCCATCTGTCTGCTGAATAATACCCTCCGCCCGCTCCACTACAGGGACAGAGCGCGTAATGCAAACTCACGCAGCAAAACGCTACAAAATTCACCGGTTACTGCTACAAACAGCCGGCGGAAACATCGCAGGCGATCTTCTTACGTACCGGTGCTTCCCGTTGGAAAAGGAAGGCAGGCAGCAAGTAATTACCCATTCATCAATCCACCTGTGCAGCACTTTTTACACCAACAGTTACATAGTAGGCCCATAATGATTAGTCAATTAAGAATATTATATTTCATATTGCCTCAAGTGTTGTGTTATTTGCCAACTACTTGCACAAGTAATCGATTTGAGTCATTTTTAAGAAGAAAATGTCCAAATCCTCTTGTTCCAGCTACTTAAAACTGATTCATTTCCAGTCTTCTTGTTTTCTTCAGATTTCCATAATACTAAACTGATAGTATTGTGGAATGTTGGTCTGAACAGAAAATATATATATTTTTGGTTATAAACCTGTTTCACATATTAAAAATATTACATGTTTAATGATGATACTGTATTTATACCAAAATACCAATTAGAGCTGCAACGATTAAGTGATTATTTGCAAACTACTAAATTAATTAACAATTATTCTAATAATTCTGATATTAGTCTCATTCCAGATGCTCCAATCTAATTATTTTCTGGTCTTCTCTTGTCATTTTAGGTTCCAACTTCATTTTTGGGATACGTTGATCTACATTTTACACCATTTTAGGTACCAAAAAGCTAATCGATTTATTCTTTTAGATCAACAATCAGAAACAGTCATTAGCTGCAGCCTTGTTACATACAGTGTAACGTTTACATCTGCTGGGTCCAGTAAACAATGGGTTACTGGTCTGCAGAGCCATCCTGCTCATCTGCAATGCCCCTCACCTGCAACTCGGATGTATTTCATGCATTTTGTTGCACTTTTGCACAATTTGGTCCCACTCACAAGCTAAGCTGAAGGCACCCCCAGCCGCCCCAGCAACCAAAACCATGTGGCTTAAAGAACTAGGAATTTACTCTCACACCAACACAAGATGAGGTTGTGGAGTTGTTACATTCAAGCAGGCCACATCCATGTCGCCCTGTTATCTGGATCTGATGACAGGAGAGGCAATCCGGAGGGGATGATGACACATGCAGCACAGAATTATTTTCAAGGTTACTCTACACAGCTCATCAGGGTTTCCTTTTAATAAGAAAGCATGGGATTCCAGTCTTTTTTAGTGGTCTGAAAGGTATCCAGCTGCGCCTTCTGGAGGGGGGGGGGTAGCTGAGGAGGGGTGGACTGATGTTAAAGGGAGCGAGAGGGGGGGTGGACCAATTTTTTTTTTTTTTAACTGGGCTTAAGGTTTGCTCGGAAAACGGAAGCGACACAAACCCCACACAAATCTTTGTTTACTGCTCAGCGAGGCGGATGGGTCCCATCCACACATATATTACAGGGGGCGTAAAGAAAATGCGCGCCGGAGGGCGGTCACTGTTGCTGCTGGAGACAGGTGTCCGTCTCAAATAGCGATTTCGATGCTTTAGATAATAACCATAATAATTAATAAATATTCAACATAAAAAAACACCCCGTTATTCTCTCCCCCACGTTCCACCATCCTGGAGGAAACCGGTTCCGGTCACAGAACCGTCTCCGCTACGCGCTTTTGATCCGTATTATTATTTATTATTTAATCTAAACCTCTCGGACTTGATTTAAAAAAAAAAGGCGAGAGAAACAGACAATAGCTACAAACAGCCCCGTTTTCCTTTCTCTTTTTTTTTTTTTTATTCTCTTTCACGCCGACAACGCACCGCAATCGTATCATCTGCCGGGCTGTGCGGGGTGTTGGGGGGTTAACGCACTCACACTTACCGCGCTGGGATGAAGCGATATTCCAGAGGAAAGGCGAATCCATTAATAAAAGGGAAGGGGGAAAAAACGAGGAGGAGGAAAAACGGCGAAAGGAACCCGCAAGCGATCCCACTACTACTATAGTACTACTCCATCGGTTCAGCGAAGCCTGCCCCTCTCTCTCTCTCTTTCTCTGTCTCTCTCTCTCTCGGTTTGTGATGGGGATCACGCAGCGTGTGAGCGCAGGAGGAGACGCCGTGCTCCCTCGGAGGGGGCGGGGACACGACGCGTACCCGGCTCCCGTGGAGCGTATCTAATGCTGTGTAGGGACCTTGTGTTACAATCAAGTCGGCTGTCTAGCCCCCGCATATTCACAGGCAGCCTGCCCCGTAGGTAGCCCCCCCCTCCTCCTCTTTCCCTAGATCCTGCCGGAAGTGTTGGTTTTTTCATTCATCTATTTTTTATGTATTTATTTACACACACACACACACATATATATATATATATATATATATATATATATATATATATATATATATATATATATATATATATATATATATATATATATATATATATATATATATATATATATATATAATTTACTCAGGGGCATAGGTGACAATCCCCAGGGGCGCGGGGGGGTCCCCCTCCCCATACCCAACGTTGTGCCCCACCGAAAAATCTTTATAAACACTCATTGATAATGTTAAATATTAAAAATAATATAAATTATGTTGATAAACAATGATGATGTTAACTAAATGCAGAACACAATCAAAAAAGTGAAAACTAAATATTACCCCCCCCCCCCACACAGTCCTTAAAGTGGTTTCTTCCGATGGTGTTCGAGTGGGCGGGGCTAGTGGCTAACGGCTAATTTTCAGCTAGTAGCTAGCTCTGTGGAAGGAATTAATTGGACTAAAAGCCAGTAAGGCATTTATCACACCACTTTTGCAATATGTGTGCAAATTTAAACACGTTTTTAAGAGGTTGCTGGATAATATAAGACCTAATAATAATTAACAAGCTCAAATGATGCAAGATGTGGTAGCAGCGACTAGAGATGGAGCGGGAAGGCAGAGATGAGGAAAGAGCAGAGCGAGTAGAACATGGGGTGTCCTCCACCAAAGTGGAGTTTTATCATAGTTTTTCTCTTACTGGTTCATGACCTCATTTACCTTACGTGTGAATATAAATAAGGAACATTCCTATAACTACTATGACTTTTAATAACATTGTTTATTTAAACATATTGAGGGCTCAAATCTGCAAGGGAAGTTTGTAAAGGAGTGTTAGGAAGAGCAAGACAAGAAAATAATGCCTGATTATTATGGTAGTGTGGTATTTTTTCATGTCCCCTACAGAAATTCTCTGAAAATTAACAGTTTAATTTCAACTGCTATGTCCCACTTGAAATCAAATTGCGCCGATGAAGTATATTGAATTTATTCCTGCTGGTATAGACCATTATGGACTACATCAATAGAGAGATAGATACATAGACCTTTAGAATGATAATATATTTAAAAAAAAAAGTTATTTTTCGAGTGTTGTAGAAAGTGTATCTGTCCTTTTTCCTCCATGCTCTGGTCCACTATGACAGTGTCCTAAAGACCCTGCAAAAGTGGCCTTTTGGGGGCCATCCAAGATGGTAGATAAAACACAATAGTGCCCGCTATGGTGGAGCAATGTGCAAGACAGCGTGATGAAATGCCCTCTAAGGTGTGTTTCCTGTGGACAAAACATGATAAATCGCCCTCTAAGGTGTCCTTCCAAAGGACTTTCATCAGCATTACTCAAGACATGACTGAGGATAGGCAGAAATGTCAGGGTTGTTTGGATTTTTGCCTCCCAATCTTTATTAGAAATGCAAATTTCAAAACTGCAGTGAGGTGCATTAATGACAAGCCCAAATAAATGTTTAGACACTTAATAAATGTCTGGATGATGTCACAATTTTATGATTTGGAGATATCCATCTAAAACAGGAGGACAACTACCTTTAAACTAACAGTGGTCATCAGAAGAACATGTGCAGTTCTTCTGGTGACCACTAGACATCAACTCCAAGAAAAAAACTGCTGGATCCATTTCAAATGTGAAATAATTAATACTTCAAATGAGTATTGTGAAGTAAGGATACATCTATATGAATTTTCAAGAGAACAATGAGTGAGGGTTTCAAAAACTTTTTCACTAGACTATCTTTTGTTGAAGTGGATCTCTTGGAATTTTACCCAACGACCTCCGTTTTAGGTTATATTTATATTCCAGTGGCCATGAGTAAGACCGTAAAAATGCCCGATTTCTTATACAAAGTAAAATAGACTCACCCATATTTGATTGGTGCCCTGTCAGTGATGGGACCGTCTGCATTGGTAGCCATGCTGCATCAGTTTGCTTCAGGTGTTGCAGCGTTCTCATTCCAACCAGTTATCACACCAAAGGGACCAAAATATGAATCTTTTCCGGCCCCCAATCTGGAAAAGATGGTGGTAAATTAAAATCCAGGAATTAATGGTTATGTCAAGGTCAACCTCCTTGGTCTCTTTTTACTGTTTTGAGGCACTAAAATCATTAAATTAGGTGAAGTTGACCCAGAGACACTGATAACGAATGGAACCTAAAACATCACATAACCACAATACAATTGGTTAACATGTAGGAATAATGGTCAATGGTTTCCCAGATGCTCTAGAATTGCACAGCCACATGAGGATTAAAGGCCTTTTCTTTGTGAAACTATCCAGCTGTCATCACAGTGCATAATACTTAGTACTTAATTTTTAGTGCATAATATATCACGTCTCAAAGGAAAACCTGAATCTACGGGCCAACCTCTGTGACCCAGTCAGTTGTAACAATAACGATGATTTCATTGCTGCTAAGTCTGGGACAGACACGTTCAAGTGAGACCAGAGTGTCCATCTCTGCTACAAGAAATTAGTGAAGAAACACTGGTGTGTTCCGTGATCTAGTTTCAGTGAGCACGCTACATTACACTCTGCACTCAGACCCCCCCTCCCCAGTTCTCTGCTTTTTCAGCCCACTTCTTTCACTCCTCCCCTCATCCCTCATCTGTGTCCTCCTGTCACGTTAACCAAACTAAGCAGGAAAAAAATAAGATGACTGTAAAATCCAGAAATGTGTGGTCAGCACAACCTATAATTAACATCAGTGCTGAACTGGTCTAAAGATGTGAAATTATTAGTTTCACAGTTTGTGAAAGGGACTCTTGAACAAGGGATTTCAACTAACAATTTCTCTAGTTGCTGGATGTGGTGGTCACTCAGCACTGAGGTGTGCTTATGTATCCTGAAACTAAGTGAATATAAAAGGGGAGGGTGGAAGAGAAAGCACTGACTTTGAAACTTCAAATGTGAAATCATACAATGTTAATTTCAGCTAAATGGAGGATGGTAGTCAAATTACAATAACTACAATAAATTACAATAACTAATAGTCATGTCATGCTGGTGTATACCATGTGAATTTACCTTTAACTCACCGTTACTTTTGGTAACTTTTCATGACGCAGGCAGGCAGGTATATACTGTAGAAAGATAGATTTTTTGTGCCATGACAGGTACCAACAAATAAACAGACTCATAGAAAGTTAAATGTCACTCACCTTTTGTGGATATGGAGACAAATAAATTGAAGGAGGATGACAAGGTTGGAAAAAAAGGCACATTTATAGACAGAGAAATGAATATTTAAATAGGTACATGTCTTACAGTAGATATTTTATTTTGTGTCAGGGGAATTCAACTAATTACATATATAGAGAGCGATATATAGATAGAGACGAAGAAATGCATTTCATGGCAGAAAACAGACATTGAGAAAACCAAATAATATTTTTTGATAGCAATTTCATGGCACAGTAGCCAACCAAAAGCACAAAACAGGTTTAAAGAATGTAAAAATACATATTTGGTTGTAAATAGATGTTGAAAGATCAATGAAAGTTTGCTAGATGGAGGAACAGATGAATGAATAGATACATGTCCTAAAGTGGCCCATCATCAACACCAAATATGATCAAATTAATTCAATTGTCACTTTTTCTACTCTTTGGACAGATAAAATGCAACTCAAAAAACAGGTGAGTCAAAATAGTTAGAGCAACAGACAGAGCGATAGATCGTGAGGGCAACAGACAGAGCGATAGATCGTGAGGGCAACAGACAGAGCGATAGATCGTTAGATCAACAGACAGAGCGATAGATCGTTAGATCAACAGAGAGATAGATCGTGAGGGCATTTAGACAGAGCGATAGATCGATAGATCAACAGACAGAGCGATAGATTGTTAGATCAACAGACAGAGCGATAGATCGTTAGGGCAACAGACAGAGCGATAGATTGTTAGGGCAACAGACAGAGCGATAGATCGTGAGGGCATTTAGACAGAGCGATAGATCGTGAGGGCATTTAGACAGAGCGATAGATCGTGAGGGCATTTAGACAGAGCGATAGATCGTTAGATCAACAGACAGAGCGATAGATCGTTAGATCAACAGACAGAGCGATAGATCGTGAGGGCATTTAGACAGAGCGATAGATCGTGAGGGCAACAGACAGAGCGATAGATCGTGAGGGCAACAGACAGCGATAGAGCGTTAGATCAACAGACAGAGCGATAGAGCGTTGGATCAACAGACAGAGCGATAGATCGTTGGATCAACAGACAGAGCGATAGATCGTTGGATCAACAGACAGAGCGATAGATCGTTGGATCAACAGACAGAGCGATAGATCGTCAGGGCAACAGAGAGAGTGATAGATCGTTAGGGCATTTAGACAGAGCGATAGATCGTTAGGGCAACAGACAGTGATAGATCGTGAGGGCATTTAGACAGAGCGATAGAGCGTTAGATCAACAGACAGAGCGATAGAGCGTTGGATCAACAGACAGAGCGATAGATCGTTAGATCAACAGACAGAGCGATAGATCGTTAGGGCAACAGAGAGAGTGATAGATCGTTAGGGCATTTAGACAGAGCGATAGATCGTTAGGGCAACAGACAGCGATAGATCGTTAGGGCATTTAGACAGAGCGATAGATTGTGAGGGCAACAGACAGCGATAGATCGTGAGGGCATTTAGACAGAGCGATAGATCGTTAGATCAACAGACAGAGCGATAGATCGTTAGATCAACAGACAGAGAGATAGATTGTTAGATCAACAGACAGAGTGATAGATCGTTAGGGCATTTAGACAGAGCGATAGATCGTTAGGGCAACAGACAGAGAGATAGATTGTTAGATCAACAGACAGAGCGATAGATCGTTAGGGCATTTAGACAGAGCGATAGATCGTTAGGGCAACAGACAGAGCGATAGATAGTTAGATCAACAGACAGTGCGATAGATCGTTAGATCAACAGACAGAGCGACAGATCGTTAGATCAACAGACAGAGCGACAGATCGTTAGATCAACAGACAGAGCGACAGATCGTTAGATCAACAGACAGAGCGACAGATCGTTAGATCAACAGATAGAGCGATAGATCGTTAGATCAACAGACAGAGCGATAGATCGTTAGGGCAACAGACAGAGCGATAGATCGTTAGATCAACAGACAGTGCGATAGATCGTTAGATCAACAGACAGAGCGACGATCGTTAGATCAACAGACAGAGTGATAGATTGTTAGGGCAACAGACAGAGCGATAGATCGTTAGGGCAACAGACAGAGCGATAGATCGTTAGGGCAACAGACAGAGCGATAGATCGTGAGGGCATTTAGACAGAGCAATACATCGTGAGGGCATTTAGACAGAGCGATAGATCGTGAGGGCAACAGACAGAGCGATAGATCGTGAGGGCAACAGACAGAGCGATAGATCGTGAGGGCAACAGACAGCGATAGATCGTGAGGGCATTTAGACAGAGCGATAGATCGTTAGATCAACAGACAGAGCGATAGATCGTTAGATCAACAGACAGAGCGACAGATCGTTAGATCAACAGACAGAGCGACAGATCGTTAGATCAACAGACAGAGCGACAGATCGTTAGATCAACAGACAGAGCGACAGATCGTTAGATCAACAGACAGAGCGATAGATCGTTAGATCAACAGACAGAGCGATAGATCGTTAGATCAACAGACAGAGCGATAGATCGTTAGGGCAACAGACAGAGCGATAGATCGTTAGATCAACAGACAGAGTGACAGATTGTTAGATCAACAGACAGAGCGATAGATCGTTAGGGCATTTAGACAGAGCGATAGATCATGAGGGCAACAGACAGAGCAATAGATCGTGAGGGCAACAGACCGCGATAGATCGTGCGGGCATTTAGACAGAGCGACAGATCGTTAGATCAACAGACAGAGCGACAGATCGTTAGATCAACAGACAGAGCGATAGATCGTTAGATCAACAGACAGAGCGATAGATCGTTAGATCAACAGAGAGAGCGATAGATCGTTAGGGCATTTAGACAGAGCGATAGATCGTTAGATCAACAGACAGAGCGATAGATCGTTAGGGCAACAGACAGAGCGACAGAGCGTTAGGGCAACAGACAGAGCGACAGATCGTTAGGGCAACAGACAGAGCGACAGATCGTTAGGGCAACAGACAGAGCGACAGATCGTTAGGGCAACAGACAGAGCGACAGATCGTTAGGGCAACAGACAGAGCGACAGATCGTTAGGGCAACAGACAGAGTGATAGATCGTTAGATCAACAGACAGAGCGATAGATCGTGAGGGCATTTAGACAGAGCGATAGATCGTGAGGGCATTTAGACAGAGCGATAGATCATTAGATCAACAGACAGAGCGATAGATTGTTAGGGCATTTAGACAGAGCAATACATCGTGAGGGCATTTAGACAGAGCGATAGATCGTGAGGGCAACAGACAGAGCGATAGATCGTGAGGGCAACAGACAGCGATAGATCGTGAGGGCATTTAGACAGAGCGATAGATCGTTAGATCAACAGACAGAGCGATAGATCGTTAGATCAACAGACAGAGCGACAGATCGTTAGATCAACAGACAGAGCGACAGATCGTTAGATCAACAGACAGAGCGACAGATCGTTATATCAACAGACAGAGCGACAGATCGTTAGATCAACAGACAGAGCGATAGATCGTTAGATCAACAGACAGAGCGATAGATCGTTAGATCAACAGACAGAGCGATAGATCGTTAGGGCAACAGACAGAGCGATAGATCGTTAGATCAACAGACAGAGCGATAGATCGTTAGGGCATTTAGACAGAGCGATAGATCATGAGGGCAACAGACAGAGCAATAGATCGTGAGGGCAACAGACCGCGATAGATCGTGCGGGCATTTAGACAGAGCGACAGATCGTTAGATCAACAGACAGAGCGACAGATCGTTAGATCAACAGACAGAGCGATAGATCGTTAGATCAACAGACAGAGCGATAGATCGTTAGATCAACAGAGAGAGCGATAGATCGTTAGATCAACAGAGAGAGCGATAGATCGTTAGGGCATTTAGACAGAGCGATAGATCGTTAGATCAACAGACAGAGCGATAGATCGTTAGGGCAACAGACAGAGCGACAGAGCGTTAGGGCAACAGACAGAGCGACAGATCGTTAGGGCAACAGACAGAGCGACAGATCGTTAGGGCAACAGACAGAGCGACAGATCGTTAGGGCAACAGACAGAGCGACAGATCGTTAGGGCAACAGACAGAGCGACAGATCGTTAGGGCAACAGACAGAGTGATAGATCGTTAGATCAACAGACAGAGCGATAGATCGTGAGGGCATTTAGACAGAGCGATAGATCGTGAGGGCATTTAGACAGAGCGATAGATCATTAGATCAACAGACAGAGCGATAGATTGTTAGGGCATTTAGACAGAGCAATACATCGTGAGGGCATTTAGACAGAGCGATAGATCGTGAGGGCAACAGACAGAGCGATAGATCGTGAGGGCAACAGACAGCGATAGATCGTGAGGGCATTTAGACAGAGCGATAGATCGTTAGATCAACAGACAGAGCGATAGATCGTTAGATCAACAGACAGAGCGACAGATCGTTAGATCAACAGACAGAGCGACAGATCGTTAGATCAACAGACAGAGCGACAGATCGTTAGATCAACAGACAGAGCGACAGATCGTTAGATCAACAGACAGAGCGATAGATCGTTAGATCAACAGACAGAGCGATAGATCGTTAGATCAACAGACAGAGCGATAGATCGTTAGGGCAACAGACAGAGCGATAGATCGTTAGATCAACAGACAGAGTGACAGATTGTTAGATCAACAGACAGAGCGATAGATCGTTAGGGCATTTAGACAGAGCGATAGATCATGAGGGCAACAGACAGAGCAATAGATCGTGAGGGCAACAGACCGCGATAGATCGTGCGGGCATTTAGACAGAGCGACAGATCGTTAGATCAACAGACAGAGCGACAGATCGTTAGATCAACAGACAGAGCGATAGATCGTTAGATCAACAGAGAGAGCGATAGATCGTTAGGGCATTTAGACAGAGCGATAGATCGTTAGATCAACAGACAGAGCGATAGATCGTTAGGGCAACAGACAGAGCGACAGAGCGTTAGGGCAACAGACAGAGCGACAGATCGTTAGGGCAACAGACAGAGCGACAGATCGTTAGGGCAACAGACAGAGCGACAGATCGTTAGGGCAACAGACAGAGCGACAGATCGTTAGGGCAACAGACAGAGCGACAGATCGTTAGGGCAACAGACAGAGTGATAGATCGTTAGATCAACAGACAGAGCGATAGATCGTGAGGGCATTTAGACAGAGCGATAGATCGTGAGGGCATTTAGACAGAGCGATAGATCGTGAGGGCATTTAGACAGAGCGATAGATCGTTAGGGCAACAGACAGAGCGATAGATAGTTAGATCAACAGACAGTGCGATAGATCGTTAGATCAACAGACAGAGCGACAGATCGTTAGATCAACAGACAGAGCGACAGATCATTAGATCAACAGACAGAGCGACAGATCGTTAGATCAACAGACAGAGCGACGATCGTTAGATCAACAGACAGAGTGATAGATTGTTAGGGCAACAGACAGAGCGATAGATCGTTAGGGCAACAGACAGAGCGATAGATCGTGAGGGCATTTAGACAGAGCGATAGATCGTTAGATCAACAGACAGAGCGATAGATCGTTAGGGCAACAGACAGAGCGATAGATCGTGAGGGCAACAGACAGAGCGATAGATCGTGAGGGCATTTAGACAGAGCGATAGATCGTGAGGGCATTTAGACAGAGCGATAGATCGTTAGATCAACAGACAGAGCGATAGATTGTTAGGGCATTTAGACAGAGCGATACATCGTGAGGGCAACAGACAGCGATAGATCGTGAGGGCATTTAGACAGAGCGATAGATCGTTAGATCAACAGACAGAGCGACAGATCGTGAGGGCAACAGACAGAGCGATAGATCGTTAGATCAACAGACAGAGCGATAGATCGTTAGATCAACAGACAGTGCGATAGATCGTTAGATCAACAGACAGAGCGACGATCGTTAGATCAACAGACAGAGTGATAGATTGTTAGGGCAACAGACAGAGCGATAGATCGTTAGGGCAACAGACAGAGCGATAGATCATGAGGGCATTTAGACAGAGCGATAGATCGTTAGATCAACAGACAGAGCGATAGATCGTTAGGGCAACAGACAGAGCGATAGATCGTTAGGGCAACATACAGAGCGATAGATCGTGAGGGCATTTAGACAGAGCGATAGATCGTGAGGGCATTTAGACAGAGCGATAGATCGTGAGGGCATTTAGACAGAGCGATAGATCGTTAGATCAACAGACACAGCGTTAGATCGTTAGATCAACAGACAGAGCGATAGATCGTTAGATCAACAGACAGATCGTTAGGTCATAACTTTGTGGAACAGAAGCCATCAATAACAAAATATCTTAATTCCGTTAGTTTCAATGTAACATAGAAACCGGTAGTCAAAGTCGCCAGCATGCACATGCCTAACAACACAGCATAAATACCCTTAATTGATAATAAAACTGGAGATAAGCTGTAGTTGTACTTACGGTTTGCAGTTACTAAGCTCCATGTACCAATGTTCATGTTGTCTTGTAGTAGGCTGAGTCCTGGTTCTTGGCCTGGAGCTTCTCCAGGACTTGAAGACCAATATTTAGTTCTCAGGTCCACAATGCTGAGCTGAAAACATGAATAGCAGCTTCCCTACCTTTGCTGCAGTTGTGATAAAATGCTGCTTGTGTTGTCACCGGTTTCCACATTTTATCACACGTGTACCCGTTAGTCATTAAATCTAGACGAGAAAAGTTGGGCGTTTTTGTTTTTTCAGGTAATCTCTGAAGTATTTCCTTCCCTATCAACACTATAAAACTCAGAGAAAGAACACTGCATGTGAACACTAATAGTTTAGCATGTGGGATTACTGATCCCACGCAATGGGAACACCAACTTCCTGTGGAAATAACTTCCTGTGGAGGTTGGACCTCAATCATCTTCTGTTGCCGTGGTGGCAGCAAATGTTCAGGTGCATTCCTGACACCTGCTGGGTCGGAGTGTTATCTACCACCACAACCAAATGAGAATAAACACACATTTCCTCTTCTGGAGAAAAGATGTCACAATTTGAGATCATTTTGGTCTCTTTTGAACAGAACACCTTTTTTCACATGTTTGCTGTGCTTTGCTCTGTGAAAGGGTCAAAGTTTGGTGTGGTCTTGGTCATGTTCCTTGGTCTTCCTGCTGTTTCTTTACTGAAGTTTTACAGCCTTTACAGAAGATCAGTGTTCATACAGAGATTGAAGCAGAGTTGGAGTGCGGTCACCAACTCTCAAGTCCAAGTCAGGTCTCGAGTTGTGTCTCACATCCTCATTGTTCAAGTCCATATTGAACTCACTGAAGAATGATTCCAAGTTGAGCTATCATTACCTGAGTCCGACTCGGACATTCTAAAAAGTCCACGTAACGTATATTTTTTTTATTCAAAGGATTTTTTTTGACCAAACTAAATAAATGCACTCCCAACCAAACATAGTCTAATGTATATGGTATGGCAGTGGTTCCCAACCGGACGATGTGCAAGAGATTCTCAAAGAAAAAACAAATTGACAAACCTGAACTTGACAACAGTCAGACCTTTTCAGAATCAACCTAAAAAAAATAAAAAAGCTTCATAGAAAACATTACATTTGTATGGAGGTGGTGGATGCCAGTTGTGTATCACCACAAGGACTTTGACACCAAAGATGAAATCAAACTAAAGAAAGAAAAAGAAACAGCCTCCCCGAGACGCCTGAGACCAGTGCCTGCACCTTTACCACACCAATCTATAATTAGGTTGCCATAGTGATGCAAAGCTTTCAAATAGTTTAGAACAGGTTGGTTAAGAATTGCCAAACAGAAAGGAGATGTTGAAGAATGTGAATAATATGAAGCACAAAGGTCAAAATGGCTCAGTTATGTTCACAGCCATGAGTTCAAGGAATTATACAGAATGTCATTTGCAGAACATCCGCTTAGTGCAACTAATGATGCACACCTGTCGTCACTATCACAGACATCTGCCCTCGCATCACAACACTTTTCACAACCAATTTTCCTCATTATGTTAATAGATAACTAAATGAGGCCAGCGCTACGTTCTGTCTAAATGTATTTGCTGCTGCAAATGAGTCATAAAAGTGCCCGATGAGACTGGATGCACTTTGGGTTCAGATTTGACATGAAGTCATGGAAATATTTGCAGAATTCGATGCACTTTTTAATCCACTGGCTGCAGCATTTTTCTGGTCACATTGGTTCACATTCTTAAATGTTACAGTTTGACGTTTTTCAGTTTCATGACACGAGCCAACAACCTCGCTCTTGTGGTTCTGTCCCATCTGTCTCTGGCTTTTTGTTGACTCTTTTTTTATTTCATTTTTATAAGCATCTCTCCACAGTGATCTTTTTCATGTCAGCAGTGTTTAGTTGTTCCAAGAGAGAATGAGAGTCACTGGAACATCCATAGTGCAAGAAGCCAAATTCACTGCCTGAGTCCCAGATTTCAAGGATAGTGCTGCTACTGCTACAATCATGTGTTTTTTTCATATTTTTTTAGTTAGTTGTTATTATTATTATCTTTATTATTATTGAATCCTTTAATTCCTTCATTTTTTCCAATTTTCTAATTCATCCTTAATTCAACAACATTTTGTTTTTTAGTTTTGTTTTGTAGACAAACACACACACAGATCCTAGAAGTGATAAATATCAGGCATATTACAACATTTTTCTGTTCTTTATTACAAATGGTGATTTAGTATTATTATATTATAATATTTTTGCCTTTGATACAGGGCTTTAGTGAGTCATATGTTCTCATTCATTTAAATAGCTATACCCATGTGTGTGTTTATGCACATTAAAATAAAAAGCATTAGTTCCCATGGTTGGTTAAGAATTGCCAAACAGAAATGAGATGTTGAAGAATGTGAATAATATGAAGCACAAAGGTCAAAATGGCTCAGTTAGTTATCTTGAAGACTTCATTAGAAAAAAAAGAAAAGCAAATGGACTTGGCTGAGATTGAATTCCAGCATCTTATAAAACAGCTGACTTCTCTCTTCTCTTCTGCTCTACAGTCCTTTTAAAAAGGTCAAGGCGAGAACTCTTCCAGTCAGCTGCGGACTTTGTGGAGGGTTAAAAATGCTTGTTGACAAGAGAGAGGTCAGACGAGTCATTCAAACAAACAGTTGAGCCACAAGTACACAAACCCAGTGTGGCGACAGGGGCCCCGGTGAAAAGGGCCTTTCAGTGGAGCTCTGCTCCTCAAACCTTTAAGTAGACTGAACTCGGAAAACTGTCTCCTGCTGAATTCATTCATTCAAATATATCTAGCAAAATTTTCTCTACGGTCCCTAAAAGTGACGCAACTAAATACACTGACGTACTGTGCTTCAGATCACAATGCATGGTCCCCATGTTTTTTCTTCTTCTGGAAAAAAATAGGCTTGTTTTAAAATCCATTGATATAATCTGACTATTGTGAAAGGTCACATGACAAGATCAATCCCCTGGAAGAAGACGTGTTCCTCAAATCTTTAAAAAAGTAGCAATTAAAAATGCCTTAATTGACAGATATAAGGGCGACACGGTGGAGCAGTGGGTAGCACTGTTGCCTCACAGCAAGAAGGTCGCAGGTTCAAGACCGCCTTGGGGCCTGGGTCTGGGACCTTTCTGTGTGGAGTTTGCATGTTCTCCCCGTGTCTGCGTGGGTTTTCACCGGGTACTCCGGCTTCCTCCCACAATACAAAACATGCTCAGGTTAATTGGCAACTCTAAATTGCCCATAGGTGTGAGTGCGTGAGTGAATGGTGTGTGAATGGTGTGTGTGCCCCACGATTGGCTGGCGACCATCTGGGGTGTATCCCCTGCCTCTCGCCATAAATGCGCTGGGATAGGCTCCAGCAGACCCCTGCGACCCTGAAAAGGAATAAGCGGGATAGAAAATGGATGGATGGATGGATGACAGATATAAATAACATAAAAATAAACATATATTCTTCGAAGGGTTCACTACTGATATATTTTGAGAATGATACTCCCACATGTATATTCTGCTCAAGAGAAGTGTAACAATAGTGATCAGTAGTACAATACAGTACTATAGGCCACGGAGTAGTGTCCCATTCAGTCATTGGTGAATTTACTGTATTTCTATCTGTGTTTTTCCTTCTTTAAATCTCTCCACAAGTGAAACAAAAGGAGTCGGAGATTTAATTGATCAGTAGACGCCGCAGTCATTTGATTATCTGGTCTGTGTTGTACACTTCTTTGCCCTGGGGGACAGTACACAGAGAGGAATATCATCTTTCCCCGCATCACATCGCCTGTCAGCTCACAAAACGCTGTCAGCCTGGCATTAACCTCTCCATCTGCCAAGGAAGCTCGACACTGCGATACTGCGCAGCGCTTCACCAATATGATGTGAGAGTAGAACAAAGCGTGCAGAGTTATAGTGTGAAGGATGATCAAAGGGGCACACAGTAGCAATATGCAGTCTTATTAATAGCCAGATTTATTGATGCATAATGAGTCTATTAAGAGCACAGTCTAAAGTCAAATATTTATATGGCTGTATACAGGGGGATGTAAAAGAGGATGGACATAATGTTGTTGTTATTCGATTCTATAATTAGAAACAAATATCGCCACAGGCAGTTCAAAGCTTTTCACGCTGAATCAGGATTCAGGCCCCCCCCCCCTAAAAAAGTCACTGCAGATGTAGGTTTATTCTTTTTAAATAAGGAGCAAGAGCAATTACATACTTTTTTCCTTCGTTACATTTTATGGAAAAAAAATTAAATTGAACAAATTTGATTTATATCCCTCCAGAGAAAGCGACGTATTGATTGGGACACGGATTTAAACAGACTTTATTACTTCGGGTAATGACATCACATTGGCCAGAATACAATGAATGTGTTTAAAGTTAAAACACTTACAACAGTTACAATGTAAAAAGTCTAGTTGAGTTCAATCATTCATCACCAAATTATATGAATCAACTCAGTCATGACCCAAGAACATCCGTTCATTTTCCATACACAATTTTTCTTCTCTAGGGTCATGGGGTCTGCTGGCGCCAATAGAGGGATAGACCCCCAGACAGGTCGCCAGCCTAATATGCAGCAGGACAGGCTGGCTCTAATTAACTTAAGCATGTATTTGGGCTGCAGGAGGATGGAGAACCCACATAGACATGGAGCAACATGCAAACTCCACACAGAAAAGTCCCAGCTCAAGGCCGTGAACCTGCAACCTTTTCGCTGTGATGCAGCAACTCCACCAACTGCTCCACTGCAAATGCATTTCTTACAAAACCATGGAGCCAATTGTGAGCTATAAGCTTTTCTAATTGATTGATGATGGCCATGTTTTGGGGGGCGATATTACTCATTTATAGTCACATAGTCTGTCTCGGTCCCCTGAAGGCAGTATACCAAATTCAGAGATGATTGCTCATAAATCGTAGGAGCAGTAGCCAAAACCCTGATTTACAAAAATGGAAATATTTCTAGGCACAAACAGGCTTTAATTACATTGAGGTTTGTGATTTTAGTTAAAAATGATAGTCCAAATGTGTTTTGCATTAGATGTACTAACTTGGAACTGCGTCTTTTTAAAAATGTTATAACGATGAACATTATGATCATTATATATATATATATATATATATATATATATTTTAAGCTTAACGTGTTGCTATTTCCTTAATGACAACATGTCTTCTTTCTGTCATGTCTGACCATCACATCACTGGTTTCAAATTAGCTGGCATGTTTCCTACGATATTAACTGGTGTGTCCTTTAAATACACTAATAAAATAATGAATGAAATTTTTTTTTTTTAAGTTTAAACATATTTATATATATTAATGTAAAGTATTTCCTTTAAAAGATGTTATGCTCATTCAGCCCTAATTCCTAAGTTGCATAAAAGAATCAAAAGTAATCTTTATGTTTCCATGTGACAAGCGGGTAGATAATTCAGTGGCAGAGCAGACTGATGTCTCAGTGGGTTTCAAAAGACTTTTTTTTTTGTTGCTGCACGCTGCACTCTGCTCAAATAAGTGGCTGCATTTGTGCAACTCTGCTACTTATTGATGGAGTTTCAGAGTAACACTGAGACTGCTGTGCAAGAGTGTGTGTGTGTGTGTGTGTGTGTGCGTGCGCGCGTGTTTTATGTGTGTCGACGGACCCCATTATTCAAGAAGCTTATTGATCGGGGGGTTTGGTTTCTCGGCGGCTCCTAAGCAGTGGGCTCGTTTCCATGGCAACGTAACAGGCTGGCTGCGAAGCACCGGCCTTGGCTGTGATCAATGTTGCTGGAGAGACTTGTAAACGTCCATTCACTCACACACACACAGGAACATACACACAGCCTAAAGAGGAGACAAAAGAGAGGCTTTAAATGTGCTATTGTCTGTTTGCTACCCAGAGGTTTCAACCTCTTTTATTGCCACTGGAAGTTATGTATAGAAAAACAGAGCGTCACCCACAGTGGCCTCATTCTGTTTTATTCAACGATGCAGGTTATTAACTTGACAAAAAGCAATGGACTGTAAATACAGCAGCTCATATAAAAGGAAATAACCCCACAGATCCTCTTCAGTAGCATTTTCATGACGTGGGTATTTGCTGTTGATGTTAATTACCCGCAGTATGAAATTTTTAAATTCATATCATAATTAAACAAACACAAAAAAAAATAGAGATGCTACAGGTCTGTCCATGTTTTTTTTTTCTTTTTTTTTTTTACAAATCAAGTGGACTGATTTAGATCACACTAGTTTTTATGTTTTAGTTTTGGTTACTGAAGATCTGAACACAGTTACAGGAACTCATACAAATGTAGCTAATAGAGCTCAATCATCACCTATGTCCCGCTTGTTGTGGGGCCTGTTTTCTACTTTTCCCATTGTTGCCAATAACAGTACAGGGGGTCAGGTGCTGGAGCGGGCCGTGGGGGGGACGCCTTCTGCGGCGCCATGGGTCATGGGGAAAAGGGCCAGCGGGCCACGAATGCAGCTGCCCCAAGACGGGCACGCAACCGTGCTGTCGGATGGCCGACTGCAGCAGATGTCTCTATAGCAGGCGGCAGCTTCAACGCCACTGGGGGAAAAAAGAATAGCAAAAAATGATAGAAATTAATGTGTGTATATATGAATACAGATTCCAGCATCAAAGCATTCAGGACACTTAGTTTCAACATGCAACCCAAGTTCCCCTGAAGGGAGAAGTGATTTCACAGGCTAGTCAGATCAGCATGCTAATCGCATTGGTGGCCACAACACAATGCAGAGTTCATACTTTCAACACTGTGATTCCTTTGTATAGTTTATATAGTTTATTTGCGGATTTAAAAAAAATAAAATAAAATAGTTAAATTAACATATTGCCTTTAGGATTAACTGGTAATGAAATCCAATTTGAATGTGGTTTAAAAAAGTTACGTTAGTTAAAAGAGAACAAAATACATAGATACATAGATACAAGATACATAGATAACATAGATAACATAGATACATAGATACATAGATACATAGATACATAGATACATAGATACATAGATACAAGATACAAGATACAAGATACATAGATACATAGATACATAGATACATAGATACATAGATACATAGATACATAGATACATAGATACAAGATACAAGATACATAGATACATAGATACATAGATACATAGATACATAGATACATAGATACATAGATACATAGATACATAGATACAAGATACAAGATACAAGATACATAGATACAAGATACAAGATACATAGATACATAGATACATAGATAGAAGATACATAGATACATAGATACATAGATACATAGATACAAGATACAAGATACAAGATACATAGATACATAGATACATAGATAGAAGATACATAGATACATAGATACATAGATACAAGATACAAGATACATAGATACATAGATACATAGATAGAAGATACATAGATACATAGATACATAGATACATAGATACAAGATACAAGATACATAGATACATAGATACATAGATAGAAGATACATAGATACATAGATACATAGATACATAGATACAAGATACAAGATACAAGATACATAGATACATAGATACATAGATAGAAGATACATAGATACATAGATACATAGATACAAGATACAAGATACATAGATACATAGATACATAGATAGAAGATACATAGATACATAGATACATAGATACATAGATACAAGATACAAGATACATAGATAGATAGATAGAAGATACAAGATACATAGATACAAGATACATAGATACATAGATACAAGATACATAGATACATATGTCACATTGTTTGAAACTAATTCCTGTTTAGCATAGCATTGACATATCATAGAATTATAAAGCTGATATGGTGAAAACATAAAAGTGACTTATTTATTGTAAGAATTAGAATCTATATGCACAGTTCTGATCTCTGCCAACTGCTCAGTGAAATCTGATTAAACGTTAAATTTCTACCTGTAGTTTTAGGAACACCGTAAAACCGAGCAGTTTTTGTTCACATACATGTAATAATTTGGGCCACTGTTAGTGTAAAACAAATAAATAAAGCAGCGCAAGTTCACCTGTTAGCCATGAGAATAGTTACTTCTAATAGAACTTTTCTTTCACGTGATTAAATCCAGCAACTTATTTTAGGGAACTTGAATTCAGTGGAAATAGAAATGCAGTTGTGTGGGAGTCATGCTGAACTGCTGCTATAAATAACTTGGCTCGGAGGGTTGTCATGGCAACCTACAAACCGATGCCAGGGTGGGAACGCTTGGCTCCTCGAAGAGAAAAGCACATTCAACGGAGGGATGAGTGAAGGGGAGAGAAAAAAAAAGAAAAGGAAAAAGGGAGGGGAGAGATGTGTTTGGAAGGTAAGAGAAGGGAAGGGAAGCTGGAGACGAACAAATCCTGAGGGATGAAGGGCCGAAGAGCAGTATACAGTAGGTTGAGAGGTGGTGTGAAAGAAAATGATCTTCATGAAGAAGGAAAGAGAAGAGAGGAAGAGAGGCTCTGTCCCAAGGTCACACCGGATCTCACAAACATCTCGCTGAGTTTAATCTATACAATGAAGCGTTAAAAAAAACAAATAGGTAAGAATAAAGACAAATTGCTGATTATAGTTCATGGGGAGTCAGCAGTGACTCAATAGTTATGGCAGGAATATAGAAAGTCAAGACCGAATCTGCCATAAATATTCCTGGAAGGGGAAGCTTAATGCTACTGAATAAATAAACGATGTAACTAGAAAAAAAACGCTTATATAATAGAAGCCCATTCCAGCTTTGAAATGACATGCACAGACACAACCTTGTATTTAAAGTCCCCATGCATCCTGCTCAGCGGATTGACCCGTATATACAGTCCCGTGGCTGGTGGCACTGTAACAATGTCAAATACGTATGTTGATGGGACTTAAAGTGACCTCTGACCCCAAATCCCCAGCCAGGCAGGACAGATGCTGGTGCTGGCCCACGCTCCCCCCCCCCCCCACACCCCCCTCCCCCCAACACATCCTACATCTGTCCGGTCTAATAAGTGGCGTTCCGGGCCGTGTGAGCAGATCAGAGGCAGCGGCGGCGGGGGGGGGGGTCGCAGCTGAGAGTGCGAAAGGGGCGCCGAGGGCAGCCCTGGTGTGGGGGGGGGGGGACAGAAGTGATGGCGTTAAAGGGGGTTGGGGGGAAGGCGAGCGGGATGATGGGAAGGAGAGCAGACCAGAGACGCTCAGGGAGGACGTGGGCTTAAGGAAGATAGGGGGGAAAAAGGGGGGGTGGGGGGGAGGATTAGTGAGACAAGACAAAAGGCCCGGCACCGCTGCGGAGGGAGCGGGGAGCTCCTCGTCTGCGTCGGCCATAAATCATCACGCCCATTGTCCCGCTTCCCCTTTTCGAGTTTGATTACGAAGAATCGTTCCCGTTCGTCGGATTCTCGCCATTCTCTCAGATCCTCCTCCTCCTGCATCACTCTCTTTCTCTGTACATTTGAAGGCATGTGGATCTCCCAGGAGATATTCCACCAGAACGAGTGTCTGCAGAAAAAAGAAGCTTTTTTCTAGCAACACGAGGAAAACCCAACCCAAAAATAAAATCAAATCAGAGTGGCGTCTTTCCGACTTTTCGGAATGCGAGTACGGGACAGAGGGGAACGTGATGGAATCTGACGTTCCAAACTGTTTGTTGATCGCTGCACTTGAACTACAGTCCATAATATTAGAAGGATCCTGTTCAGTGAAAGACGCAGTCGATGAAAATGCTTGGAGAGCGAAAGCAGCGCGTTGGCTTCCACCGGCAGGAACACCAATTTTAGCCTGATGACACATTTACTAAACACATTTTAATTACAGATGCGGGAAAACAATAAATAATTAATGCGGGAGGAGAAGTTGAAACCAGAGCCTGGTCTCCGTCGTTCTCGGGTATTAAACAAATTCTCTAATTCTGTAAAATGTGCAGCTTAGGAGTGGCCCAGTTTTCATATCCATCTCAATGAAACCGCTGCAAGATTAAAAGGCGATGCTTTTAAAACACAAAGATAAAAATCGTTGTACTTTCTATGCTCTTTACAAGTAAAATGATCAGGATTAAAAAGCAAAGTTTAGGGAAAAGATGACACCTGCAGACTGAAAATAGTCCTCTCAACCTGGCTTCCATTATTCCACTGAGCAGCGGTGATGATCTAATGATCAGATGTCACCTCTTGAGATGAACGATGGGAAATGAAAAGGAGCGGATGAGAAGCTTATAGGAACCATGAATAGGCTTATGATGTCACTAAATGCTGGTTTTTCAATAGTTTCCATTGGCAACGTCAATTAAGTCATACATAATGAGTCGTATAGGCAATAAGTGAATCACTCACAAAAGCTTTTTTACTTTTTCTTATTGAATTAATTTTTAAGTAGGACAGTGCATTGACAGACGGTATATAGCTCAAATCGTCATGTTTCCAGTCAATCTGTATGGGCATTGCCACATTAACAGAGGCTGTTTCAATTATTTATATTGATCTGAAAGTTAGATGTACTTGGGCCTATAAATAATTAATAATAATCAGACACACACTTAGGACCCCCTTCCCCCCATCTTTAATGGACTGTCCTCTGCCCCTGAAATGACATGTGGCACAACTAAACAGATTTTCCCAGAAGCCCTTGTACATTGAAAACAGTGATGATAATCAGTTGTGGAAAGTACCTGAGGACCTTAGTTTTGAGGTACTCATACTTGACTTGAGTATTTCTATTTCATGCTACCTGGCACATTTCAGAGGGAAATATTGGATTTCCACTTCACTAAATATAATTTTAGTATTTAACAGATTCACCTTTAATTTTCAGATACAGATTTGACATAATATATTATAGTATAATATGGATGTTATTTTGTAATGCACTTTGTGTAAAAGGTGCTATATAAAGCGTATTAAACAAAAGAAATACAATTTTATATATTGTAATATGATGCAGTGCTTAAAATATTAGTTACATACAGCATTAAAACTCTGATG
The DNA here is from genome assembly GCA_036785175.1 of Eupleurogrammus muticus. Lineage (NCBI taxonomy): Eukaryota > Metazoa > Chordata > Actinopteri > Scombriformes > Trichiuridae > Eupleurogrammus > Eupleurogrammus muticus. Next base: position 14,491,394 of record JAYKQN010000013.1, on the reverse strand, counting down.
TGTTTGCTACTGAGCAAATCAAAAAGTATAATATATTATAATAATATAACACATTCATCATTCCTTTGATACTTTATGTATGTTTTTTCTGTACTATATATTAATCGTATGGAAGCAGATAATGATTAAAGAATGAGTCATTTTTTAATATTTCATGTGACACACTATAGATACTTCTAATTAATTATTTTAAAAAACTGTTGCTACTTTAGCTCAGCCCTGCGGGAGCATCATATGAAACTACCAAATTCTAATTTGCCTCATCATAAACTCACATTTTATGCTTAATAAGCCCCGGGGCAGTTAAATCATAAATCTAATCTCATCAGTGAAACCAAAAATAACTCGAACCCAAAAAATGTGACAAGCGGCAGGATCAAAATGCGTAATTTTCTCATTGCCCAACCATGTGAAGGGATTGTCACCACACACACACACACACACATAGTGTCACAAACTTTAGGGCGATTTCATACACAGGCCTTGGGGTGCTCTCTAAAAAAAATTCTGCACTGTGAGGTTTGACCTGAACAATGACAGAGGACCACGCAACCAACACACAAAACTGTGCAAACACACAAACACACATGTAAACATGGCGCATACACACAAAAAGGTGAGCTGGATGCCTATTTGTGTGATTAAATCAGTGCTGTAAGATGGAGGAGGCAGCGATCTCAGACTCAGAGCACTGAAAGCCTATGTAGGCAACAGTGACTCAACCCAAACACACACACACACACACACACACTGGGGATACAGAGAAGCAAACACATTAGTTACAGAGTTTGCTCAGGGCACAGAAGTGTCTAACAGTGAAATCTGAAAATGTTACTACATACAAATACCCCCAAATACTTCACATTTTGTGGATTTAGCTTAATTAAATTCTCCCATATAAATTGCAAAACTTGGCCCGAATCTCCCACGGAGGATCTGAACTGTCATTAAAAAAAAAAAAAAAAATCAATGAATTAAAAAATAATATAAAATAATAACATCTCCCGCGCCAGGAAGTGCAAATTAATTGCTGGCCAAAGCAGAATGTGCTGCCACATGAGGATAAATAATGTAGACTTACATCTGCAGGAGATAAATAATACAACACACAGTTTTGTTTCATTCCCCCTGCCCTCTTTCAGCGTCCACAACCTTTTTTTTTTCATCCCTCCTTCCTCTCCTCCCCTCGTGTTTTGTCAACCCGCCTCGACTCAGAGAGCGTCGCAGGTCAGCGAGCACGAGTACAAATGTGATGCAAATCCAACGGCCAGCCCGTCTGTGCACAAACACGCTGCTGCCTGCCCGCAGATTCATGTCACCGAAAAAAAAAGACGTGCACGATGCAATACAGCGTCTCCCTGCCTTATATTTTCATTAGATCCGGTGCTGATCCGTGCTGTAAAGGTCACCGATGTCTCGCCGATGGGCCCCTGTCATCGTAAACACGGTGAACTGATGCGGACATAATGTTTAATCGGAGCACTTACTGGTTTTTATTTAGTACACAAATCGAGGCGACGCCGCCGACGTTATATAAATGTCAGCTCCGAAAAGTAATTGAGTTTACCGGAATACAAGAGCGTTGTAACACAATACGCTCGACGTGGCGGCCAAATTACAGAAACCCCGGCTGGGAGAGTAAATCAGGAAAACACAATCACCATCCAGACTTAGTGAACCAACGAATTCGAGATGAAGAGAATTTAGTGACGTGATGTGTTCAGGGCCTGTCAGTGAAGGTGGAGGGTATGCGATGTGGTGGTGTGTGCATTTAAACAAAGATTTCAAATGACACATGTCATGTGTTTGCACAGCATTCAAAAATGTATTTAAAAAATTCTCAATTTGCCGATGCAGATTTGGGAAACTATTGCAAATGTGAAACTGTGATGGTAACCACTTTACTATTTAACTACTCAAGACACACTGCACCGTGAGCAGTTGTTGGTTTCTGTGCACGAATAATGCAAAAATTATGGTCTCAAAGTTGCTTCTCATCGATTGACGCCATGCATGAGCCAAAGGGAAGCTGGAAAGGCAATGATTCTGACTACAGAAGTCTGATCACCTTTGGTTTTATGGACACCGGTGCAACCCAATGGTCGTTTTTGAGTGTGTGTGTGTGTGTGTGTGTGTGTGTGTGTGTGTGTAAAAATGGTAATACCACTTCCACAAATAGGACTGAAAAAGGGGGTGTATCTAAAAGTAGTAATGGGTTACTTTAATCATTTATTAGATAATTTATTTGGCAAAAATTCTTGCAGATGAACATTTGTCTCCGTTCTGACAACAAAATCTTTCTAGTGGCCATTTTTATTATTACTGAACCCGGTTGAATTCGAAGCCAAGTGGATAAGACGAAGAGCGTGCGGCAGTGACATCAGCGATAAGAAAGCTTTCATGAAATTGCACATTAACCGCCATCTGCATGTTGTCGGCAACAACGGGGGAACCACGCGGGAACAATGCAGGAGCGAACGTTTCTGGTTCTGAGTCCTGGGCTATGCGTCTCTGTCCACCAGAGCTAATCACATTACAGCAACCTGTAGCTCGCCGGTAGGACCGCTGCCACGGCCAAATTCTAACGCCACCGCCATTGAGCCTGACTGAAAGCTTGAGCTTCTTTCCTGGAATTCCAGTGTGCTCCGAGATGAATACGACGTCACACTGTCAGCTCCGCATTGTCTGGCTCCTTTAACGTGTTCATCGTCTGATTCATAAATAAGAAACAAGTCTATAAGTCTATTTTCCAGTAAGGGTACAGAGCTTTAAGCAATTAAACGTAACCTGTCAAACCTGCAGCCAAACTCCTGTTCTACTGAAATCTCTTTTTTTTCTCCTTTTCGTAAGGCTTTGAAGAGGAGCTCCACAACAGAAGGATGCTGCACTAATTATAGTCTCCTCCAAGGCTTTGCTGTTTGTCGCTGTGTTCAACAGAAGAAACCGCAGATGACTCCCAAAGCTTGTAATTGGCTTAAGAAATTATTCTGAATTTTAACTTTATAGGAACTGGACCAGATATCATTTGTGTCCAACAAAAAAAAAAAAGAATTTCGTACAGTACAGTAGATGAACAAGCCCCAGCACACACTACCATAAGCAGCGTAATGCAATGGTGCATCATGTGGGTGATGGCAAAGTTAAGTCCTGCATACTTCCTGGTGCTGGTACCAGAAATCTGACTGGGTTTTCGTCATTTCAACATGAAAAAAAAATCTGGCTGAAATATGGATCATCACAGTGATCAGACTGTGAAAGAAAAAGGAAGACGCTAAACAGAGAATTTCATTATCTGTTATAAGAGGTGAAGAGTGAGGGGAAAAAGAGAGAAGATTAAAATAAAGAGAGATATGAAGACAGGGGGATCCAGAAACTGAAATATATATATATATATAAAAACAAAAAAAGGAAGATTATGCAGGGAATAAAGACGCAGTATTACGGAACTGTACTTTTGCAGCTGTGGCCTTGGGTGACAATGTGAATCTATTTGGTGAAATACACAAGTGTGCCCAGCCATCTGAGCAGCACACACACACAAACACACACTTCTACGCATGCATATGCATCGCCGCTTATTCTCCCAAAGACACACACACACATACGCACAGACCTCCGTTGCTTCAGACCAAACAGTGTCATGCTCAGCACATCGGGGACTGCAGTGTGAATCATTTCAGCTGAACACGATTTTCCCATTCGGAGCTGACACCAACACCCTTTGAGCAGCGTTCACCCCGAGGTTTCCCGCAACATTTATTTGAACCTTTCTGTGCACAACGGGCGGCTGGACCCTCAACGCCCTGATGGAGGCGATAAACAGACAAATAAATAGATCCTTGGCAAGCAGGTATTTTTTTAGGTCACGGCTTTCATCATGGATTAAAGATGGGATGAAGATTTCAAACGTTCTTGTATTCATTCATTCAATTTTATCTCGAGGTGATTTGTGGTTCAGAGTGAGCACACTATGCTAAACTAACAGCTATAGTCCTATAAGGCTGCTGTCAGGTTTGATTACAGTACATTTTTTCCTGATTTGGGTCAATTTAGTCTTGTTTTAAGTGTATTAACATTTATAAATCTCACCTGTGCATTTGTCCATGTCTTTTTTTTTTTTCTGGTGTCACGCCTGTGAAAGTTCTTACATAACTCCCCTTCTGACCTTATCTGCCATGAAGAAAGCAAAGAAAGCGGCGCTTTGCTGGATATAGGACCTTTAAAAGGTAGAATGTCCTGTGGACTTGAGACAGACAGGTCTCAAAGGGCCGATTGAGCTGCTGATCCACTCAGTGTGTCAGTCTGCTGGACTCTCAGAGCAGGATGAGAACGCCACTTTGTAGCCAAGCTGTCCGGCTGCCGGTCGATCAGCTGTGTGTGTGTGTGTGTGTGTGCATGTGTGTGTGTGTGTAGGGAGGCGCTTGGGAGGTCACAGCAAAGCTTTCAGTTTGAGATAGAGGCATCAAACAACACACAGCAGTCCCCCCAGATACAGAGATTAGGTAGATATGAACATACCAACCAACATTATCCAAATAACCAAAGATTCAGTTGAATAACATAGACAGAAGTTCTTAAACAGCCACTGCTGAACCGAGTCATAACCGTCAAACTGCGAAAAGAAAACGACCGTCCCGAAAATATGATCCCTCTCCAGGAATACGCTCACTCTCCTTCTCATTCAAGGACCTCTCAAAGATGGAGGTGAAGCTGCAAACACAAAAGACCCGACTGCATTCACAGGCCCTCTCTTTTTTTTAAGTAGCCCGCTGGGTCCGACTATTTTTCTCCTCCACAGCACTATTTTAATGTCATCCTATTATTAAACACACACACACACACACACATGCATGCCCACATGGTCCCACACACACACACACATATTCCCAGGGGAATCACGAGCCATTAATTGTGGAATTGATATTGTAGTTGTGGCGGGGTTGCACATTTTTTTATTTATTTTTTTTTAAAACAAATCCATCACATATTTCAATTGGTGAGGACACTACTGGTTCAGAGGAAGCCTGTAACAGCGTGTGTGTGTGTGTGTGTGTGTGCACGCTTGTTGGTGTCTGTGTGACATTGTATGCATGCTTTGTCTTCATGTGAATGTGTGTGTGTGTGTGTGTGTGTGTGTGTGTGTGTGTGTAGGCATGCAGTGGTGTGCCGCTCTCCATTTTAATGGCAATTCCGACAGAGCCTTTCCCATCTCCCCGTCACCATGGCAACCACGCGAGTAAGCGGCCACGTTTGTCCCAGGGGCCCTGGCCTTCTTTTGCGTGCCACAGCTGCACACACATGAATACACACACAGACACACAGACACACACACACACACACACACACACACACACAAAACACACACATATATTTACCCAAACAGACCTGCAGGAAACACAATTACAAATATATTAAACACACAAAACAAACATTTTACCCCATAATCGAACACACACACACTCACACAGACAATGCATTGACCCACACACACTGATCGATACTGTATGCACACTCACACACACACACACACACCTTCCGCCCCGCCCCATCACCCTTTGAGCCCTCCCTTCTTGGGATTTCCCAGCTAACAGGGTTTTTCCCCGAATGTTTCTCCCTTGACAGAATCTCTAGAACATCTCTCACACACACACGTTGCTAAACCGAGCAATTAACGTGGTCTTTGTGAGCGCCCGCCGCCACCGTCCAGCCGGTGGATGGACGCCGATGAAAAATTAACGCGGCCCTTTCTGATGTTTTATTCACACCGTTTATAGATTGGGGGGAAAAAAAATGTTCAGTTTTGGCCCCGGGAGCCTTGAGAGTCTTAGAAAAAAAAAAACATCAGCAAGAATCAGTGGAGCCCAACAGCCGTAAGCTGAAGCAGTGAACTTGGGAGGAGGGTTTAGATGATGCTGGGAACGCTTGACCCATCATTTGACCCCATGAAGATGTGCAGCGAAGCCTTGGATAAAGGGGTTTTGCTGGATAATTTCATGATTTTTTTTAATGTGACTAAAAAATGGACCAGTTTTTTATTTCTTCATGGAAGAGTGAAGTCAGTAAGAATCTTTCAGTGTTTAGGGGATAAAATATTCAAAGTTTTGATTTATAGCTGGGTTTGTAAGGGAGGAGATGACTGCTTAAAATATTTAAAATGTTCAGTGCGCTGCAAAAAATGAAATCATATAAAGGGGAAAATACCTTGAATTTTTTGACAATTTGTCCAATATTTTGTAGAATTGTCTTGAATGGGCAGATATTTTTGCATATTTTAAGTTTAAAAAAAAATTATGAGCTCAGAAAGTCAGAAACATGACGATAAAAAGTACAAAACATGACATTAAAAGACAGAAAACTAAGACTAAATTGACTAAGCAAAAATTGAAATAATCTAAATTATCTGCCAACAGAAAAGTTTAAAATTATAATTTTACTCAATGTGTGTGTGTGTGTGTGCATTGTATTTTTTCACATAAAAGTGAGAAATTTGTAGGTGTTGTTATTTCTGAGTTTATTTTTACTGGTTACTTGAGGTCAAATTGTGCTGTACGTGGCCCATAAACTAAATTGAGTTTGACTTCCCTGCTATAATATGTATAAAAAAAAAACACAGATCCTGAAATCATTGTGAGTCTGCCAGAGGGGGTGTGTGAGCTCACTCAGGCGCTCTGTGTCAATCTCGATCTGGACACAGCTGCACCGCCGAACTAAAAACATGCAGCGTCCTGACGGAAATGAATATTTTTGCTCATTTTATTCCACCAAAACCCCTCATAATGTACGTACACATTTTGTTGCTACATTATGTGCTGTGATGTAAACCCTATTTGTAGTTCCCAGCTGTGCTGCGGATGAAAAATGTGGAGCTTTGTTTAATATTTCATTTGTTTTAATGAGTTTGCACTGACAAGAGAGATGTCACCATCTTAATGAATTGTTTATCACAACTGTTTGCAGATACATGTATTTGCTCAATTGAAGTGGGTCACGCCGCTGTACTCCCTGCTGCATGCCTCAAAGTTTAGTATAGTGTGGGGTGTTTTTTTATCATTATTACTGTTAAAGAACTACATTTAATCTGACGTCCATAGTGTTGAATCATTGTGGCTGCAGCAGAGTTCTTAATGCAATGCCACAGACATAGAAAAGAACAACATGAAGAAGCATAAATGTTTGTACAAATGTTTATTGCTCCTTTAAATATACAGTGTGCGAAATATCTTGGCATTTAGAATCATTTAGAAGGACAAAATTGGCAAAAGTAATATTTCTATTGCTAACTATGGTTTAATTAGTCTGTAATTCATTTGTAATAGGAATTGTTGTGTGTGTTTTCTTACCTTAGGATGGGTGAAGTGTCTCCATGGTTCTGCCCAAACAGTTAGACAACACGCTGTACCTGTAACGTGACAGCAAATGACATTCTTTAATTCGTTAAACTATACCGAATGTGTCAAACTCAAGGCCTGTGGGCCGATTTTGTCCCGACGTCTTATTTTCTGTGGCCCCTCAGAGCTTGCACAGAGATACTGAGAGATTGGAAGTCAAATAAACTTTAAAACTTAAAGGAGACACGCTGCTCACTCTGGTCTTCTTTGTACGGCTGCAATGTGCGTTCAAACACACCTTGTCAACTCTAAAATCTGTTCTCCATTATCCAAAACAGAATAGTTTCAATTTTCCTTTGTTGAAGTTTATCTGTCATTACTTCTCTTGTTAAGAATCCGCATAACCATAGATTCCAGTGTTTGAAATCCAAAACATTAATAAATGTTACTAGTGGTTATCAGCATATTCTTGTAAGCATTTTTTTTTTAATCTATTACCGGTAAAATAAAATAAACTCAAGTTGCTACCATCAGCTAATTAATTATTAGTCGTCATTATTCAGACACTTTAATAAATAAACTTAATGTAGATTGACATTTTGTATTAAAACAACTAATCATCACTTTTTGACTTATTTAACGCTTCCTCCTGTGGAGTGTTTCAGTGCATTTCTTCAAGTGGGTCAGAGTAAATCCCAATTGTGGTTCCTGTGGTATCGCCGGCTTATCTAAACCGACAGACTTCCTGGATCAGCAGCCCAAAAGCCGCTGCAGCAGAAAGCACGGCCCACCGCCTGTTTTATCCACGCCTGAGTGCCTGTCTGCGTGGGGCCGGCCAGACGTGCAGGAGACAGACCTGCTGCAAGGAGAACAGCAGAGTGAACACCTGCACGCCTGCTTGACGTGAATGAAGTAAGGGCAAACAAAAATGCATGTAATGCAGAACCTTGCAAGATATGGACTAAAGAGTAGTTGTCAGAATTATTGCAGATAGGTCAACTCCTTTCAAATATGCAATACTCATTTTAATTATCCTAAATAGCTTATACAGTTTTCAATCACTGTTAATATATCATTCATGGTGAATGAGTGGGTATCTTAAGCTGCTATAGGTTATGGTTGAAAGTTGCAACTGATATTCTAAAAGTCTTTATTTATTATTTCTCTGATATTCTAAAAGTGCAAAAGCTATAATAGAAAATAAGTTTAAAATCTGACAGACAGCTCCCTCTACTGGGCATTTACTGACTGTGCAGCTACAGCCGCTCTACTAATTCTGTATTCTATTTATCTATTATGCACTGGTTGCAGAAAATGTAGAAATCTGTAAAGTATGATATTATTTCACATGTAAGTGTCCTGTAGGCATTTGTTTGACTTTTTCATGGGAAATAAAAATGATCTGATGCATTTGAGCAGCGTGTATTTATAAATATCTTAACACACGTGCTGAGGTTTTGTGGAATCTTTGTGGGAATATCGACGACCCAACAGGTTTTTTCTGCCTGCCGTTTATCCACTTTTAAATCATGCCCCTGTAGGAGACATTTTGAAATGGCTTTATAAATCCAAAAGATGGCAGTAGAGCTCATATATTCTGAAAACATATTAACTACTATCTCTATCACATCTCTATCACACATTGCTTGTAGTCCAGTGAAATACAATACTGACTCAAGGTCTATTAAATATTAACATGAATTTTCATGTGTATATAAATATCAGTTGAGTGATTAACAATCATGTTTGGTAACCATTTTTTTATTATTATTTTTTACTGTTCTGTGCTTAAAGAAAAGATTGTTTCAACTATAGTTGCCACCTGCCCATAAACAAGAGAATCTTTCGCTTTTTTCGGTTTATTCTAGAGACTTGAACAAATAAAGAGATGTATGTAAAGTACATGACGGGGCTGAAAATCGTACTAGTTCAAACTATAAATGTCTGGGAGGGTTTGTGTTCTCTGGAGGAAGAGGCAGGAAGTGAATGATGTCATATGACAGGAAGCACTTGATGTTTTTTACTTGAAGTTGTCTACTTTACTATCATTAGGGGAAAAAACTGTATGAATATTATTTAGATTTTTTTTTATTTCTAAAATTAAAAACTAGACCTCAGCAACTATAGTTAAAAGGATTAAGTCAATAAGCAGCCACCTGCATTAGGCTAGATTATCTAGATTGAGGGTTTAACAGTAAATTATTGGCTGGATCAGGACAGGAAATGATTACCAAGGGAATGACTCTTTCATATTTAATATACATTTGTAAAAAGTCTAAGACTGCAAAGTGCAAAGAATCTGGTTAAATAAAGTTATCTCACAATTAGGGAGGAACAATTACTACTACTAGTGTCATGTCATTGAAAGAAAAACATGAATAATGTTTACATTTTTTTGAGTAGAAAATGACAACTGTAAACTTCTGCAACTACAGTTGTTGGTGGGCTCCACACATTTCGTCACTTCACTTTGATTATTGGTGAAATTGTGTCCTGTTCTAAAAGTTAAAGTTAAAAAGTTAAAGTTCTAAAGTTAAAAAAACCTGAGTAATCAGGTATATGGGTGGCAGTGCTCTGCATGTGATCAAGAATTAAGCTCAACTCACTGATGACGATGCATGAGTGCAGATGCACATGATTAGTTACTATGATCTAAATTTGAATCAAAATCACATGTCGTTCACTGACAACCCCCATAACACACATAGAGAGACAGAGACAGAGACAGAGAGAGGAGAGCTGAGGCTGCATGTGTGAAGATGCCCATTTAAGGTCACTACCTAAACCTGAAGAGCGGTCTCAGAATAACTGGCATACCGCGCAACACGATAACCAAGCAGTCAACGCGGATTGTGGGGAAGGCGAGGAGCGAGCGGAAGGGAAGGCCGATAGATGAAAGCTGTCCTCCTGGTGTCTGCCAGCCGGGAATGTGAAACATCTCGCCACTTTAAGTGCTGCGACTTTCACATTGTCCTTTATGGCCTGTAAAAGACGTGAAGCTATGTTTGCTGGCAGCGTTAACATTATCATCCCTTTCAAACTAGGTTAACCTTATTTCTTGGAAAAAGGAAAAAGAAAACCTGAAAGCAGCTCTTTTATTATCGTATCTTTTACTTGTGTAAAAGTATTTGCTTGGTATTCATGATTGAATAATTTATACACAATAAATATATAAACTATTGCAGCTCTGCCACATTGTGTTATATAGTGACCAGGTTGGAACATCAGGGTACATCTACTTTAGTCTAGAAGTTGCACACTAGTGTGTATGGAGGAAAAGAAAGAATAAATTGAATACATATTGGAGAAAGCAGAATGAAAGGAAAGAATCACACAGAGGAATGTAGAAGTAGGAAATAAAGGAAGATCAGTAAAACAAATAAGAGAAAGTGTAGCAAAAAAAGATGAGATGGGAGGGAGAGATCTGAGAATGTGAAAAGTCACTGCTAAGTGCTCATCCAGCAGGTTTAAGACCTAATAAAAAGGCCGCTAAGCTCCTTGTTTGACAAGCTATTAATGATTATCCCCGGTAGCGCTGTTACACAGACTTTTAAAGGTCCCATATTTACAGTTCTCCTGGATTACATTTGAAGTTGTGACACCCCCAAACAAGATACGTCTGCACTTTTAAGTACCAAACGAAATAAATAATAACTCGTCTCAATATACTTTTACATGTCCTCTGTCAGCAGCTCTAGCAAGAACAGGACCGTCTATCTAATTAATCATCTTAAAGAGCTCTGATTTTAGATGATTGTATAATTCTGACATCACAACATCATGGAAGTGCTGATAGCTCATTTTAAGGCACAAGATGAGAAGTCCAAAAACTTTTTTAAATAAGGTTTAAAAGCTTCGGGTTTCACAAAATGTACATTTTGTGCTCATGTTGGTTTTGTGTCATTTACAAAGGTCAAAACCATTATTTTATTGTTGTTTTTACAAAAATCATACAGAATGTATGGGTTTGTTTTACCTTAAAATAAATGTTAAATATTTAATCCACCTTTTTTGCTGGGCTGAACTGATCAGGCTTCGATCCCGCATGAGGTGACACAGATCTACACGGAAACAACGGTGAACTGCACCGTAAGCGGTGGGACTCCAGCTGTGGAAATCAGGCGTGTTTGATATTAACATGACATCTCTCCTCTGTCAGGGCCTTGGATCCTCTGCAGCCTGCAGTGAGTTAACATGTGTGTCCATGGCGACGTGCCCTGATTCTCCTTCTCCTTCTTTCACAGTAGAAGTACTGTACTCGTCTTAAGTGTACTGTGTCTTTACTATACATTAACTCTTTGACTAGTGCCATTCTAATGTGATTCATTGCACAAATATACAGCATGGGCGCTTTTGGGAGGCGGTTGGGAGGTTGCGGAGGATCCTATCCGCCCCTTTAAATGAATCCCTACCCGGTCTCAGAGGAGAGAGGCTGCTCTTGGGGCGAGGCAGGTTGGCCACTCCTTTCATTAAAGTGGAACCCCCCGAGGATTACCTTCCTCTCAGCGTCTACGCGTGACCCTCTTTGCCATCCTCTCTTCTCCATCCTGCATTTTCATCTTCCTTACTTTCTCTCTTTCTCACTGATACCATCACCAGCACATTTATACACACACAAATACAGGGAACATCTTTCTCTCTCTCTCTCTCTCTGTACCAGACACACACACCAACATGCTTACTCCCATCCCCTCCTGGCAGAGCCTGGTGATGCAGGAGCGGCGGCAGCAGCTGCACTGACACATTCCAGCGTGACCAACACACACACACATACACACACACGCCGAAAAGGCAGGAGGAGAAGATAAGGAGAGGGAGGAGGGAGGAGGGAGGGGAAGAAGGAGGAGAGAATCAAGAGAGAGAGAGAGAGAGAATAAGCAGGAGGGACTCAACTCCGTCAGAAAAAAAAGAAAAAAGAAAAAGACACCAGTGGACAGGAGAAGGAGAGAAGGACTTGGAGGAGGAGGAGGAGAAGGAGGAAGAGAAGGAGGCGGAAGCGGGAAGGAGAGCGGCGGAGACGGGTCGTTGCAGCCATGTCAGACACACCTTTGCAGAGGAACGGCACCGCGACGGCATTGTGAGTACACCGCCTCCCGCCTCCATCTTTCCCGCATCCCTCCATCCCTCCATCCCTCCATCCCTCTTCCCCTCCATCTGACAAGAGGGCTGCTGCTGGTAGTGGTGGTGGGGGTTGTCATGGGAACGGGAGCTCCGTCATGGTGAGCCTGCTGCTCAGTCATGACTGGAGAGGAGACACGCGGCGTGTACACGGCGTACACTCCTCCTCTTCTCCTCCTCTCTTCTCCTCTCCTGGCCCTCAACGCTCCCTCTGCAAACCTCTCACCTAACGGCTTCACCCGCTTTCTGTTTAACTGCTGCTGTTCCTGTCCTCCTCCCGTGTCTCCTACTTACGATTGTGCCAAATCAATCCCTCCTCATCTTCCTCAACCTCCCTCTCTCTCCAATCATCATAGTACATACACTACAGCGTGTGTGTGTGTGTGTGTGTGTGTGTGTTTTAGCATAGTCAATGTGGAGGCTGCAGGCTTGGTCCAGCCTTAGCGTGTCGGCACAGTCCGCCATGCTGCAGGCCCCTTCTTGCTGCATGTGTGTGTGTGTGTGTGTTAATACATAGATAAGGAGGAAAAAACGCCCATGCAAACGATAAAAAAAATAACAAATTGAAAAGTACCTTGATTTCTTGTAATTTCACCAGTTTAGAATGAACATCAATCCAAAAGAGATGTTAAACCTCTTATTACATTCATGTCTGCTATAGTCATATAATAATATTATATATAATAATGATAAAAAGCAAACAGTGACAATGTGTTGAAGATCTTGTCGCTACTTTCTGGACATAAAAAGCGTTACTCAGCTCAGATCTTGCCAGGTCTTTGATTTTGTTTCCCTGAAGTATTGTGACTGCACCATGTCAGCAGCAGACCCTTCAGCTCAGTCTGACCCTGGTGTTGGTTCCACTGGCATGTGCATGACAAGACATAAAATAATACAGCATTTTACAATCAATCTGACATGTTCAGTGCACACCAAGAGTTACAGGGTGTTATATTGGATTTTAGAGCCTTACCTTCCAATATACCACTGTGTCTGTGAGATGTTTCACATTGTGTTCTTATGTACTTTTTTTTCTTGCAAAGAGCATGTGGGACACCATGGGACCTTGTTTCAGAAAAAAAAACATGATAGTGAATGACAGGAGTCAGACAGATTCTTTAATTCTATTTAAATCGCGCCGTGGATCACATGGCGCGTCACATGTCTGTCAATTTAACATCGAGAAAAGTCACAGTTTGTCATTAAAGCTTTGGTGATTAGAAATCCACGCACTCACAGGGAGAGTGAGTTTTTTCCCACCATCTTCAGCCTTTAAAAGCCCATTTCCAGTAAACCAGTTTAGTCTACAATTTTTGCAAGCTCCTGTTACATGGAAGAGACTGGAAATTATATCTTTAGCGCAATAGACTGGAAATAAAAATGAACAAGAAACGCTGCATGGACACTATGGTGACTCACCATCACATCACAGAATGATGTGTTTAAAGATAGTGAGTGCAGAAAAAATATATAGTGTTGCAAAGAAAAATCTTTGCAGCACTATATATATAAACGTTGAGCCCCTAATATAGCATGGAGATTCACAGCTGTCAAAACCAAATACTTAGAGAAATACTTCACAAAGTTGAGATTTATTCTTTTTAATAAAAATCTTCCTAATTTGCTGAACTTTAGAAGAGACGTGGCTTCCAGGATGAGGACTGAATGAACTCATTCCTGCTAAATCTGCCCCAGATTCCCGGTGACAAGCAAGGATAAAGCTGCTAACCTAAACACCACTTTGAACATTATGTAAAACGAAGCAGCAGTATTAGGCTGAAAGTTTCATCTGAAAGTTGTGGAAACTACTGAGTTCAGCATAGTTAATATGGAGTTACTTATCGAAAATTGTGATGATGATGATAATAATAACTGATTGCTCCATTCGTCCATGGGTATTAATTAAATAGGTAAAAAAGAAGCTGTGAAGGCAATTCTGAATGAGAACAAAAGCGTGCACCCACATTTGTACTTTGTGGGTGTACTGTATTGTTTTCTATGGAAGCCACTGTCAGTAGATGAATTCATGAGACTGCTAAAAAAACTGCTTAAACTGCTAAAAAAAATAAATGCAATGGCTTTATTTTTTCCCCGTAGTGTCCTGCTCAAACTCAAAGCAGTTTAGTGCATGGGATGTAGGATGGGAGAGCATAGAATTTATTGTCCCAGGGGGGAAATGTGCCCGTGCACTCTCCGCAGTATAAACAGTAAAACGACAAACACATACTACTGTACATAAATACTCACAACACTGTAAAACACAGTGAAAGCATTACACACACAGGCCCAACTGCACCATCATCATAAAAAAGTGCACACCTATATCCAATTATAAAAGTGTTCATACAGACTATGTACAGTATTTTACAGATTATGCAGCTTGCCCTTTTGGCTGCGTTACATGCATTTCACATATGTGTCCTTGTGCAGGGTATGTCATGTGCAGAATGTTGCGTGCATGGTATGTATAGTGTGTTATGTGCACGGTATGTGCAGTATTTTGTGTGTAGTATATGTACAGTATGTCCTGATTATGATGATTCTGAAACACAGCCTGTGCAGCTTAAAGTCTAAAAACCCAGCGTAGGTTGCAGATTCGAGGATGCTGAGTGATAACCGGAGCGATATATCACAGCTTGCCCATGGGCTGAGTCTTAATCAGCAGTTTGAGTGACAGGTCGGGTTGATTTTCACGTCCCCGCAGGGCCGCGCCCACGATGCAGCGAGGCATCGGGCAAACATGCTCTGCTGGCACATCAATAGTTAATGTTCTAATTGGTCAGATGAGACGATGCTGGCTTGATTCAGTGAGTCAATCATGTCCTATCGCTCCTTCCATCTGCACGCCGTACTCTCGCCGGGTAATCCGCTGGTTCAGCAGAAAGACAAAGTAGTATTTGTGGTCATGTAGAGCCACAGTGGCAGATGGCCTATTGCTGGTTTGCTATTTATTACAAACACAGGGGAGTGTTACAGTGCAGCAATAGCATTGAATTTATATTTCCTGTTTGCGCAGCTATTCTTACTTGATTAGGCATTTATCAAGCAAAAAAATCAAACATTTGTTGGTTTTACACATAAAAGTGTACCTTTCGACTCTAGGAAATTGCAATGACCACATTTCACTATTGTGAACTACACTAAATTCTATAGGCTGCAGACAAAAAGAGAAAAAAAAACATAATATGAAATGAAAATGAAACTCAAGTCAAATTTTAGATTTTTTTGGAAATGGAAATGTGAAGTTCCCACATGCTATTTCTTCTTAAGCATATCCCACTTCCCCGAACACAGCACAGGATGATTAATTTCCAACAATCCGTCAGTGCTGGTGAAAAAAGAGGAGCATCAAGCTAGAGATTCTGGTATTTCTTTTTTTTTTAAAGAAATTGCAATATTAACTTTCTATGCTCATAGTATGGCATGAATGTTTGTTGTGCTGCCCCTAAGTGGGCAAAAAACAGTAAATCTATGCAGATTTACAGTCAAATATAAGACGAGTGAAGGTTTCCGTCTTGTGCAGTGTAATGATTGTCACCAGTCGTACTGAAAGCGAACGGGTTAGTGCGTTTTTCTATTCAATTCCAAGTGGTTTATCTGATTTGCTTCTGAAAGCCCTTTATAAATGGCCGCGTGTCAAAGTTAAGACCAATTTTGTGTAATAATAAACATGGTTAGTCATGTCAAACAGGGGGTTGGCCATTAGACAAAAAGAAGGTGTGTGTAGACAGACAGACACACACACACAGACTCCCTCCGTAATGTATAAAATATGAAAGAGATCAAGGTCTGGCAGTTCCATAGCCAGAAATATATCTGTTTGGGTTTCTCTCTCTCTCCCTCTCACACACACACACACACACACACACACACACACACATTCAATAAGTCAGCAGCTCATCCGGATGTGAGGCTCTACCTTTGGTGATTTAGGGGAGAAAATTCAAAACTCAGGGAATGGTAGGCAAAGGGGATGGCAGCAAACACACACACACACACACACACACACACACACACACATACACACATACAGTACGCTTATACACAAGCATACTGATGCTTATTCAACTTTTTCAAACTTACTTTCTTTGCGAATATTTACTCATTCCCTCTGCCTCCTGCACACTCTCTATACATGTTGTTGTATTTCAGCGTGTGTGTGTGTGTGTGTTTTCCTGCCTCTGGTTCCACATCTGGAGGCCATTACCTCTGGGCTCTGATCGGGGGGGGTAGGCGGGGCCGGACTGGCTTTGCAGTGAAGTCATCACGGCGTCGTGGCGATGCGGAGGAACAATGATGCTGTTGTCTCCAACGGCGACCGAACCTACGCCACCGACGCCAGAGTGGAGGGGTCGAGGGGGGAGGGAAGGCACCAGGGGGGGCAAAGGAGGAAGTGGAATATAGGAGAGGAAAGGAGGAAAAGTGAATTAAAATGAAATAGGAACAAAAATGCGATTTGGAAAAAAAAAAAAGGCTCCGAATAAGTTCTAAGTGAGGAGGAATGATTTGTAATGACAGTGTGAGCGGGCCAACGTAATGATGTGATTGGTCTACATCCAGGTCAAACACAGACTCTCGAGCGAGGCCAGACTCGCTCGCTGGCTGCAACGTCAGACAGCTGCGGAGCTCAGCCTGGTTTCTTAAACTAGGAGTTACCCCAAACAGATCATGGTCTACGACCTGCGCGTGCCCACATTAAACATATAAAGCAAGGGCAGGTCCCAGGGTGAAAGGGTCTATTTTATTATTATTATTATCGTTATTTCCGTAGCTCACGTCGTGATTTGGCCAGCTGAACACATAAACAGAAGGATGAAAATCACATGCATCTTGGCAAACAAAATTAACCTAAAAAACAGAAATCAAAGATAAAAATAAATCCATGCTTAGCACTACAGCAAACTAAAAAACTGAATATAAAGTTTAAAGCCTGCTATGCTCAGATTACACAAGGATTTACAAATTAGAAGAAATGTTCCAATTTCAGAGCAGCTTAAACATCTGTAAACACAACACTGATATATTATCGCCTTAAAGGGTCAAGTTTGTTGATCATCCTCCAGACAGGAAGCAATATTTGCATTCATTTCAAATAAAGTCTCGAATCAGGCCAACGAATGAATGCAAGTTCTCTTTTTACACCGCGTGGGGCTCCACCAACTCCTGGAGTATCTTATTTCTCAGCTCCACCGCTGTTTGTTGCTGAGGCCGCTCGCGTACACACAGAGTTTATTTTTGCTGGCCGCCGCATCTGGAAGTGACTGTGATCATAGCAGGTAGAGGAGGCAGAATCAGTGCAGCTCTGGCTATGTAATATTTACCTTATAAGGAACTCGGGTTGCTTTCTATGACGTGCCCTTACAAGCCAAAGACTAGCTAGATCTACAGTATGTTCTCCCCAGAAACCTATAAAAAGCATTAAAAAAGAGCAAAGGTTTGTATCCTTAAGCTTAAATTGGTTGATCATAAGTTGTGAAATTCATGTTTAAAATGTTACAGCATAACTGGTCCACATGCATAGTGTGCATATATTTTAAAATCCCTAATAAAACAGCATATTAAACTAGTGCAGTTCCCAGAGGAAGTATGTTTTCCTAAAGAGAGAAGTGGAAGCTTAAGTAGTTTTTTTATGTTTGGCCAAATGAGGAAAAAATGAAGTGTAACATAGTCTTAACAATCAAATTGTACGCTGAGATAAGAAGAGACATTTAATTGCATTTATTGTCTCAATCCACATATCAGTTTTGATAGGCCAAGTAAAACCAGATTTATGAATCTCTTACTTTATGAATCTCGTACCAAATGACAATAGCTGAGACTTGAACCAGGGTCATCTCATTAAGAGAAAGGCCCCACACCACTACCACCACATTTTAACCTTTAATGATCATGATGTTTTAAATATCCATCTATAACAATTCCACGAAAAAGGATAAACACCATCGAGCCCTGTGCCAGCTATGTCCGAAAGCCAATGTAAATTTTCTTGTACAACAAAAACAAGGAAAACGCAATTTCACCGTTGTCAGGCTCCGCCAGACTGAAGGAGCGCGGCAGATAAAAACGTCAGCACTCCCGAATCCATCATCCAGAGGCCTCTCGTCTACGCCTTTTTTTAGTTTGTAAACGACACAACAGCTCAGCACCCAGCGTGGCCTTATATGGAACCACTTGAATCCTAACAGCTCCTTAACACGTCGAAAAAAAAAAAAAACAACAACCCAGAGCACCTTAAGATATAATAGTTTACATGCAAACATAGACGCGGAGTCTTTTCTGATTTATTCGAGTCTCACAGCTGCTCGGTGGCTTTGCAGGACAGATACACTCCAGCTGCAGTTATTTACTGTCCACTGTCTTTTTTTCTTTTTTTTTTTTTTGGAGTAACGCAGTGGCTGTTATGTCTACGTGTGTGTGTGAGTGTGTGTGTGAGTGTGCGTGTCTGTGTGTGTTACATGCTTTTGTATTCCCTGAAGAGTTGATCAGGGCTGCTGCTGCCGTTTGTCCTTATAAGGCCTGCTTCTGGAACGAGGGATAGAGGCAAAAAAAGAGTGGGGAGGGGAGGTGGGGGTGTTGAGGAAAAGAAATCGGAAGAGACGGATCGCGAGGGGGAGAGAAAGGTGGGAAAAGGGGAGTGATCAGGTGAGGGATGGGAGAAGGTCAGAGGAGCGGGGAGTTGGGAAGGGAAAGAAGGTGTAGACGGGAAGGAGGGATGGGAAGGGAGGGCTGCGGGAGAGGAAATGAGAGATAAAAGAGGGCAGGAACGGAAAAAAAGGGGGGAAAAAGAGGAGAACTCCGCAAGTCCGCAACGGAGGGACGAAAAGGGCAGGAATGCAAGCGGAGGAAACAGGGGAGGGATGGAAAGGGAAGAGAGGGATGGAAAATAGATGTGGAGGTAGAGGAGAGGAGCGGACGACGCTCAGGTGAACCTAGAAAGTGAAAACAGCGGGTGAAAGAAAAATGGGACACGGTTAACTGTGACCCATTTGAACAAACCCTGCCTGTGTGTGTGTGTGTGTGTGTGTGTGTGTGTGTGTGTGTGTGTGTGTGTGCTCATAGTTTTCAAAGATATCCAATGGACAGACGCTCATCAATTCATGTACACATGGAACATGTGACACAATTATCTTATTAACTTATCCATCTCTTTCTCCCACCCATTCCTCTTTTTTCAGTGTTTTTATTGATGTCCTTTTGAAACGGTGCTGGAATAAATGCATGGCCAGAATGACCAGAAATAGAACATAAAGACTCAGCTGTTCATGTGGGCGGCACCGTATTGTTTCACAAAACTAAAGGTTAATAATATCTGAATATGTGCTCCACGCAGGTCACTGCATTTACTCGTGTGAAAAGGGAGAGAAATAAACTGCACCCAACCGCCTACTATTAGCTTGAATAGGCCTAATATAGTCAAGCTTTTTAAGGTTGCGTTATGTTCATAACCAGCAATATACTCTTTTCCCCATGGCAGCCATGTTGAACTGAAATAGTAGATAGGTTTTACCAATTATACTAATTAAAGGTGGAATATGTAAACTGAGCTGATACCGACATCTTGTCTCCAAAAATCGTAGCTGCAACACAAAAGACAATCCAGCAGTCGGGTTGCCAGGTTTGTTGCCCACTGTTTCAAGTGATGAATCATACAGGCTAACTACAAATTTCAAATAACCTGTACGTCATAATTTTTAAAAAGTAACGTTGAAGAGGAATTTGACCGACAGGTAACATTAGCTAAGTTAGAAAGTGAGTTAGCTTAACTTACCAATTGAGGAGAAAAGTCCAAATTCCATATCTGGCAACTCGCAATGCCCCTGTCACCGTTTTGCTAGTATGTCGTAAACACAAAGTCATTGTCAAACCTGTCAAAACATTTTTGAAAATCAATTCACAACTACAAATTATTTTTTCTAGAAAAGTTATACTTTTATTTTACGCCCCTCTAAACTGTGTACGTTATATTTTTATTACTTTTAAATATAGCTTTTATATAAAATTTTGCATATCCAACATTTAAGATTTCATTGAGAGCTTAATCAGCACCTGTGGCTACCTACTAGTTCATGTCAATACTACTGGGGTGAAAAATGATATAAATGTTATTATAATAAAGCATGATTTAACTTTAATGCATTTACCAGCATTAATTGTGCAACTAAATGTTAGTAGGATGACTTTTTCAGTAATGCTAATGTTAGATGGTTAGCTAACATTAGCTAGTTTTTTTTGTCGTTGTTATTACTATTCACTTGTAAATTGTAACTGTAAAAAAAAGAAAAAGAAAATCCATTTTTGTCCATTCCATTTCTTTCCAGCTCATCTAGACAATAAAAACATTTCAAACATACTTAAGAAAATTAGATTCCACCTTTGGCAACTCTGTTCCACTAAATCCTCCACACTTTACCTTTGAATTGTGAAATTCTAAATCTCTGAGTAGACTAATACATGTGACACATTTCAGGTGGAATTTATTGCTACAGGTGACTGCTGCTGAGTTTTTACTACATTGGAATCAAGCTTTGTATTTTTCAAAAATCTGGATAAATTTGACTTTATGTTGGCAGAAATGATCATGATAAAATAACAGAGGCAGCTCTGTTCTTTCCTTTACTGAGTTTTACACATGTTCTGGTGACGCTTCTGTTTTATTCTTCTGCACTGTTTACTTTAGGTTAGGTTACTTAACTTTACGGCCTTTTGGTAACTCAATTAGCAGTTAACAGCGGCAACAGGATGTTTGGTGTTAGTTATAGACCACAACTTTGCAATATAGTGCAGTTTATTGAAGTAACATTTACCAAACTACAAATAATCTCTCTCTTTTTCATCTCCAATTTTAAAAAGAAGTCATTATAGTATATCATTTGTGTCCACAACACATACAGAGACAGAAGTATTCTGTATTTCAGGAGTTCTTCCAACAGTTTTGATCAATATATAATTCTATTATTAAAACAAACAAAAAGCAGTGCATGAGAGAAAAATCAATGCTCTTGCACCGCAGGAAAAGGACAATATCTATCATGCTGCTTCAAAAGGAAAACCAAGCAATCAAAATTCATGTTAGGAAAATGATTCATCCCGAGGAAGAAATACAGCCAATCGGAGTAAAGATCAGAAAGTGAGAGATGAATAATTTATCCCTCAGACTATGACATTGCATTGTCCTTGTCTTGATCTTGCTCTTTCCAGAATATGACGAATTGCCCTTTTGCTTCCCTCTTCTTTTTAATTTAGCTCTTCCTCTTTCTCCCCCCCCCCCACTCCACCAACTCCATGCAGTTCCCCTTTCCACCCTTTCCTCTCCTCGTTCTCCCCTCAGCTGCTCCTCCCAGCTGTTTAATCACACATGGCTCATGCCTTAAAAAGCGAGGGAGAGGGGAGGGGACAAATGGGAGGAGAGACAGAGAGCGAGAAAGAAAGAGTGGGTGACAGAGGCAGAGAGAGAGAGAGAGAGAGGGAGAGAGAGAATGCGAGCGGTGGGGCTGAGTGTGAGGCACATGGCCAGTGAATGAGAGACCCTTTTGCGCGAGCTCCTTGTTCCACTGTCTCCTCTCCTGTGGTTGGATTACTGCTGAGGAAAGGACCTTCGTCTGGATCCTCCTCCTCCTCCTCCTCCGCTTCTTCTCCTTTTCTTTCCCTCCACTTTCCCTCCCCTCTCCGTGTCTGTCTTTGCGACGGGGGACTCGGGCTCTCTATCTTTCCCCCTAGAAAGTCTCACCTCTCGTTCTCCTTTCGCCCCCCCTCCCCTCTCCCCCCGCTTCCCCCCTTCAGGATGTCGTGTGAGGAGGCTCAGCTCCATAAAGAGAGGCTGCAGGCCTTGGCGGTAAGTCAAAAGTGTGTTTAAACTCTCTCTTTTGCCGCTCTGCTCATCTTTCTTATTTTTTTTTTTTTAAAAAGTTGTTTTTTTGGTGTGTATTTCTCTGACCTTCAGCATGTTTTAGCTTCCGCTGGTCCTGTTTGCCCGTGAGGCCGTCAGTCTCACATTTATTTGTATTTTTTTCCTGATTCATCTAACCTCCGCTTTTCTCTGCAATATCTCACTCAAAGTGTCGGCCTCCTTCTCTACCATCCGCCTCATCGTTCATTCAGCTCGGTGTCAAACGCCTGTAAAAGGCGGGAAAAAACGAAGGGATAATCGAAAGGAGTATCGAGCGCCGATTGACGGGGCTTTGTGTGGCCGTGAAAACACACTGGTAGAGGTGTCGCATGTCACCGTGACCCCCCCGGGGCCGGAGCTCGAACATGGAGTTGTCGTTTCCAACAGTATTGACACACTACACAGTGTATGTGTGTGTTTTCATAGTGTTAGTTCAGCTACAAGTTTAGTTCTTCTTTGCTTAATAGTCACAGACTGTGCACTGCATGTCAGTCCTTCATGATCAATAAAGTTTGCACTGCAAGGGTTTGGATTACTTTTTGTTGTTGTGTAAAGTGAAAGGTGAATGCGCTGGGAGCCCCGCTGCATGACATCATAGCGCCCTACACCCATGTGCGTCATATGGATTGACTTTTGTTGCGCTGATTGCAACGTGCTTCTTTGCTCCCTCGCTGCTTCTGTCTCGCTGCTGCTGCTGCATTTGTCTTGCTGCTCGTGTCGGTTTTCCTCATGTTCCATGTCCTTTTTTTTCTGGTGTGTGTGTGTGTGTGTGTGTTCTGTTAGAGGTACGGCCGTTTCCACATTTTCTAGAACCACTGTTATGTCTTCACAATCACACGAGTCATCTGTCGAGGTGTTTCTCTCAGGTCCTGATAGGACTTCAGGAGCAACCGTTTTCGCTGCCTGAGACTAAATTTGGCGGCAGTGAGAACCACAGCATACCACACACACTCAAGACGCACACACACACGCACATTCAAACACACAAGTCAGGGGAGGAAACAGCAGCAGCAGCAGCGGCGGCAGCAGCAGATGGAGAAACTATTTTGGCCACGTTGAAACATGGCAGCCGTACCAGGCTGCATGTACTCCTTAAAGCTGTAAGTGGTGGCGAGTGGAAAGTTCCCGCATTTCTGCTCCTTGCATCATTACTGGACGCTTATCTGGCAAAAAAAAAAAAGCAGCATGAAAAAAAGGACATCGGCCATGCGGACGCCAAGAAAAACGAATCCGCCTTTATGCCGATCATCCGTTATTCGTGTCGCGCAGCTGCCATGAACACAACCTGAACACTACGCCCGATGTTACATCCAGTGGTCTTAATCTATCTAAAAGGACTATTTGAAATCATGGAAGGAAGTGCGGAGCTTCGACACGAAGACGGTCAGGCCGCTACATACTAGAAAACCATTGAGGCCCTTTGTCTCCTCCAAATGAGCATCTGTCTAGTCTCAGCCGAGCATGTATATGCTGTATCAAAAACAATAGCAGCGCTAATAGCTTTCATGTCCCAACAAAGTACTTAAATAGAGGAGGGCTACTATTACACTAATAGTACTAACAACTCCCCGAGGCGGCTAAGCACTCTGTGAGCCGCGCAAAGAGCCAACGCGACGCGGGCCCAGTGTAAACACAGGAGCTGGACCCAGTTTCCTGGAGCGCCTCGCACGGAAAGTGAAGGATTGTATGAACAGAAAAAAAACTCTAATGCTTCTTAATCAGTTCAGCAAGTTCAGAAGAGCCTGAGCAGGACTCGAAGTTCAATTGGGCACAGGTGTTAAAAAGGCCGTTGTGATTTTTAGTAAAGATGGAGAGACAGGAAAATATTGAAATAAAGGGATATATAAGTAGAAATATCAGTTAGTATGGATGTTTGCAGGCCAATACACTGATCAATAAAGACATGGATGACAGAGCCAGGCCTACTCGTCAAACATCAGTGTGTGACCTCTATAAGCCTTTATGCCTTTATGATACAGAGGTTTAAAATATGTTGTTTTCAGTCACCCGCCCATTTACTGTGTGTCTGACTGACTCCTGAACACGCATGACCGGACCTGTGTGGAGAGGTGCTACTGTAATGTGTCTGGTCTGCAGCTGACATGCTAATGATTCCATCAATAATTGATACCCTGAGATTTTTATTGTGCTGCGGTGCCTGTCCTCATCAATTCTGCAACAGATCTCGAGCCGAATTGGACGCGTCTTCGAAAATCAGAGCCAAATATGTTTTTTTTTTCTCTCTCTCTCTGAGCGGCTGACCTCTCTGTCTCAGCTGTCTAAACACGCAGCCCCAGAATCGGACGCTGATTCATGATGCGGTGTCCGAGCTGTGTTTTGTCTATTCAAATTGAAAATCTGGTAGCGGGGGCCTGTCATTACAATCATGAATAAATCATCAAATTAATCACAGTGGCTCGGGACGGGCCTTTTTCTTTTTTTTTTTTTAAAGCCTTGGCCGAGAGGACGACATACCTGCCTGTCAGCTCATCAAGCAGTCGGGAGGCAGATAGCGTGATGAGATATTGCCGGGAAAAATGGCTGAAAACCAAATCTGCATGTTGAGCACCGTCCTGATTCACAACAGATTGTGCGGGGTTGTGATAAATCAATTTACACATTTAACGAAGACAGGGATCCACTGTGTTAATTGATCGCCCGCCACTGGAGTGACCACACGCTGCAAATATGTTTGTGTGTGTGTGTGCATCTCATGTTTGTTGTCTCGATAACGAGATTACTGAGAGTGTTAATCATTCAGTACAACAGCGGATGAGCGAGACGACGCATTTAATCTTGGAGTTGATGCGTCCGCCTGCACCCATGCAAACACACACAGATTCCCACCGTCTGATACTGATTACAGACTGTCAGCTGCCAGCCGCGTTGGTTCCCATGGTAACTAATTGGTCAGATTAGGGAGCAGTTGTGATGTCATGCTGTTAAATCCAGACCTGTAATTGGTGTGTTATTAACATGTAATTATAGTAGTGGGGAGGGAGCCTGGCCTGCTCAGGGTTTCCAAAAAAAACTTGCTTATTTAATATGTGTATGTGTGTGTGTGTGTGTGTGTGTGTGTGTGTGTGTGTGTGTGTGTGTGTGTGTGTGTGTGGTTTTGAGATCAGCCACTGTATGAATGGAGAGTGCTTCATCTTTTTAATTAGTCGTGTGGCCTGCCAACCACAGGCGGCATGTCAAAATACATATACAAAAGCGTGTGTGTGTGTCTATGTGTGTGTGTGTGTGTGTGCCTTTGTACACACTCATTCACCTCTCTGTAGTGTCAGTGATATGTTTACACAGATGACCTCAGCCCTTTGGACTCTTTAGCTGAGGCCACAAATCGTCTGGGGCCAGGATTTGGGGGTGAATCAGGAAGCTGGAAGATGATGGTTGTGTGTGTGTGTGTGTGTGTGTGTGTGTGTGTGTGTGTGTGTGTGTGTGTAGAAAAATGCCGAATGAATGAGGAAATGGGAACTGGGAACGAGGCAGGGACCGTGGGTGGCGAGGAGTTGTAAATATTTCAGACTCAAGATCGGAATCCCTCTTTACACATTTGAAACTCGTAACAAGAATTTACGAATGATCCTGCCAGATTAAAGTTATAACTTATTTTAGCCCCCTTTGGAATCGGCCGACAGTCGATCATCTGGATGAGCTGCGTAAAGCGGCGGTCGCCGTCGGTGGGTGGACAGCATTCTGGATCCACTTAGCGGTGGTCTAACAGATGGAAGTGAGCGGCGTGGGGTAAAAGGGGGGGATGCGATAGCTAGACCTTGGCATGCGGAGATTTGTGGCCGTGGCATGCGGCGGAGGCCCGAGGGGTGATGGTCACTGCGTTACGAGCGGTAAATAGAGGAGGGGGGGGGGGGCTGGGCTGCCTGGAGTTTCAGCCACTGAAAACTATATTGATGGCGGCCATCAAACCGTGGGTTGCAATCACATTCTCTCTGCACTCTCCCACTCTCAGTGTTTTTTCCCCCCCCCTTCTGAATGGAGGTTTTAATGATGCGAGTCAAAGTGCTTAACTGTACTGTATGTTAAAATAACGCCGAAAGTTCATGGAAGCCATTTCTCTCTGACTATCGACAGATTAGCGTTTGTCTTGCAGCAGTTTCATCAGAGCTAATCGTGGCTGATCACAATGATATGACTGTTTGCGACTTTGTGTCACAGAGCAACAGGAAATGCCTAAAAATAACTTCTGTATGAGATTCTTTGCCATTTCTGACGAATCCCTGTGCCGAGTATTAGCCTCAGCCTGAGATTAAATATATATCACTTCTTCTCTAAATGCAACTAAATAAAAGCCTTTTAGGTTGTATGCTGTAACATCACAAAGCAAACAGCTGGCCTCTGATACACCACCGGAATACATCAGCCTCACTATGTTTTATGAATTAGTTTCTTTTGAGTATATGCGAGAGTGGGTGTTGTTGGCTTCAGAAAGTGGACAGGAGGCCTGGTTTATGGACTTCAGCAGTTTATTGGGGTTTGGGGGGGTGGGATGCATGCTTGGGGCAAAGTCATTTGGGTGGATGGGTGGGGGTGGGTTAGGAGGTGGAGGACAGGAGGGTGTGGTTTTTGGTTGTAGGGGGGGGTCTGTTGCATGCCAGGCATTACATGCCGGCTAAAATTAGCAGCAGCTGTCTTGGGCCTACTCTACTCGTCTGGCATGTGTGTGTGTGTGTGTGTGTGTGTGTGTGTGTGTGTGTGTGTGTGTGTGTGTGTGTGTGTCCATCCGTGTGTAAATGCTCCGTTCCTAGCTATAGGGACGCCGGATGGAACAAACCAAATTCACTATGTATTGGAACAAGCTTAACATGCTCCGTGTTCCCCAGTACAGGGTCATGTGAAAGGTTTTTACTTATTAGTGTATTTGTTTCAACAGAATTTACACATTTTGAGCATGTATTTGTATTTATGTTGGATATTACTCATGAATCTTTATGTGCACAAACTTTGCATGTTTCTGAACAATCTGCATGTTTCTGTTGTACTGAAACTATGTTCTAGACCGCCGATCTGTGACTCCATAGTGTTAGTTTTGCGTTTGTTTTGGGGGGTTAGGCTCGCCTATAGGGCTTCTAATGTGTAAGGGGCGAGCTCTGTGCACATGCCTGTGTGTGTGTGTGTGTGTGTGTGTGTGTGTGTGTGCGTGCATAAGTGAATGGGGTTCACACATACTTGAGAGGTGGAGAGGTTAGAATGCAGCTCCAGTGTGAGCTGGTGGTTTTAGAATTATTTCTGTGACATTTCACTTTTGCCATGTCGACACAGACTGACAGGACAGAAAAAAACTATACCGCAAAAACTGAACTTAAGCTACAATATCTTGTTTTTGATGCTATTAGTCCAATAATGAGTAGAATTATCTTATTCCACTGGCTGATTCCGGATAAGATAATTCTACTCAGTATTGGACTAATTGTGCCAAAAGCAGGATATCTTCACCTTAAGAAAAAGGTGTTCTTAAGGAGGGATGATCATTCATTTTTTAATAGAATTACATCCATCAAGTAACACATTGACTCCTACAAAGGCAATAAATCAGTTTAGGAGTCTTTGACATGAAAAGCTTTAAGAAGCACTACTGCAGAGCCCAGAGCGGCTCTGACAGCAGCTATTTCGACACTTGCGGTGTGCAGCTTAGCAGCTACGGCCACGAACGCAACACAATGTCGCTCCCGTTACGCCCCTAATGAGACGTTAGGATTGTTTTGTATGCGTGCGCGGAGGTATGCCGGAGTGTGCCTTTTCCCCCGGGGTTCGGACGCCTTGAGCGCGGCCGGCACCTGCTGCTGTCGCATGACGGCGGCAACGCCAGGCAGCCCAGCGATGTGCCGAGTGTGCATCCACCGACACCACCTTTAGCCGGGGTGGGGGGGGGGGGGCAGCAGGTTAACGCACGGCGGGCGTGAATTAGCATTGTCTAAAAAAGGACATCAGGCTCAGTTAGCAACTAATAACAGCTGAAGGGGTTTGTCATCATATTATCAACCTATCATTTATTTGAAGCTAGAATACAAGCAAGATTTCAAAACTCCAATCACAAAATAACATCTTCAAATTTGCTTTCCAGCATAGGAAGTCAGCAAATCCCATTTCAGAAGGTGGGAGCAGCAGATGTTTGACCTGTTCTTTTGCAACTTCGTACCAGTTCACTCCCTGTTCTTTCACATTGGAGGCATGGCAGGCTGGAAGATGATCTTTTTTTTTTCCCCCCCGTGAGATGCTTCTGCTGGGAGTGTTCGGCATGTGCAGAATGTGACCCGTTCCGATTCCGTACCCGCCGTTTCTGCCCGATGGGGGTTGGCATCGGCGGGGCCTGACCGTGACGTCCGAGGCGTGACCTTAACGAAGGCTGTCAAAAAGGCCTCCCCGCCATCGCCGCCGTGCGAGCGTCTGTAAACATCCGAACACAGGCTCCTGTGTTCGGACGGCTCGGTGTTGACGGCGGTGGGGGGAAAAAAGAGCTTTAGCGGCGAGCCAAGTGGGGCTAAACACGGCGTGTGGGAAGCTGTTGCGTGTGTCACCGAAAATGTTAACATATTTTCCCGAGGGGGAGGACGCGCTCTCCGAAACACAGCGAACAAAGCGCATCTCATCGTCTTTGTTTGACTGTACAGCCGGAGTGGTTTTAACTTTTTAAGTGCATGTTGTGAAAACCGGTGACTCATCGAATTATCCTGAACTTATTTCATCGGGTGACAGTGACAGTGAGAATAAAAGCGCCAAGCACCGCAGTTTAGACATTTTTGAAGATATTTTGTAAATAAAGGCTGCTAAAACCGGAGGAGTTTGCAGCATTAGCAGAATCCATGTCTGAGATTCCCTCTTGGAAAACCTCGAGGAAACTTAAGCAGGGATCTCCGAAAAGGAAAACTTGGATGACACATTGGGAACAAGAAGCAATAATACTGTATGATACATCTGGGTCTTGGCCTCAGCCAGTATGTTATGAGATACATTTGTCAACACAGTTGTTCACTGCAAAAACTGAAATCTTATCATGTGAAAATATCTTGTTCTTGGTACAATTGGTCCAGTATTGAGTAGAATTATCTAATCCCATTGGCAGATAAATTATCCCATTTCAAGTTTTCTACATTTTCTTAAAAAAAGAATAAATTAACTGAAATCAAGAAAAAAAAAACCTTGAAATGATTTAAATTATCTGCCAGTAGAATAAGATAATTCATCTCAGTCAATAACAAGATATTTGACCCTGATCAGTTTTTGCAAGCGTTTCCAGAAGCCTTAATGTGCAGCTTTATGTCCGTGTTCACACATAAAGTTTCACTCCTACTTCATTGGATGTCGAGTACGTGATTTGGTGTGAATGTGTGGCAACTTTTAAACATGTTTTTTTATGTTGTTTTCTCTTTTTTTTCTTTTCCACCCCCACTGTAGTGAATGAGGAGTCTGTGTCACAACTTTTCCACAGATCTATTGTCCATCTTAAAGGAACAGTTTATTATACAGTACGAAAACCAGAGAAAAGACATGGAAGCAGAGCTTTTATGTGGATGGGAAATATACAGGCTATATATTTTATGTATGGAACGTGATGGAAACCCGCGCCCGATCTTTGATCTGAGCATCAGCCTGTGTGTGTGTGAGTGACTGTGCAGTCAGGAATCCTCCAAACGCTGTTTTGAGTGTATTAAATTGTACTTATCCGTGTGTAATCGTGCCTGCGAGTGCGCTGTGGCTTTCGCATTTGCATGTGTCTCCGTGTTTTGCTCCATTCTCGAACCACATGTACTGTACTTAACCTAGCTGACATCTGGTGACCATATTCCTGATCGGGGCTCTCTGTAACTTCATAAACCATGGGAAACTGCTGCTGTGGTGTGTGTGTGTGTGTGCGTGTGTGTGATGGAGAGAGAGAGAGAGCGAGATGACCTCAGGTTGGGGGCAGATGTTTTTAGAGCCTGTGGTACCGTGGTGCAACGTGTTTCCCCAATATCAAGTTCTACCTTATTCTGTCCTATTCAGTCCCATTTCTTTCACGTCTGCATTGTTAGTAAGGATCGTTATTTTTCTGGATTTTTTTTTCCTTTTAAAGGAAAGACTGCAAATTTTCACTCACAGGTTTTTGTATCGTGCCTGTGGACTACAACTCCTCGCCCAAACCGAATGTCAAAGGGAGACCGTCTGGCCAAAATCTCTCCCTAGAACAGCCCATGTGACCGTTACAGGAATAGTTTGATTTAAGTCTAGACAAGCGCCGGTGTGTTAGCGGAGGAAGAGAGGATGTGAAGAGCAGCCGCCCCCCCCCCAGATTACTGGCAGCATTACAACAATGTCACACACCTCCTCTGGCTCCTCGTCCGAGGGACAACAGTCAGGAAAACACAACGTAAATCGCGTAACAACCAATCGATGCAGTCATTTTCTGCTGGAGCTGCCGATTTTTTTGGCTTTCTTTTTCTGTATTGCTTTTTAATTGAATTGTCTGTCCCGTGGTGGGAACGTCAAGCAACCGCCGCTATTCTGTTCTATTTCCGTCACGTTCTATTCCCATCTCAATGCCGTTCCTTTTGTCCTTGTCGAATTCTTCATCGCTGTTCAGGTTCCTTTTTTTTTTTTTTTTGACATGTGGTCTAACCGTTAGCTAGCAGTTTTTCTGGGGGGGGGGTTTCCATAATGGATATATTTAACAAACAGGAAGTGTGCGAGAAATCCCTTCTCTGCTCCCACTGAGAGAGACAGACACACACACACACACACACACACTTCTACAGTATCTCATGCCCTTCAGCCCTATCCGTGCTGTCCTGGGATCCTCTGTGTAACGTTCCCATGCGACAAAGTGAAACTGACAGTTACCATCGCCTCATTCTCATTTCTTTCTCCTCTTTTTTCCCTACCTCCCACTCCTCACTCGCCCCCTCACAATATCAGCCGCATTCATCGCCACATGAATTCAAGGATTGTTCCCCCCCTCTGCCCCCGACACCACCTCACGTTCAACCTCTGCTCCGTTTTGAGGGTTCAAGGCCTAATCCCTCCTCTTTAGATAGCCTGTGGACCCTAACCCCTCTCAAACTCCCGATAAGCCCTGACCTCTGACCCCGCTAATACTTTACTTCCTTCCTGCGTGCGCCCGGGGGGGATCATCCGTCTCCCCGCCGTCTCCCGAGATTTGCCGTCGGAGTAGTGAAAGCTGTTATTAAAAAAGGGAATGCCAGCTTTGATAGGGGCTGCACAATGAAGTTGGACAATATATGAAGAATGAAATAAGAAGCCAATAAGTCTCCACTCACTTTTAAAATGTAATGCCATGCAAAATGCAGGGATCTTGTCTTCAACAAATGAAAACTACTAAAATTATCAATCC
Source organism: Eupleurogrammus muticus (assembly GCA_036785175.1). Lineage (NCBI taxonomy): Eukaryota > Metazoa > Chordata > Actinopteri > Scombriformes > Trichiuridae > Eupleurogrammus > Eupleurogrammus muticus. Next base: position 14,459,716 of record JAYKQN010000013.1, on the reverse strand, counting down.
ACAACAATGGAATGTTATATATATTCGACTTATTGTGATATTGATTCTGCTTTTTTTTCTTCTCTTGGCCCTCAGGAGAAGCGAAAAAGGCAAACTGAGATTGAGGACAAAAGAAGTCAGCTCGATGACCTGGTGCTGCAGCTACAACATCTCAAGGTTGGTTTGGTTTTGCGTGCATGCACACACACACACACACACACACAAAAGAACTTAATTTTCTGTGAAGTAGGAGACATCTGTTTGCAGCAGTTAAACTTTTGGAAAAGAAAAACATTTGCAAATTGATAGATTGTGGGTTTTTACAGTTGGGAAAATGAGGCTTATGTCATTTAAAGGATTTTAATGAGGTATTAGAACTTTTTTGTGTGTGAGAAAACATAACGGAGCAGGGTTTTTTTTCTTAAGGCTCAAACATGTTTGGAGGGGATATGTAAAACATGGAGGTGCCACTGCTTGTGAAACAGCCCGCTGGATCCGGCGTGTTGGTCGGATTTGACGGAGCCCCGGCTTACTCAGTACATGGCTCTTTTCCCGGGCTGGACCCACTGAGCCATAAAAATACTGTGGTGTCCTCCGGGGGTGGGGGGGCAAACAGTACACAAGCCGTGTACCTGAGCCAACAAGAAAACAATGAAAAACGGCTGAGAGCGCTGCTGTCAGCTCTGAATCAGCCTCCAGCGTGGACTCCAGCGTGGAGACGGACTTCTCAAATGACTAGAAAAAGAAACAAAAATTCCCTTTTATGCTCTGCTAATCACATGTGTTCTATCTCACAGTCACACTACAAACATTACAGTAACTCGTAACATAATCCGCTGTGTGTGTGTGTGTGTGTGTGTGTGTGTGTGTGTGTGTGTGTGAGCTGCAGGTGAGGAATTAGATGCTGGTTAAGAGTCAGATGGGTGGGTGTTTTCAGAGAGATAATTTAAAGTACATCATGTTCCTTGTTTTACAGATATTCTCTTTGCCTGCAAGCTGCTTTTCACACGCACACGGGTGTGTGTGTGTGTGTGTGTGTGTGTGTTTAACGGCTTGCGTGCACCAATAAATGCGTTTGTCAGTATCTGGCTGTTGATACCGGACCATTCCTTCTAAACATCCAAATTTCAGTACCTCTGCCTCACAGGAGGACGGACCTGGCTGTTTTCTCCCTTTTTTTCCCCTTTCCAGAAAAGCACTTAAATCCAATCACACGTACTCATTTTTTTTTCGCATTAATTGCTGCCAGCCGCTACTGGAAAGATTTTCGAGTAAACATAAGTTTGACGCTCACGTTAATAAGTGCTGCGTAAGCTGCAGGGGAAACGATCCACAGATTGTTAGAGGATTGTTAGTTAGCTTTCAAGCGGCTGTGATTTATGTGGACTTCCCGAACCTTTCAACCAATGAGAAACAGGCCTCATGACCTTACAAGCAGACACAGGCAACATGTCAATGCGATGCCCACCGAAATAAATAATGTCTATATATAAACCACATAAACGTGTAATACTACTTAGTGAACGCCATAATACAAAAAAACAAGAACAAAGTAATAAAAAAACTCAAAAACCTCACCAAAAAACCTATGATAAAACAACAGATAATACAAAATTAAACAAAGTGAAACAATTATTCTTAAGTAGAAGTAAGTAGCTATAATGTTTTAGCCTCATAGCACAATTGCCAATTGCAAAGTAATTTTTTTTACCAAAATTGAAGTGAATAAAAAGGATTATGAATTGTGTATTTGAAACAACATCGGTAATGGGTCTATTTCTTTATGCTAATTTTTTCACACATCTGGATGATTGTATTTGTAAAATATCAATAAAAACAGCAAATAAATATTTTAAGAAATTCTAATAATTAAATCAAAATTAATATGTTTGTATGTTTTTTTCTTGTTTTTTTGAAAACATTGAAATATGACAATTGTGCAATTATGCTATAAGACTAACAATGTATTCAATGTGACTTAGAATTAATCAAAGATAGATATTTTCACTAAATAAAAATTGTGAGTAATGAACCTCTGAAAGGTTTAACAGCATGTCTTGTATTGTGAGAATGAACCACAGAGTTAACTGTAATTTCAACAAAAGACATAGTAAGCAAATGTGGAGAGTGCATATACTATATATAAATATAAATATGCAGAATTGATGGAAAATCAATGTCAGAATTTAACAAAACATTATGTTTTGATTATGGTTTGCAAATGGGTTTGATTGATTAGAAGTGGTATTGTAATTTTGAAATATTGCACAAGGTATTTTGCATCACTGCATCTACAATGTTGATCATTGCTTCAACTCCGTAAAGAATTGTTGGGAAACTGCTTACAGCCCTAAATTTCATCCAGAAGCACCATGTGGGTGGGGAAGCCGCAGCGGGTAGCCATTACATTACAGATACACAATATGCGGAAGCCAGTTTTAATATTTTAGCAATAAAAATACATTCCGTCCTCTAATGAGGCCCTTTAAACACAATTGGCATGACCGAATCCTTTATTAAATAGGTTGGGCGTGTTGGCGCCCGCTAGGCGTTTAAACACCCACTTACGTAAATAGCAAGCAGAAGAGGAACGCTGATTTAAGCCAGGTGTGTGCCGAGGCCTTTAAAGCGTTGATCTCAGCCCAGAGACCAGGTTTCTACGCACGTAAAACTGGTCCAAGCCCTACTGATTGGTTTGGCGTGACTGAGGCATAGCCGAGCCGCACGACCGAGGCCTGGAAAAGTTAATCAATTGCAATTCTTTTTAAAGTATAATTTTGAAGTATTACAATTTTATCACTTAATATTCAATTAAGTCAAAAATAATTAGCATCAGCCTCAGAGGCAAAGGAGTCGTCTGTTGGTTCGATTCCTGGCTTTTCCGAGCTGTATGTCAATGTGTCCTTAGGCAATAAACTTAATAATTAACGCTCATATTGCCCCATCGAATGAGCCGGTGGCACCTTGAGATACCTAGAAAGACTCTATAAGAAATGCACTTAATCACATGATCACACACTTTCATTATTCTGAAAAAAACAAGAAACCTTTGTTTCCTTTGAAATAACAACACGCCACTTTATCTTTTCTCGCTATTACAACACAATAGGACATGTCCATATTTGGTTAAAACAGGAGATGATACTTATATGGTTAAGGAAAGCAACTCCCCAAGCAATGATGCCTGTCCATTTACCGCAATGTCACCAAACATCAATAAATTCAAAGCCATCCAGAAACCAGCAATTCTTCCGGATCATTACCGAAATTTATTCATCTAGTAATGGCACCTTTGCCAACATTCTGTGAAAGTTTGATGGAAATCTATCTAGAACTTTATGAGTTATCTTGCTAACAATCAGACAAGCAAACCTCCTTGGCAGAGGTGAAAATATGCATACTCTATAATATAGTTATTGTTTAAATTGAGTTATACCATGCTAGCTGGTATTAAAAAAATCTGGCAAACTTTCCATCTACATTGTGTTTGATGTTAAAATCGACATCCTGCTGCACAGAAAATTAGGTTTTGAGCCACCACAGCTGCACCACTTGCAGAGATTCAAACTCACAATGTCTGAAGGAAAAAAAAAAACACTCCTCCGGTTGTCAGGAATACATTAGGCGGCCTGCTTCTTCTCCCCAGAGACAGCGGCAGACGTCAGCTGAACGCACACTAACCCAAAGATAGCGGAGCTTCACCCTACGCAGCGAGGCCCGACGGAGAATGGAGATCCCTGCCCGCCGACAGGCCGCGCCGCTCTGTTGAGTTTACTCACATACAGACGGCAGCGGGGGCCTGAACTCCAGATGTAATCAGCATCTGGTCACACAGTCCCATTTAATGGCCATTAACTGTGAGTGCCACGCAGCCAGGCAGCATGAAGCGGGCTTTGTAGTGAGCTCTCCAGAGACGTAGCGGCCTGGGAGAGGAAATGGAGACTGGAGCCCCGGGATGTGATAAGGAGCCCTGCACGGCCTGATCCAAGGCCGTCTGAAACGGTGGTGTTGGTTGGAGTGTGGGAAGCAATCGCCATAGTTTTAGTCTTTTCTCTGGTGTTTTTTTGGTGTCTGTTCTAAACACCTTTAAGGTAAAGTCCTGGATGCAGGATTCAGGTTCAGGTCTCAGAGATGCTTATTTGTCCCTCGAGGCTAAAATTTTCAAAACTGCAAAAAAAAAAGGATTAGGTTGGACCTTAACATAAACCTTGCCTTTTAGAATCCGGCTATGTGTCAGAGCCCGGCAGGAAATGGAAAGTCTTTTTAAACAGCGTGAGAGAGAGCAGAAAGGCGGGCCGGTTCTCAGAGGAAACCACTGGTCAATCACCTTACACAACTTTACGTATCACGGCGTTTTCATTACTGCTGAAATTTGAACTTGGAACTTCTTCAAGAGAAGTTAAATGCCGCTTTATTGAGACGGTTCGGGTCAGATGTCAGGGTCAACTCAAGTCTAGCTCAAGTTCATATTAAAATAGTGAAACCTTAGTGTGCGGTTTGGGTTAGCATAATTTTGTTCAATCTATTACTGCAACTGTTAATAAAATTGCAACGAAGAGATACACAACAGCTATTGGATGGATCTCCATGAAATGAGGTTCACACATACGTTTCACCCCAGGAAGGCTGTCTTTTGATTAGTCTTTTCCATATCTGCGAAGAAAATCCAGTACTTATGTGCTGACACATGATCCCATAATCTCAAAATTAAATCAACTCTCTCTTTTAAGCAAAGATCCCAAGATATTAAATAATTGAATGTTTGAGTTGGATTATTCATCCGGTGGAGTTGGTAGAAAAGTTGTCAAACTTCAGCTTCATTCTAAAAGTTACTGGCTGACAAACTGAAGACGTGATGCGCTTGACAAGGTCAGCTCAGCTCTCTGAGAGCAGCAGCAGCCGCACACACATACACACACACACACGTACACACACACACGCACACACACACACAAACAAATAGCCCAGCTGCCACATTCTGACAGCAGGTGGTAAAATGCTTTGGAATCGTTTCTGCAGAGCCCATTGTGTGGTGTGTTTATTCGACTGTGTGTGTGTGTGTGTGTGTGTGTGTGTGTGTGTGTGTGTGTGTGTGCATAGACACTCATGTGTGTTAATTGTCAGCTCTATGACTTAGAGCCAAGCAACAGTTTGATGGTAAACAACCAAAGGTGCAGCTAAAGTCTTCCTGCTTGACTCCATTGTGATTAAAAAAAAAAAAAAACTATAACCAGACAGAGACAAAGACATTAGACTTTGGCAATCACCTTTAAAACATGAGGGGAGGGGGAAAAGATCATATTATGATTGTTGTGTAAAACATTGTGGCCTGGTCAGATCAAGAGCAAGATCTTGAAGTTACCTCAGCTTGGCTTTTTTCAGGACAGCTGTGCAAAAACATTAATGCAGCCATCATGAATCGAATTAAAATAAAATTTAAAAAAAAGAGAGAACAAAATTAGTACATTCTTGCATAACTCTGAGCCCCCTCACCATTTCTAAGAATAAAAGTAGGCAAACTTTAAATAGAACTGGCGCTGCATCTCACCAGGAGGGGAGATGACATTTTTAAGTTGTTATCAGACAGCAGCTGGAGAGCTGCATTTTTTTCAGCTCTGCCTCTGATTAATTTTTGTACAGCAAAACACCATCTGACGGCCCCGTCGCACAGCGTTTGTCAAATCTACCACCACAGAAAGTTCAGATTCTTCAGAATTAAAAAAAAGACATATTTGTTCTATCATCAGAGGAAAATTTCAGGAACTCAGGAAGTAAGTGATGTAATAAAATGTGAACGGACTAAAATACCTTACCATATATATATATATGCTCTAGATCAGTTAGTGTGGTGTTTTCCTGTGAGTAACAGCTAAAGACTATTTGTGTTATGCAAAAACCGTGCTAATGTGCAGGCCCACGTGTTTATTTATGTTTTCAAGCTGTGCCCGGCTGTCATCGCAGTAATCTCTCAGGAATTAGTCTCCAATACGGAGACTAAAATGAAATATCAGAGCTCGGCTAGAAAAAAGGAGCGAGTGTTGCCGTGTCAAAGTCTGAACAGTCTGGGGAAAATCAAATCACATTCACTCAATGTCAAGCTGTGGACGACTTCCAATATGGCTGCCAGAACGTTCACCTGAAATCTGCGCGTTCGCCTAACACGTGCCTTGTTTCCCTCCGCAGTCCAAAGCCATGCGAGAGCGGTGGCTCCTCCAGGGGATGGCGGCGGACGAGGAGGAGGTGCGACGGAAACAGCTGGAACAGGACGAGGAGCAAGGGAAGAGGATGGAGGACATGATACACAGGTGACGGTTTTCTCAGGGGGCGGACGGCTTGTTGTGAGATGCAGCGTGTTTTCCATTCTGACCGGTCTCACACCAAAGGTTTTATGTTTTATGGCACAACAACACTGTGGTTAAGATCTGGTTAGGTTTTAATAATCACTTGAAACATTTAGAGGGTTAAAGTTATACTGCTTCCTTAAAGTTATAGGGACAGCAACAGTAACACAAATCATAGTTAAGTCTACAGGAGCCATATAGGGAATGAAAAAAGTGAGGGTGAGTGGACGGTTGAAGCCTGTAGCTTTGCATCTACGGCATATTAAAGTCGGAAGCGGCCTTGGTGACTTCATGCAGACGTGGTGGGGGGGGGGGATTTTACACTTGGACGTGAAACCGTGACCACTGCATTATCAGCGCGATCGCGTCGGGATACTGAACAGATGCGAGTGGCCGCGTAACAATAACAAGCGTTGTCACATCTGTTTTCGTTACGGTGCATCTGCTTCTCTTTCGGGGCTCTGCGTCGTCTTCGCTCGCGACTGGATCGAGAAGTTTTCCTAAAACACCAGATCGTATCGTCCCCTCGTTGGAAATACTAGAAAACATTGTGTTTCTTCTTCTTCTTCTTTTTTTGTTGTATTACGTCAGCAAAATGCCAGATTCCCGAAATAGAACTACACATGGCTCAACACATACGCACACTCATTCTTTACAGCAGTCAACATGCATACAACAAACACACACACACACACACACTGTAACTGGGGAAGTGTTGATATATGGGATTCTGCAGCATCGTAACCTTAGAGCGAAATCTTTATGTCTCTTGTGCACGGATTTGAAAACAAGAAGCACGGTGTGCGTAACCTCTCCAACAACAGATCTAACAAGGGCTGACAGGGAATGTATGGAGAGGATGATGGAGAGGAGAGGAGGGGAAGAAAAAAGGAGAGAAGAAAGAAAATGAGAGCTCTGGAAGGGGAAGGAAGAAACGGAACGTTTCGCTCTTGGAGTGACTGGAAGCAGGGCGTAATCACAGAGGACAGACAGTGAGTTATTGAGAGTATTAAAAAGAAATAAAAAAAAGGAAAAGAAAAGGGAGAGAGTGATGTGATACTGTGTGCACTTCCTGCATTTGTGTCTCTGGGAGGAGCTTCCTGATTCCTATCGAGTATTGTTGCAAGATAGTAGTCACTTATTCCCCCCACCACCACGCAGCGAGGTCGGTGGCATGAGATCACCAGTGCTATGAATAAAGTACCAGCTCCTGTTATCGTGATGCCGAGTGTTTTCCACTGACAGGGTGTGTGTGTGTGTGTGTGTGTGTGTGTGTGTGTGTGTGGGTATCGGGTTGCAGCTCCTGTCTGAGATGGAAAAAAGAAAATTTTACTGCGTAAAAATGAACAAATGAGCTGCATTTTAACTACACAGGTGAAAATATTGATAATAATGATGGTTCAATTCCATTAACTGTCAGTGAGTAACAGCTTATAGAGAGCCTATTCTTTATGGACAAATTTGTATGGTCAATGGCAATTATATTGTGATCATCAGGCCTTTTGTTGAAATCTCCACCTACTTCCTGGCAGCTAACTGCGAGGTGAGAGAATTATATCACTGAAAAAACTGCTGCGGACTTCACTATTTTGCACCTCATTTTTTTAAAGCACGTCTATAGTGGTAGAATTTAAACAAAAAGCCCAATTGTCTCACTGGCAACCACAACCATATATCATTTTTTTCCAAAATACGGTTCCCCGTGGGTTACCAAAAGGCAGAAGTGTGGAAATATGCTGAGTTTGCATCGTCAGCGAGCTGTCCTGTCGAAAACACCCACGAAAGTGCATATAATGCCTGGGAAATTAAGGATCCCCTCCAGACATAGACGTATTATGACATAGTCAAAGTCCTTAAAATTACATCTTCACCTTGTCTCAAATAATTCTGTACAATATCTGAGTTTCATTTCCTGAAATGATAATTTTCCCTCAATATTCAAATAATTTGAGACCCATCTATGCATTTAAGTTGTTGCAAGCAAGACGTCATTGCACTTGTGTTAATTACATAATGGACTGAGATTGTCATCAAACTAGTTGTGATGACACAAATCATGACCCCCTCCCCCTCTTTAAAATCTGATTTTCAATGAGCTCAGAGAACGTATTTACATCATTCTGCAGAGTGAAGCTCAATCATCTGACTGTTAGAGCGAGAAGAGCAAACATAATCATGAGTGATTGTGATATTAATGCGTTTGAGCCATGATTTTTTAAAAAAATTGGGCTCGTGGAGAGTCTCTGGGTCAATTTGGAATCAGTGAGTCAGAGACTCGCTCTCCCTGCCTACTCATCTATCAAAAATCCGTGCATGAAAGAGCGTCTGTCAGCCAGCGGCTACTGCAGCTTATCACCAGCGCTGGAACAACATCGCCATCATCGCGAGCGCCAGGATAACATATTGGCTCTGGTATAAACAGAGAGGCGGTGAATGGTCAAAGAGAGACCATTGTAGGCCCGACATACAGTTGTGGAGCAGCTTTGTGTGTGTGTGTGTGTGTGTGTGTGTGTGAGAGAGACTCAGTTCATTCAGCTGCTGCTGAATAGACATGTTGTCTGGTGGTCTTTCTCAAAAAGGGACATATTGCCGTTCACCATTCGCCAATTAAAACCACAAAGACAACTCTCTAACGACGCTACGCTGTCTTGTGTTCGGTTTGTTTTTTTTTTTTTTTTATGGTGCGGCCAATTCCAGTTTTTATTTAGTTTCTCTGTATAGCAACAGACGGGGAAAGCAAGAAAAAGCGAAGCTGAAATGAGAGTGGCGCTGCTGATATATTGGGTAGAATCCTGTAGGGCAAATATACTCCAGTATTTCCACAGCTCCTGGATGGCTTTCTTTCCCAGGCTGCCTGAAAGTTTCCGAATATAAGTCTGCGGATGCTTTTTGGAAATAACGTACCCTTTGTATTGTTCTGGGCACAGTTGGTTATACCGAATAAACTGCCCCCCCCCCCCCCCCCCCCTCCTTATATACATAAGCATTGCCGCACAAACAGTTACCATTGTAACCATTCTGAACCAGAATCTCAGATGTGTGACGAAAGTCGGTTTAAAGGGAGCTCAGCTGTCTGGGACTCAATTCTGGAAAGGCTTCCGCAAAACACAATCCACTCGAGTGGGTGCAATAAAGTCAAGCGTGCATGTGTGGGAGTCAAAGGAGTGTCTTTTAGGCACAGAAAAATCCTGCAAAAATCAACTGATCTTTTTGAACTATTATCCACAGGAGCATCTACATTATGAAAAGTGATGTGACGTGCAAGATGTGTTTCAATGTTTTTGACGCTGATATGTATACGGTGTGTACACTTCAGATAGGGAGTGTAGTATTTACATGTATATTTACACCCTGTGGGACAGCATCCTAGAATACCCAGGAGTCTGGGCGACCTACGTGTTTCCACTGCTGACAAGACAGAGGTGAATAGTAGGGACGAATGTGTGTGTGTGTGCACAAAACACAAAGGCGCAGAGACAACAGCGGCGTCTTTGTAAGCGTCCGCCGCCGTTGACCTTAAACTGGAAATCATGTCAAGTGAAAGGGGAGGGGAGGGGAACAGTGCAATCTTTGTACAGGTTTCTGCATACACATACCTGAGGTCATTGAGGCTGGAGACCACAGACAGAAAAAGGGAGAGGGGAAAAAAAAAGGAGAGAGGAGGGGAAATAGAGGCAGTTTGAGATACGTATTTCATTTTATTTTGGTTTTTGTCAGTTGTTTCCCCTAAATTGAGCGAGAGGTAAACGGTAGCGCTAACGTAGGCCGGACACCCAAACCAGACAGAAGGAGACGGAGCGAGAGAGAGAGAGAGAGAGAGAGAGAGAGTGTGGTGGTGGCGGTGGGGACGTGCACAGATATCCCTATCATTACACGGGGCAGGCTGGGTAAACAGAGGAGAGGAACGCATGCGGCAAAAAAAACCCATACCATACGCTGCACTACGGGTCGTCATTAAGAGGGGGAACAAGTTGGGAAAAACTGGCTTTGCGGGGCAGCCAGGAGGAGGAATTTCATTTCAATTTCATTTGACCTTTAACGGAAATGCATGTTTGCATTTTGAGGAAAGCTGAGTTATATTCCGCAGCCTTGACGAAATTAGGCCACTGCAGCAAGATCAGCAAAAACAGCACAATTCACCTCTACATGTGCTTCTTTTATACTACAAAAAAAACTCAGTTTTCCAGTTTATCTGTTCTCTTTGACTATTGTCGTTATTTTCCCACCGCTGCAGTGACCTTAACTCTCCGCAGAGGATCAATAAGGATTCGTCTTATCTTGTCTGACTGTCAATCAATTACCAGACCAGAAGGCCTCTCGGGCTCGGGCTGCACACGGCCTGAAGCGGGCGGTCTGGCAGCGGCCGACTATACTTACTGCAACGAGCCCATTGAAGTGCCCTGTATCGTGTTACATAACCGCCTAAGAATATTTGTGTTTCGCCTCGCAGCGGCCGCATGAGAGCGCGCAGATTTTTTAAAATGACCGGGGGAGGGAAAAGGGAAAGAAAAAAAAAAAAGCGAGTGCAGATCAGTTCAGATCGTTTAACTGCAGTTCTGAGCTGCGCGCTGAAAGTCTGGAGCCGGTTCAGACCTTTAATCCAAAAAACACAGTCAAGCTAACATCAGCTTCTTATTCCAGTTTATTTAGTCTATTTATATTCACACTGATAGGCACATTTTTCCATCTTTAAGCTTTCCTTGCCTGATCTACCTATCTGTCTGTCTGTCTGTTTATTCCAGTAACATATCATTAGGAATAAGATAAGTATGACGAGGCCCCGCAGCTCCTTCCAGTCAGACGCAGCTGCTTGGCAAACACCGCCGCTGCAGGCTTATTTTCTTAACCTCAGACCTAACACCAGACAAGACAGACACCATTTTACCTCGGGCCGAACGCGGCCGCAGTGAAAACAAACTGCGCGCACCACAATTGTGCCTAACAAAAACTGCTTCAAAGTCCCACCATCGGCCCCCTGAAGTGAGGTAGTTTAGGGGAAGACTCCGCGAGTCACGGACCATGTGTCACGTCGCACTGAGTGCGAGGTTCTCAAAGCCTCCTGTTTCTTATTACCTTTTGACCTATAATAAACTCTGCCCCCCGACTCCCTGTTCCTCCTTTCCAAAAGCACCAAAACAATTTACATTTGGTATCTATCTTGATATTAAAACATTCTCTCTTTTTTTTCATGCAAAACGGGTTCTGGAATGAAAAGGGCTGAACAGAACACAAACGTCTCGTGATTCCTAAAGGGATACCGGTCTACTTTGTGATCTGGCTTTTATCCTCACTCGCCCTCATTTGTCCTTTTCAGTTGATTCTGCAGGCTTATAATTTAAGCCTTTTAAACAGATGTTCTCAATTAACATCAGCTAAAATCAACTAAATGCATATAATATACAGAAAGTAGCCTGGGTGGATACCTTCGTCTTCAACAAACAAATGCTTTTTTATAACAGAGACTGAACACACAGTAAAAGTGCTCTTTGGTAAATTACATATGAATGTCTGTTATTCTACGTCTAATGCAGTACTCTGACTGTATAGATGATCATTCATACTGCTGGCCCTGTTTTGTTGCTGACAGCCTGTAATTTGCCTACACCAAACTCCCCAAAGGTTTTTTTTACTCATTTGATGTGTCAAGCGTCGTCACATTGACCTAAAATGTTCAGCTGGGTTCAGATCTGGTGACCGTGGAGGCCACAGCATACGATTCACGTTATTTTCAGCCTCATCGAACTATTCATTAACCCCTCGTGCCCTATGAGTGAAGGGATTATCATCCTCACTAAATACAAGAGAGATTTCTTTATAATAAAAAAAAGATGCAATTTCAACAATATATTGTCTCAGGTATTCCATAATCAGCTAGATGCATTGCATTTCAAAACCATTTACTCACTGCAAAATCCTAAATTTTTGGAAACCATTTACAAATATTTTATCCCTCAAGCCCTGAAAGTTGGAACTCTCATTTTTTGTCACCTATTTACAGTCATCCATTGTTGGTGCTGGCCCCCGTGCGGGTCAGGCATTCGAGGCCTGTACCACTCTCTTGGTGTGTGCCACACATGCACAAGAATGACTCATCTAACCATAACTTTTTTTTTTTTTCTGTCCACATCTTTGTAGACCAGCGTCTATATGTTTTTTTTTTTGCACCGCTGACCTCTCAAATGATCGTTTCATCTCTGTAATAAGGGGGTTTATGCACTGCCACCCTACTATAATATCCCTCTCTACTATAATATCCTTCTCTATGTAATTGTGGACAGGCTGTTTTTTATGCTGACACTCTGATCATGTCCTGAAATCCTCAGACACCTGAAGAAGAGTTTCTCTTCTTCTGGTCCTTAGATGTCACGCTAAAGCACCGTGATCAAAATGTGCGCTGTCGGCAATGATTTCCTAGCTATTGATGTTTTTCCCATAAATCTAAAAGGCGGATATCACTCTGGTCGCTATCCCTATTGAAACGCGAGCCAAGCTCAGGAGGACGACGTACGCGGGGCTCACCGGGCGAATTTGATTTGTGAAATTAACATGAGATAAGAGGTTTTCACTCGGACCTGCACACCTGGTCGTTGTCATGGAAAGAGCAGCACGCTCCCCATCTGCTTTTTTTTTTGTGTCACTCCTCACATCCCGTTGGGCGATCTGGAGCACGGATCGCCAACAGGACACAGAGAGGAGGAAGTCAAGGGCTGTATAATAGCGTGTTGTGAATCTCAACCCGGCCTTGCAGGTTGTGATGTGGCTTTTCAGTGTGAGTAAGCAAACTTGTAAATGCCAAAAAAAGCAATTTCAGTAAGTAATTTTGTAGGAAAGTAATAGCCATCAGTCTGCTACTGACTGAAAAAAAAAAGCTTAACCTCTATACACGTGGGGTCATCTGTCATTGCACAGACTGTGTGCCTTCAAGTTTGATTGATTATGACAATAAAGAAAATTAAAAGAGTGCCATATTTGTTTTTATATTGTTATTCTTAAAGTGTATATGGCTGCGCTAAAAGGAAATATAAATGTAATATATGCACATAATTGAGTGGAGGCCTTTACACTGAAGCTATTGAGCCTAAATGTCTTCATTAATGTTGAATGTGAAAGACAGTGATAGCATCATGTCGGACATGATGAATAGATTGATGAAGTTAAATAAATTGAAGTCGTTAATGTAATGACAGCGAAGCTGGCGGTTAGAGCAGTTAATTCTCTGTCTAACTAGTACATCATTTTTCAAGTTTAATACTGTAACGTTCATGCTGTAATGGTCTAAGAACATCTAGTTAGACCTGTAGCAGAAATAGTCAAGTAGAGGCCAAAATCACGGATCCTCCTCAATGAGCTTCACAGTTTGTACAACAGCAGCAGAGCAGCCTCTCCTCTCCTCAGAACTTCATATCATACAAGGAAAATGCTCCCTTAAAAATACAAAAAAGAGGAAGAAAGCTCAGGAAGCGTAACAGAGGAGGAATCGCCGTTCCAGGACAGATACCCAGTCTGTTGTGATTGGCCGCGAGCTGTCAGAGATGTCAGCCATGGGGTCGGCTGGAGAAACGGAAGTCAAGTAGAACACTACAGAAGGAGGAAGGAATACAAAATCCTCTTTTTGATGTCAATTTGCTCACATTGCTTGTGATAGCAAATCTGGGCAAATGAGCTTCCTGAACTACATGGAATTCTCCGGCTCCTCCTTCTGAGCTTCACCATCAGTAAGGTTATCTTATCTTTTTAATAGCTTTGTGTCTGGAAAACTTACAAGAAAAACTTCAGGAGAAGAATTGAAAGTTAGAAACGTTGCTACCATCACACACATAGTACCACATGCTTTTTTTTTAACAGGATGGTCAGAAGTACTTCCTTCTTTCGTACCATCAGTCATCTGTCATTGCTTTTGTCTGCCTCTGTGTGTCTGTCAGTGTGCACATGGACTACACACACACACACACACACACACGCACACACCACTCGCCACACATAAAACCAGATGTCTGCTCTGCCTCCCACTTCTCCTCCTCCTGTATGATGTGGAAAGCAGTTGCTGCCCACCCCGGGCGTATCCATGGCAACCGGCCTGTGGTTGGTTGACAGGGCGGGACAGTGACATCACTGGTCTCTTTCAGGATCGCCACAGAAATAGTGCCACTGCCAGTCAGGATATAATGAGGCACAATAGAGACTATATCATATCAGCGATTTGATTGTGAGGTCATGACCCCGTCTCTCACACATAGAAACAAAGCCTATTCTTTAAACGATTGATTTTAGGTTAATTAGGTAGTTAATGGAGGTCTTAGGTAATCATTTCAATATAAGACCCCAGACTAAAAATAAATAAAGTAGGTAGAGACATGTAAGATACATCTAGCGATAGATTGGACTGCTGATAATGTTTTATCCTTTATATAAATGTACAGACTTCATATCATGGATAAGAAGTCTAGGAAGTAGGGAATACAGTGATGTTACCACAGGAAGAATAATGGAGCAAACTAGGGGCTGCACGTTATTCCTTCTCTTTCTGTGCTCACAGTTTTGGTCGTGTTTGAGGTTTAATCACTAGAGGGTGCCAGACCCCAGCGTGCCCAGAATGCCCAGCGTGCTCAGCTCTCTCCACTCTCCAAATAGAGGGGTTGAAAAACACACTCGGTGCAAGGAAGGAAGTTCCAAGGAATTGCCAAGAATTGTAAAGCTTACTACTTCAATTCTCTCTGTATATATATATATATATATATATATATATATATATATTTTTTTTTTTTTTTTACCTACAGTCAACTTAATATGAACTCATTAAGGGCCACAGACACTAAACTAGTCCCTATAGGAGTATTGCAATGATATTACAGTTTTTTTTTTTCAGTCATCCCCATAGAGAAGGCTTTAAGATTGGGAGGTTTTGTGCACAATTGTCAAGGGTTTGTGCACAGCAGAATGGTACGCCCCAACCATGAATATTTATAACTTTTGTCTTATAGGATGGGCCTTGTAATAAATTATCAATAGTGGCGGTCATATACACTTCAAAATACCATGAACTACAGCAACCTGTATCCTCCGCCGGTCACAAATCTTGCTTCTCGCCCATTTTGGCAAGACCTCACGCTGCCCGGGGGAAGCACAAGTACAATCCGTTTCCCGTCAGAAAGGGAAAAGAAGGAAACGAGGTAGAGCTGCAATAAAAAAAGCTACAGGGGAGGCCACGTTGTCCAAGATATCTGCTGTGGTTAAAGGGGTGAGGGTAAAACAAGCCCCGAACTGAGAGGAATCTTCAGATATCAAACCCTATTGGCAGGTCAAGGATTCTGAGAAATTGGTTCAGACAGTTTACTTGAAACATACATGACATCAACTACATTCTCATAACTGTCTGCAAAACTGAACTTGACATGAAGAATTGACTTCACCTTGCCTGGTAAAGCTGGAATCAGCTGTTTGGAGGGTTGCACAGACCGGGGAGTACCGCTATTATATATTCTTGTCTAGATTAGTCCACAAATACATTTCAAGTAGTACTACTTACATAAAGTGATCACACATTGTGGTGCAGTCCTTGGAACACAAATCCAAGGCTGGGTAATTGTTTCTCCTTAGCAGCAAGGCTTAAGTTAAATATAGGATGTACATACAATTTATTTATAGAAATCTACTGTCTCACTGCAGTCGACACTCATTGACCACAGGAAACACTCAGGTGTTACTCAAAATCAAGAAAAGAAAAGGTAAATGATTACAGTCCAAGTAGCCCATACACTATATAGTGAATTATAATGGAGTCTGATAAGGTGCTGGCTCTCTTCCTAATGACAGTGGTTTTAGAGTATCTATTGTCCATGTTGTTATATTTGTTGCGGCAGTAGAGACAATAGTTTACACTGTTGTTTTTGAATATGTAGAACCTTGAAACGTCAAATAGCACAGAACAACCTCGGACTGGGTTGATTATTTTGGTCACGATAACGTCTTAAAGGCCGAGTTGCGTGAGAAGCGATTTGTGTTTTGGTTTCGTTCAGGATTTCAGACGTGAACCAGTTTTTCTCATCTACGCGTAGCAGGATTACATTGAGAGCAGCTTTGTGTGACCGATTATTTTACTGTATACCAATGCTATTACTCTGAACCCTTCCAGGGACTCTGACCCTGACCCCTGACCCCTGACCTAAACCCAGCAATATATCATTTGACAGAGGTTTCTGGTTTAGCAATGCAGAAAGGTACTTGGAGAAGCATGTCTTCGGATTCGATTAGTTAAAAATCAGATCGCACTGAAAACCTGGACTCTGTAAAGTGTTCTGATAAAAAAAAAAATAATAATAATTAATTAGACAAAAAGGTCTTTCAAATAATAAATCCCACAGTCAGGACAATGTGTACCAGTGTTCATTCATAGTCATTGATGCTGATATGACGCTGGGCCTCTATTGATTCTGGAATATTGAGGGAACAGTCTACGGAATTTGAACCTAAGTATTTCTCCTACACACACACACACACACACACACTCATGCAGAGGGACGGATAAATTCTTTGTGTCCCAAAGGAGTGTATTCTAAAGTGTTGGCAGTCGGTGAGGAAGCAAACCTGGTCCTCCTCCCTGACTGCTTCCTAGTATTGTTTTTACATCCATGTCTTAAATGCCTACTTGAGCGTGCATGTGTGTGTGTGTGTGTGTTTGTACATAAAACTCTTTTAGGTGCATGAGATTTAGGTAATGCTACTGAATCTGTCTTCACCGGGAAAATCAACCTTCAAATACCTATGTGTGTTTATCAATTTACAGTCAATGATAATTTCTTTTACACAAGAATGCTTTCTCCTAACATTTAGGATTAACATCAGGATTTACATTTTGACATCAGATGCCCATACTAACCAAAGTTCCAAAACCTGAGGTGAACATATGTAATAGCACTCGAGTCTGATCTCTATTTGCAGTGATACATCTATTTCCTACATCCGATTATTCACATCTGACGTTGGTTGGTAGCCTTTTTTTGCTAATGCTGTTTTAGCTATGAACTGCAGAGGTGCGTAAAAAGGCAACGTCAGATAGATTAGGCCTTTCTGGAATGACATGATGTATCACTCATACTACAAAAATTAGACTGACTACTTGAAAATAACACAGGATTTAGTTGACTAAACACAAAAAACACTGTCTTTAATATGAACACCTTATTCATATTCTGTAGAGACCATGTAATCCTGTAGCATTTATGTCACATGGGAACTGTTAATCTCAAATAACAGTTCAATCAGGACCAAATTACAATCCACAACTTCATTGCCATACATATGCCACTTTTCTACTAAATTATATGAATGCATTCTGTATCCCAAAGCTTAAAGCAGAAACATGTACACATTCGCAAGTGAATTTAAATCCATTCTGATCAGAGACGCCTCTCCGTTCGTCTGTTCGCAGGCTGGAGTCTGAAATCGGTGCACTTGAGAGTGAGGAGTCTCAGATCTCGGCCAAAGAGCAGGTCCTGCGGGAACGGCTGAAAGAGACGGAGCGCTCGATAGAAGACCTGCAGAAGGTACATAAACATGGGCCGTGCGGAACCTCGTTTGAGCTTTCCAAGTTCCTGCAGAGCACTAACACTGAAAATCATGCTTCTCTAACCAGGTGGTACTTTCTTTTTTATGTAATCCATTGTCAGTTCCACTACATTTATACATATTTTTCCTGCTAATTAACAACATGTGTGGTGGGTTAGTGACAGGATTGTTCTGCAAATCACTGAACAAAATGGATTTACCTCATATTGGGTGTGTCTTTTTCTTTTTTCTTTCAGAGTCTGATGACACAGGATGGAGGTATGGGCACTCACCCTCACACACACACACACACACACACACACACACACACACACACGTACACACACGCACACACACACCAAGTTTGGATAATGTTCTTTCTACCCTGAGCTGCAGGTATTGTTGTTTCCTAGCATTGGGGTCCTCTCTCTCAGTTTCTTTGTGTGCGTCTGTGTGTGTGTTGTGTGTGTGTGTGTGTGTGTGTGTGTGTGTGTGTGTGTGTGTGTAGATAATAGTCTCGCTGAGGCAGGAAAGATGCAGGCCAGAGCATGCTCCCGAACCCCCAGACACACACACCCACATAGCCACAGACAAACACACATATTCCTGCACACAAACACGCACGTACAATATACCACACACACACACACACACACACACACACACACACACACACACACACACACACACACACAGAACTCTGCTCAGCGGGGCTATTGAAGCTCACACACACACAAGGCCATGACTCTGCAGCCCGCAGCCGCTGGCTTTATCCCCCCTATTCACCCACAAGCCCTGTAAGCCCCTAAAGCTTTGTTCCCAACATCACACACACACACATACACACCCACAAACACACACACACAAAGCAGTAACATATACACAAACACACACACAGATACTTCTGCTGCATAAGCACTGAACATCAGGGCTGCTAGAGTTGTCGTGGACAGTGTGTGTGTGTGTGTGTGTGTGTGTGTGTGTGTGTGTGTGTGTGTGTGTGGGTGTGTTAATTGTGGGTGTGGTTAATTTCTCTGTTGGGGGGCTAGGCTTTATGTGTGTGTGTTGTTGTGTCAGGGTGTGGTTGCACATCACTGAGGTGAGTGTGTGTGTGTTGGCATGTGCCTGGTGTCAGAGCGTGTGCACATGCATGTGTGTGTGTGTGAGTGTGTGTGTGTGTGTGCGTGCACTCTGGGCCTATACCGTCCCACTGACAATGTGTCATTTCCCCTCCCGTGCTCCTGCTCGATAGATGCCACCGGCTGCATGTCCGCCCCTTTCCAGGACTGCACGGACCCCGACCTCGACCCAGACCACCTCGTCCTGGCCACGCAGCCCCGGACCGGCCCACCTGCTGCTGCCCCTGGAGAGCACGCCATACCAAGACCCGGTAAGACGGGGGGAGGGCGGGGGAGAGTGGGGGCGAGGGAGAGGAGCGAGAGGGGTGGGAGGGAGGGATGGGAAGGTTTTGGGCTGCAGCCAAGTCGGATTAGAACGGGACAAAGTTGCGCACACATGGAGCGCGGGCGGACGCGCACACATTTATCACAATAATTATTTGTATTTTCATGTAGACTTCAAAACGTTTCACATCAATAAAAAAAAAAGCGAACACAGTCTTACATCCACAATGAAACACATTGTGTATCCTCATACACTGAAAGCACATGCACATCAGGCGCTGCATCAATATCTGAGTTCTCCCCACAGAATGTCTCCAAGTTTCTGTTTGCAATAACTTTTGCTACATGTCCACAACAGTAGAAATTATTATAAGCATAAAAAGATAATTTACTGATATTATATGTCAGTATTGTAGAATTATTTTGTATTAGTATCCGCTTGATAAGTATATTCCTATTGGAAGCAGTAGCAGGATTAGTAATGTTTGTATTAGCATTACTTTTTGATGTAATAGTATTACTATAATATATTATTTGAATTTTGCTACTGTGATGTATTACAGTACAAAGTTGACTCTCAAGGGCCTTATTAGCTCCTTTTCTTGTTATTCTTTGGTTCAATATTCAGTATGAGTCATTTTAATTGTCTTTGTGTGAGTTTTATTAATTTTTTTACTCTTAGATATAGCAGCAGTTGTATTGTTTCATTGTTTTTTTAGTCAGAAATAAAAGAGAAAAAAAGTCTTAGCTTGCGTTTAGTTCATTATCTCACATGTTTGATTTATTGCGTTTCGTGCTGCTGACTGTGCAGTGGGGAATAGCTTTTTAGAATAAAGGCTCAGCTTTTCAGGCTGCGTGATAAAGTTATTCAGCTGTGCTCATGACTTATCTGCAAAAAGAGTTCTTGAAGTATCAGAACAGAACCTCCTTTATGATTATTAATTATTGGACATGAGTAAACACCCTTTTTTTAAATTCTTCTTATAAATTAGTCTTATACTCAACATTTAATTGACTGAAACCACAACTTGTCCACGAAGTTTTCAGGTAACAAACTGAATTTTACCAAATTGGGTCCTGAATATTTCAACTCAAGCCAACTTAAGTATTTTGGATAAGGTCAATCCCAGCACCAGTATCTTGTGTCCTGTAGTATTCACTGCAAGTTATGGACATGTTGTCTTTTACTAGTTGGATAAAAATCAGTTGAAGTAACTCGTATTACAAATAGAATTCTTTTTCTGAGAACACTGTGTCCCCGTCCTCATGCTTCACTCCCTCCACCTTTTCCTCCCAACGCCCCCCACCCCTCCACACCTTCCCCCACTGGTCCCCCACCCCCCCCACCCCATCACTCCTCCTTCAAACCCCACCCCTGCATCCACCCCTCCCTCCTCCTCCCCCCCCCCCTCCCTTCTAACAGCAATGTTCGCCATGGAGATCAACGTGCAGCACGACCCGCAGACCGGCGAGCAGCGCGTCCTGTCGGCCAGCCGCGTAAGCCCGCTGGATGCGGCGACGCGCGGCGTCAAGGTCTATGACGACGGCCGCAAGGTGGTCTACGAGGTGGCCTCCTCCGGCAGCGTGTCCACCACCGCCGTGGAGAACGGCTGGAGCTCGGCACAGGTGGATCAGCTGATCCAGCGGGCCGCCGGGCCTTCCAGTGGCGGGGCAGCGGCAGCGGCTCAGGTGTCGGTGACCCCGTCCGTGCCGCAGGTCTACGTCTCGCCGGTGGACATTGACGATCTGTCCCCGCCCTCCTGCGCGCCGCCATCCATCCCGTCGAGCCCGCCGGCCCAGGTCACCCTCCAGAGGGAGTGCCAGCTGGGCATGATACCCCCCTCCTCCGCCCCCATCACCACCCAGCCGGGCCCCCGCGAAGAGCTCACCTCGCCGCCCCAGGCCAGCGTCGAGCACCCGGTCACCATGGTGTTCCTCGGCTACCAGGACGTGGAGGACATGAGCGAGAGCAGGCGGCTGCTGGGCTTCGACGGCGCCGTGAAGGCCGAGGTGGTCCTGATCGACGAGGACGACGAGAAGTCGCTGAGGGAGAAGACGGTCACCGACCTGTCCATCGTCGACGGCACGGCGGCCGACCTGGTGTCGGGGCGGCCGGCCACGTCCGAGGCGGCCAGCACGGAACTGTCGTCCGATGGCCGCGAGCCCGACAGCGCCTCCTCGCCCCCGGCGAACCCCGACGCCGGCGCCGCCCCCCTGCCCGGCCTCACCCCCGCCACAGGTACAGACAAGAGGAAACGCTGCGAGTGCTGCAACCTCATGTGACTGAATCTTCTCCCCCCTTCCGCTCTTTTATTACTACCCACAACACCCCTCTCTTCCCTCTGTCTATGGATGGTTACTAACAGACGCCCTGCCTTCCTCCTCCTCCTCCTCCTCTGGACTCTGATCGGCTGGCTCACACACGCACGCACGCACCTGACCTTTGACTTTTCGCTCGGTTACATTATCAGCCCTACATCTCTGCTTTTTTTTTTTTTTTTTAATCCTATCTGTCAACATGGAGGCTCTGCCCTCCAGCCTCCCGTCTCTTCAGACAACACAATATAGTCTGAAAATTACAATTGACATCAATACGCAGGAATGAAGCTGTTGTCGTGCTGCTATATTTATTTGAAAAAAAAAAAAAAAGAAAAAATATATACATAAATAGGAAAATTTATGTCGGTAGTCAGACAGCTTGAACCAGGTTATATAAAACTCCTCTCAGTGGTCAAGACTTTACGGACAATCAGTCACGTTGCTGTCGAACCAAACAGAGCCAGGCTCTCAAGGACAATCAACCAGATCGACGCCTTTAAAAAGCCAGTTTATAAAACGCAGTTTCAGTTTTTTCTTTTGTTTTGTTATTTTTTTTTTTATTTTTATTACTACTTCCTCTTCTCTCAACTCTCACCAGATTATATCCTGTTGTCTAAACACACACACACACAACACACACACACACAACCATATAAACAACCCACACCCAACATATGAACTCCAACAACCCATCGGGGGTCGGGGGAGGTCGCACAGACGGTTGTCTGACCAGGGCGGATAGGAAGGTTGCTGCCTTGGTTTCTCTACGTGCCTCTTCATTCTTCCACCTGAATAGTTATAACGAAAAAAAAGAAAAAATTAGAAAAAAAAAATCGAAGATTCTAGACTTTTATTTTAGTTTGCTGTTGTTAACTGATTTTTTTTCTCTCTTTTGTTTTGAAACTTGAAAGGCCATTAAATTGTTGGGACGCCGGCTTCCGTGGGAAACGGAGGTTTTGACATTGTAGTTAGTAGTAACAGGACTCTGATTCTCTCTCTCTCTCTCCCTGGTGTTTTGTCCATTAACTCCAGCTATTCCACTGCTGAGGTCATTTCCTCCTATTCTATCAATTCCTAACTCAGCAGCCAATCAGACACCGTGGAACACCTTTGGCAGCCAGTACTGTAAGATCTACACAGCCAATTTTTAAGATTTTTTAAAATGATTATTATTATTTTTTTCCGGCTCAAGTGCCCAGGAAGCTAACGGCAGCTTTTGATGAGTACACTATGGCAGCGAGGAGGGGACATGTATTCCCAGCTATGAAAACAAACATGGGTTTCCACTAACACGCCGGGCACAAAGACGAGAATAACTCATATTAACAACCACTACCAGATTACTAAAAAAAAAAAATAATAATAAAAAATAAAAAAATACCACTGTACGACAGCTGTGCTCAAAATGAGCTTTTAGACAAACATGATGTTCGCGTTCATCTTTTTGTCCATTGAGTTAATTGAATCGCTGCAGAAGGCCCGCCAGAGATCCATCCTGCTCCTCACAATTCAAAGACACTGAAAACACTGCCAGCTCCTGCTATAGTCACCGATCAGGCCCCTCATTCACAAGGGTGCTACGGATATTGCGGCCTGAGTGTCATTATAACATCATTTCTATATTATACTAGAGGTCATTTCCTTGGCTGGTTTTCAGGAAGCCTCTTGAAAGCGGGAATCATCCTGATTCTGCTGAGTGATAATGGACTCTCTGGAAAGGACTTTGCTTCATTTCATTTGACTACACTTTGGACAGATATATGATTGGGGAAGATGTTGTCATAAAAGGTTAGAGGGGCTCTTCAAATCCAAAAGATATTAGTTAGAGGTTGTGGCCATTATGTCCTTGTCTTTTTTTCCTTCTCTTGATGAAAACTCATGAAATGAATTCAGCAAAAAAAACAGAAGCGGTGTTTCTCTAAACTGTCCTGTCAGTGCGGAACTTTAAGGTTGGGCCTTCAAACAGCTTTTAGTGCGGCCAGCCATCGTTTCAGCTGGCCGCGTGATTGGCTCACGACCGGCCCCGGGGTCGGCTTTCCTGTGTAGATAAAGAATGTAAATATGCTCTATATATTCTATTTAGTGATTATTTTATTTTCCACATCTATATAGAGGTCTAGAGATTATTATTATTATTATGGGTAGTAGACATCGTTACGATGTCCTATGATGCCACATCATGACTGTACGAGTGCACAAATGAGAGCTTTTGATATTTTCATTCTCTAACTTCACTGCTTTGCTGTGTGTATTCTCACTCATTTAACCCCACCTGACCGTCACACACCTTCTCTGAACTAGTGATGATTTCCTTAGGGAAAACTCTGACTAAACACATCCGTCGACGACCTTCTTCTTTCCAGACGAGACCATGACAAGATGGCACCGACGTCATTAAACACTAACTGTGACTAATATCTACATGCAATATTGTTGTTAAAAAAAGGGATATAATGTATAAATCCTGTTCATTGGATGTGATATGCAGCAGTTTTCTGTGCTGCACAGACTACACCAGCACAATGAGCACAGTGAGAAGTACATCTGCTTCATTTTCGTTGCAGTGAGGCCGCGAAGAAAAAAGGCTTCATTAGAAGGGAATCAAAATGCAGTCTTGAAATAGCTGGTGAGAATACTGCAAACCTGAAGAGACACAAAGAAATTGAAATTGCTTAATATCTTGGTGGTAATGTTAGGCTGTTTTTTTTTTTTTTGAAAGCTATATTAAGACGGCAAGTAAGACGGAGGTGTTATATTATGGAGGCTTTATAGCCTATTTGATGGATGAAAAAAGACTGAAACTATGCTAAGATAGCAATGATTTTTGAAGTAGGATAAAAAAATGGTTAGACTTTAAACTAAAGTTGACTTGGATGAGGGTGATAAATTTGAACTAAGACAAAGAAACTAAATTAACACTTGTTGATCTCTCAACGGCTACCCCCCAGAAATATTGCCTTGATGGTATCTGAGTATCTTAACGTAGGCAGGCTCTTAATTGAACATGCCAACGAATTGGCATGTTAGCTCATTAACCACAAATCACAAATCATTACATTGATTTTCTGAGCAGCCATTGACTTACATTCATTTTAGTAAAGCAATTGGCTTGACTTGTTTGACTTGGGTAATCCACTGCTATAATCCATTGCAATTTTGTTTTCAGAGGTTGCTATAGGGTGAAATCCATCTGCCAAACACACAAAGCAATTCATAAAGAGTATTCACTACACCCATGTTCAAATGTTGTTTGAGTTTACTACCACAGATGTGAAGAAAAAAAAAGATCAAAAAACACCAAAATGTTTCTTCTAAAAAGTAATTTTTCCTTGTTGAGCTTACACAACGAGCTTGTGTGAGCCGGAGACGACTGCCAACATTGCCATGTTCAGTGTATGCAAAATTGGCCAAAACATTCATTCAGTGCATGACTGTTTACTAAAGAGGTTTATAAAGAGTGTGGAGACTATGCAGAGAAGTGTGCGATGTGCAAAAAAAAAATCTCAAAAAAACAAAAAGGGAAAAAAAGCACACCTACACAAGGTTATTACATTTTTAAAGATAGTTTAAATTGTAAAGAATGGAACCTGACCAATCCGGTTTGCCTGTTTGGGTTTTTGTGTGTGTGTGTGTCGATAAGGAGCTGTACGTGAACAACGGACGGTGTTTGAGTCTAGCAGCCCCCCACTGCCATGCCTGCAGTACTCCTCTGGCTCTGTATGGGTCTCTCTTTTTCTTGTCTGCCTGCCCTCACAGTTGTATGGACTGTTAAAACAAAAAAAAGGAGCCATTTTCTATTGTTCACACTTCTCTCTCTCTCTCTCTCTCTCCCTTTTTATGGTTATGACTACTCACTCTAGTTCAATCTCACTCTGTCACATTCTCTCTCTCTCTCTCTCTCTCTCTCTCTGATGTCTGTATCCTCTCTCTATCTTTGGTCAATAAAGCTGAGTTTCTCCAGTGCCCCCCTGCTGTCTCTTGCTTGTTGTTCTTTCCATCTGTCTCTAACATCCACTTTTTCATTGGCTGCTGACAAAGAGATCACAAGCTATCCCCCATTTGCACCCCTTATCTGTTATAATACCCACTGCCACTAACAAGCGCACACACACACACACATACACACACAAAAATACAAATTACCTTGCACAGCATGTGTTCAACAGTCCCATAAGACACATACAGTAATAGTCCCTTATTACAAAAAGGGTGTTGAAAGGATTTAAGGGCTGAGTTTAGGATCCATTAACTTGTTTTCTCCCTTTAATTCATTCCCCGCCACAGTAATTTGGAAAAGTTGCCACATACTACTGAGCATCACTGATGTCTTTTCCTGCTTCAGCGGCTACATCAATGGCCTGTGTCCCATTATTTGATCAAAAAATTAATGAGCGAGGTTGGCGATTACTGGTGGTGCCGGGAGTTGGTTCATGGTGGTCTCCAAGTATTAGGTTAGCAGTATTGTAGTATTTGCCTGCGTAGTGTATGGTAGTAAAAAGTGTTTAAATTATATATATATATATATATATATATATATATATATATATATATATATATATATATATATATATATATATATATAGGTTATAGGCAAAAAACAAAGAAACTTCAACTTCCCTGAGGAAACCTCCCAAGGGATCAGTAAAGATGGGATATTTAGCCTTTGGTGGAGAATAAGTTAATGGTAGTCAATCAAATTCAAAAGAAAAAAAAATTGAATACCTGGATGAAAGTCAGGTCATTCAGCTCATATCTTACACATTATGTTCTATCGAATATAATAAATACATCTTTTTTGAGTCATTTATTTAGTAAAGCTAACAAAACTAAAGCGTCAGTCATACCAAGTCAGAAATTAAATCTACATTATTTTCACAATTATTTGAATTGATTTTATTAGACCTGCTGAGAATATTTAGTACTTTTTCATGGTACATAATAGCACACAATATAAATATATATATATATAAAATCACAACAGCTCACATCATATGAATTGAGCTTCATGTAAATATGAGTGTGTGGCCTACATAACAACTTACAGGTGTTCTTGACAGGCCTGTACACACAGTCACTAATTGCTCTGAGAATTAAGGCCAAAAAGCCAAATTGTGCAGATTGACGCTCAAGTCAGGTAAATTTCACCATGGTATGAGTCTGTTCCTACTGGAAACATTAAAGACATGTAGGCTTACCGCTGCTCATGGAAGATAAACGCTCTAATGCTACCCTACTGCAAAACTCCTGTGGGGACTCATACTGTGTCTGTGGCCTCTAATGAGTTTACACACTGCAAAAATAATGAGAAGGAAGGTAAGTACCGTATGTATTTAGGAATGTAGGGAAGAGGAAGGAACGAAGGAAGGAAGGGATGTAGCCGGTGTTAACGAAAGGAAAATAGAAAGAAAGATAAATAAGCAGGAGAGGCGGGAAAGGAGGGATGAAAACAGCATAAATACATACTGGGAATAATCTGGTATGATTAGTAGGTTCTGCAAGAAATCCTGCAACAGCACAGCAGCACTCACTGCATGCCTTCTCATCTAACTTTACTGACACTACTGAAAAACGTCACACACACACAAATACCGGGTACAGTGCAGTCCAGGACAGTACATTAGCAACCTGGAAAACATTTAAAATACAGCTCACTATCTTATCTTTTTCTATGATAATGTGCATTTATCTTGGATGACAGGCCGAGGGTTAGCAGTTCTCGTGTAAAACACCGCCTGCAACGGCATGACACCGTGCTTCCTCAGAAGACATAATACAACGTGATATATGATTATATCAGCGACCTCATGACAACCAACATCTGAAAACAGAACTATTATTCAGAATCACAACACAAACACACATTCAAGCCCGCACGCACACACACACAGCAGGATGGACCGTGTTTCCACGATAATGAACACTAATTGATTTATCTTTAGACAAAAGGCCGCACATGATGCGGCTGACGCACAGTCTGAAGACGCACATGACAGGATGATGATGCGTGTGTCAGCAGTGGAAAACATGTATCATAAGAAAACCTCATAGCATTGTTGATTCGCTACAGCAGCACTGAGTATAATAATAAGATGATTTAATGGCATATCACGGTTATGACTTGGTGGTTTATGAACAGACAACTACAGAATTAGCACAGTGCTGCACAATAGGGAAAAAAAGAACATATTCGTGGCGGCCTAGAGGAAGTATTACAGTTCTACTTCCACCCATGATGCTATTTGGCCACTTCTACTAAACTAGTGCGATAAGTAAAACTGCCACTACTAATCTCAATATTATGCTTATAGTAGTACTTCACACAACAGGAGCCGTTTCTAAATCTGAATTGTGTTCAGCCGAGGCCTCAGCAACACTACAGAGGAGGCCAGACCACGGCGGATTGAGTGGGTGGTCTTATTTCACAGTTTGTGTGTTAGCAGAAACACTGGAGACTTAAATATTTACACACAAGCATTGAAAAAAATGTTTTTTTTCCTTATTAGAACCTCTTTAAACATTGTGTATGGCTATAACATTGTGATGTGCACGCTAACTTGCAATAATGGCTGTCTAATAAATACAATTCAGAAAAAAAAATGTGAAGAGTTGTATAGTTTAAAAAATAAATTAGATGGAAATACTCAAATGAACTAAAGAATAGTGCAGACATAAATAAAGATATATCATATCTTTCATGCTAATAAAGATGCTCTTGTTGCTCATTGTCATGAAAATGGAATGGTTTGCTGAATAAAAAGACCTTTGCAGTTTACAGATTACCTAATTCACAATGCACCATATATGCATATGTGCAGGTTGTGCAACTACAGGTCATTGTAGTTGCTAATATAATCAGATTAACAGATGTCAGATCCATGTTTGCGTCATTAGCTTCTCGCAGCGTCAGTTTTACACCTGGACGACTGTTTGATTCTCTTGTTGTCACCTCATTTGCAGGAATCCATCCCGTTACTTCAAAATCAGATAACAAGCCAGAACATGACAAATTATCTTGAGAGATAATATTAGTGTTGTATTTTTTCCCCCACATGCTGTTAAGAGAGAGCACACCGGTGCAAATGAATATGAAGGACACGAAGGAGGTCAATTAACAAAGATGACAATCAGCGACAATAACTAATCATTCCGTTTTATCCTAGGCTTTGGCCAAAATCCAGGGGTTGCTGTGACAACAGAAAATGGGTATCAAGCTCTGTTTCCAACCAGACATCCTCACACCGCCATGGTGAGTAGTGTGTGTCTCAGTGAGTGTGTGTTCATGTCTATTTACTTGAATCCTTTACAGTCTGACAGTTGTTTTACACACAGGGCTGCAGTCTAAATGTACAACTGCAGACACAGCAAGTTATTCTGTACATAACGTAATTTCACATGTGTCAGAAGTCTTTGTGTGATGATAAAAGTGTGAGGAAGGTCAGCAGAGCTTCTGTGAAACAGGGAACAAATAACAGGCCGCTATCTGCTAGGAATCCTTTCATGATGCCAGTATAAAGAAGGGACTATTTGGTCACCTTTTACAGAGGAGAACAGGCAGGAGTTCCATTATCCATTTACTAAAATGGTGTGCGTGCGTTTGTGTGTGTGTCAGACTGGTCTGATTGTGGTCATTTTTTTTTTAATGATAGGGAGGTGAGTTCAAAAACAATGTGAAATATAAAACCCAGGAAGAACAAGATAACCTCAAGAATGTGCACAAGATGTGTTTTCTCTGTGTTGTTATTCTCTTAACGGCCCACAACAGTGACTTCAATATAACCTTACTGCACCTTCTGGTATTTCTATCTGCTTTACCTGCAGGGGGCCCTGGGGCATACATGCTTGTTTCCCCACCTCTTTGTGCATTGTGTGCAGTTATGCTGGAATGCTACCTAGCCCCAGATATGCTGCGCAGTAATCTGATAACACAAATGAATTGAAGAATCTGTACTGTGTAAGCACATAACTTAAGCACTGAAGGTCTTGACGCTAGGTTCCGTACTTCAGTAAGTCCCAAACAAGATCTAGCACAAACCTGCTGACACACAGTGAGCTCTGCTAGGAATCCCTTTATGATTCCTCGCAGGTGTGAGGCCGCTTTCCCCTATTTCATAATGGAAGAATCTCCTCAGATCTGATCTGATCTGATCTATCTTTAAACAGTAGATATATATCTAAAAGACAAACAAAAAGCAAATCAACAACTAATATTATTCAAGTACACAAGTGAAATGTACTTGAACTAAAAGTAGGCC
Organism: Eupleurogrammus muticus; assembly: GCA_036785175.1. NCBI lineage: Eukaryota > Metazoa > Chordata > Actinopteri > Scombriformes > Trichiuridae > Eupleurogrammus > Eupleurogrammus muticus. The sequence continues at coordinate 14,429,878 of JAYKQN010000013.1, read as the reverse complement.
TACTCATGTAGAATATTTACAACTTTGGAGGACTTTTTATTTTTATTACTATTATTAGGATATTCTTTTCCCTTATCTATTCTTCTTATTATTATCATTATCAGAATTTTTCTTCTTCTAATTATTATTATTATTATTATATTATAAGTGTATTAACTATAATTAATAGGACTATTATATCAATGTATATTATGGCAGTTATTGTATCTCAGAACTTTATACTCTTGTATAGCTATTGAAATTCTAAGGCAATACCATTAAATCAAAAGAAAATATCAAGTCTATAAAAAAAAAAATTTTTTTTAAAAGTGTCCCTTTAAATCTCGTGGTCTTCTATGGCTTGAAAGTTAGTGCAAGCTATCCGCTTGTTCTGGAGCTTTCTGAGTTTATTGTTTCCCTAAAAAAATAAATTAATTAAAAAAGCCACCTGAGCACATTTTAGGGAAGAGGTGGTGGGGGGTGATGGAGCCGGAGGTGGTCAGACATAGTGGTTGGTACAGCAGCAGGGGGGGTGGGCGGTCAGATTGTTTCGCGGCTGAATAAATGAATGAAAAAAAAGGCCGAGCGGCGGTAACCCGATCCGTGCCACCGGCCTCCTCATTGTTGCCGGCGGCCCGCTCACCGATTGTCTCTGGAAACACATTAGACTTTGTACGGTGTCCGCGCTGGAACAGCGCAGAAAACACTGCCGGGACCTCGGGCCCTGCATTATTCACAACGCGTGCCCGGAGAACGGAGAGAGAGAGAGAGAGAGAGAGAGAGAGAGAGAGAGAGAGGCGACACAAGCGAGGGGAGGAAGAGGCGGAGGGCACCGCCGCTTGGACTGAGAGAGAGAGAGAGAGAGAGGGAGAAAAAAAGAAAAAGCAGCTCAATGTCATCCCAGTCGGAGACTGCTGCCGCTACCGTCGTCACCTACAGCGCGCGCGTGCGTCCCGCTTCTCCTCCTCCTCCTCCACACATCTGAAGGTGCCGCCGCAGCAGCGACGGTGTGTGCGCGCGCGTGCGTTTGTTTAAAAAAAGGCTGAAGAGGAGAAAAGACAAAGGAAAGAAGTGCTAGAAGAAGTAAAGAGGGGGGGGGGGGCAGCGGGTCGGTGCCGCCTCCGCCGTTAAGAAACTAATCCCCGGTCTTTAGCTGAGAAGTACTCGCGTCGTGAAGGCGCACCGGCGGGACCCGCGCTTCGCTTCACGTCTTTCGCCACACAGGTAAAGTGGAAAAAGTCTCGACGGATAACAGCAAATATAACCTGTTCATTCCAACTCAGTAAAGGTGTAGTGTGTGTGTTTGTGTGTTAGCCGGCTTTATTTCTACAGGCTCAGTTATGTGCGTATGTTTATTTATATATATATATATGTGTGTGTGTGTGTGTGTGTGCCTGCTAATAGAAACAGTGGCTGTAATTACTCTGATTGGCTTTAAAGTGAGGAGAGGACACTGGATACTGCACCCTCCTCCTCTCCAGAGAGAAAGACAACCAAAGGAGGTCAGTGGACCAGGCTGCTTGCTGCAGTAGTCTCTATTTCTCTCCTCCTCCTCCTCCTCTGCATCACTCTAACCTACATGTAGGAATGACCTTAACCTGGTTTCCATCATGCACACGCGCTCAATGACTTGGCAGAGGCACACAGATTTCCTCTTTCCTCCTGTCCCGTCCTTCTCGTGTCATAGAGTCTCATTAGGATGTTTTTAAACTCACTGTGTGCGAAACTATTTGCCTTTTAAATATTTCTTTTTGCATTAAAAATATGAATGTGCACACTATGTGTCGCAAAGTAGCACAAGGGGAGTCAAAGCAGTGAGAGGATATTCAGGCTACCTGAAGTCAGACTTGTTTTCTCCAGATTTACTTGTGGTGGATTTTAGCTGTTGCCAAGCAACTTGCATTTTCATTGAGAGCACACTTTGACAATGTCCGAGCTCAGAGAGAGATACCAGAGGCTTATTTATTCATTATTTATTTTTTCGGTGTAGCTCAGTGTCGCAGCTATTGACTGACAAATTTCATACTTATTCTAAAAATGCATACTCATGGTGCTGAAATACTCATTACATTCCTGCCATATGCTGTTATTAGTTGTGGGGGGTCGAAACAACTTAGCCTGACCTTGTTCTCCCATCGCTTTCAATCGTGCTGATTGATTTTTTTTTCGCTGTAGAGTCACTGACATTTTTCCTGTGTGTGCAGCTGACAGTACAATACCATAACTGGTGATGGAGGCTCCAGAAATCAGGCAGTCGGTTTATAAAGAGATGTGTTCATTCCTAGTAAATGCTGGAAAGCTTTATTTATTTTGCAAGAAGACAGGCAAGGACAGCACCATAGATCTTTTTCCCCAACATCTTTTATTAACATTGCAGCACAGAATGTGCAATTAATGTGTTAAAGGCGATTCTGGAGGCAACAAACCTCATTGGGGAACACAGCTCAACATTTAATGGGTAAAATTTAAATAACTGGTTGACTAAATTGTGATTTCAGTGAACCTTGGGTGGTATAAAGGTATTACAGTATAGGATATAGGGCTGCAACTTTTGATAGTCAATTAATCTATTGGTTATTGAAACAATTAATCAATTCTTTTGTTTGGTTCATAAAATGGTTTAAAATGTTGATTTCATTAATGAAAAGATTATCAGTTTACTATTATAAAGGTCTAAATAAACCAGAAAACAATTAGATTAGAGTAGATGGAACCAGAGAATCTGGACATGTCCTTCTTTTAAAGTGCCTCAAATAGATTAATCCCTTAGCAAAATAGTTGGCTCTTAATTTTATAGTTGGCAACCACTACCAGGACCAAGTATGATTTTACTTTAGAACTGGACAACTGAAGTGCATTTAAACATGTTACTCTGATTAATATCTGTATTCTCTAACTCTGATTAAGACACCCAGATAAGGCGATTGGACTTTGGTTTTCTCAGGCATGTAAACATTTTAATTGAGGTGAAGTTAGACAACGCATGTGCTCCTGCTCCACACACCTCTGTGCTGGCGTACGTCCCTGGAACAAAAACACCCAGAAAAGACGAAGAACAAGAATAAAATCACAGTAGAAGAGCCACTGGAGCAGCAACATGGCAGAAGCTCAGAGAAATTTTTGGAAAGTTGAGTCTGAGTCTATGTTAACCCTGCTGAGGGAGGTAAATAGTTTAAAAGAACATGGACAAGCGAAAATACAAGAAATGGACGTGTAATGGATAGTTCACCATAAACGGGGATGTATTAACTTGTCGCAACAACCCGTATCGCCCCCTACTGTTTAGGGGGTGGATAACATTTTCCATTAGCAATTTGGTTTTCTCTGTTGCATGTAAACTAGGATGAGGAAAGAAATCCGATTAGACCTCAAAACTCAAATTTGAGCAAAGCTTGATTAAGCTGTACATCACTCTCACTGTCTAAAAGGAGAATAGCTGGTCCATCTTAAAGGTTGGTCCACCTTAAGTGAGCCAAAGTTTACACCAACATCACAACTAATCTGTTTCACTTGGGTGGCACCAGGACAAGGAAACTTAAAACACTGAAACTGTTTTCTTTTCTTTTTTTCCCAGAATAGGGCTGTTTTGTTGGTAATGTTGTAAGCCATAGCAACAAGTGTCAGTAGGGTCAACCCACCCAATAATCAATGGAGGTAGAAGGCTTATTTATTTATCATACTATGAACGATAAGTATTTACACCCAGCAAGAGATGTATATGGAGGCTTAACTGCATATCACACGCACCATTGTAGGAGAGACAAGTCAGAAATATCAGGAAGGTATGGAAAAAGATAGATAGCGCCCGAGCCTAGCTTCAGTCTGCTTTTATTGCCTACATTCTGTCTAGAAAAGCTCATCAGCAACGCTCATCATTTTGTTTTGTCACTGTTCACTCGCTGATTCTGGAAATAACGAAGCGAAGCAAACTGCCAATTCAGACGGAGCATTTGCCAATACCTCTGCTCGGCCCGGGGACAGAAAAAAAAAAAATCACAGCCGGCCTTCCAATTTGATTAGATAGTCAATGACAGGAGGTACCTGCCACATACTGAATGTCCCACTGAGACAGTCAGTGCCTGTTAGTGTTGCTCCACTACATTTCCCATCCCCACCCCGTTCGGCACCATGTAGTGTGAGAACATTGACAGGAACAACAAAGTTATCAATGATGTCTTCTTCCCTTAAAACCGCCCTCTTCCCAGAAAGCACAGTAACACACACACGCACACACACACACACACACACACACACACACACACACACACACACACACAGATATATAATCACAGGTTACATAACGGCTGGGTGGTTGATAATGCTACACAGGAGGTGGAAATGGGAATGAAGGAGAGACGGGATGAGAGAAACCGGCGTGATGACAAGGAACAATGGCTACAAGGAGAGATAAAGAGCGGTGCAGGTGTGTGTGTGTGTGTGTGTGTGTGTGTGTGTGGCTACGAATGCAAGGGGAGTGAGGGCGGGAGACGGAGGACGGTAGGAGGAAGTCTGTTCAGCTTCATGCGGCTCCAAGTGTTGTTGACATTAACTGGCCGATGGCCTTTTGATGGCCGATTCCGTTCATGGGCTTCCAGGAAAGAGACCGATATCCCCGACTCGTGTTATTGGATAAAGTCCCAAACACTGAAGTCTTAAGAAGTCGTCGGTACATGATTGCGTTGCACGTTGTGTATATGCCCTGTCACGTCCCAGCGCCCTGAATGTAACATGTTTGTGTAGAAAAGTAAAACATGTGGTTTGGGTGTTTGTCATTGGGCGCGTGTCATGTGAGCGGCCCTCGGGCTTGCTCAGACCGGGGCCTGAATATGATTTCCCCCCGTATTTGAACAAAGCCTCCTCATGTTTGTGCAAATCTGAAGAAGCTGGAATTTTAAGTAGTTCTTCAGAGTGTGAATGACACTTTTTGTGGCTATTTTTGTTTGGCCCCTGGGAGAGAATGACAGCTCAAAGTGGTGGAGGGACACAGTGTTTCTGGTTTCTTTCTTGTTGCTTCTTCTTTGATAATACGCACAAAAGGAGTCACCATGACACAGCGAGGCAAGATCAGCTTGGAAGAGAGGCAGGCTTTTCAAAATAAAAGCAAGCATGTCAGCCGAAATGGAAAATGCACAATAGCGTTTACCATCTGAGATGTAAGTGCTGTCTTCGGCCTCAGGTTAGAGATGATCTGATTATTTTCTGGTTTCTCTAGTTTGCTATAATAGAAAATTGAAGATCTTTAGGTTTTGGACTGCTGTTGCTTCTTTGGGAAACAGTGATCAACATTTCATACAATTAATGAACCAGAACAACCAAACAACTAATTGATTAATCATTTATAATAGTCCTGCCAATCAAATATGTGTTATTGACCACATTTACTACATGGACAGCAATAATGACTATAACTCAATCTATGGAGAAAAACAACACTGTGTGTAAATATGTGCTAACACCAAATCTGAAGTGAAATAAGACCACCAACTCATTCTGTCAGGGTCTGGTCTCCCCTGTAGTGTTGCTGAAAGCTCACTGAACACAAGCCAGCCCAGTCACTGCCGCTCAGACCCAGGTGCCACCTTTTCTGCTCAGGAATTTCTGGAAAGCTCTTAGGAACGTGGCCATTTTTTCCCCTTGCTCTGAAGCTGATCCAGGCAAAAACAATGTGTTAACCATTATTTTTGAGCCGTTGGGCCTTCCAACCAGCCATTAAGGACAATAAAGCCCAACAGATTCACTTATTTTTTTTTTGGTGGCAAGGTCCCACAAAAAGAAATCGAACAGCTGTTCATTCAAGAAAAGCATTTTTCTCCTGACTGCTTCACCAACCCGGGACAATAAAAGTCAGGATTTGCTGAAATACCGTAAGTAGTTAAATACAATTGTATTATTTAACCTAAAGGGGTATAACAGGACTTCATTAAGTAAGACAATACTTTGATTTAGGTGATGCCATCAGTTGCCTTTTAAATTTTCCACTAATATTTCTGTTTCTTATAGAATATTCCACTCTTTTTCATTCATATTTCATAGTGTGATTTTAGACATTTTGCAGCATTTTATACTGACAAACCAGATACTTTAAACAATGTGTTTTTTTTCTCAGAAATATGCTGTTTACTGTTGCCATGATGACGTAATGTTTAACCATGTTTTAAGCTGAACTAAGTGTTTTTTGTGCGTGTGTGGGATTTATATTAAATAGCAACAGCCATTTAGTCTAAATGTCTACAATAATGTGAATACGACTGGAACACGCCACATATCTTAGATCTGTTATTGCTTACTCTGACTATGACCTCTTTGATTTGATGTAATTGGAAAATGCTGTTTACTGTTTACATGAAAGTGTCTTGATCTGTATATCGTCTAAATAAGGTTAAGATTGGATCATTACTGTCAGTGTCTGGCTGTGCAGATCTTGTCCTTGTCGCCAGTTTTGATCAGATTGGATTCTGAGAAAAAAAGAAAGATATTCTCAATCATGTGTACAAAGCTCTCATTCATTGAAAAATCTGAGATGTGGGCGATAGTTCAAGGAACAAGGTCAGGAACAGACATTCATCTCCGCCAATCCAACAGTTCAAAGCAGCCAGAGGTTTCACTGCAATATTAAGCTGAGACTCATGGTGCTTTGAAAATGACAATGAAAGGAACATTTTTTTTTGAATGAAGCGCGAAGGTCAAAGAGTCATTTTCTTGCTGCATTCCATCTTAGGAAAGCATTTTGTCCAGTGTTTTGGTATTCGCGCAGCAGAGAGGAAGAGAACTGGAGGGATGCAGGAAACGCAACAATACGTGCCAGACTTGTGATGGCCACCATTACACAACCTCCGCCACCCACTATTGTCCACAGCATCCACCGACTATTGTTGTGCTGTGCAACAGAAGTCATTGATTTAAACACAAAGCAAAGCGCAAACCACCTGCTAACACAAATACTGTTTACAGCAAACACTCACACGCCAAAGAGAAATTCAGGGAAAAAATCTTTGAACGCAGCCTGTCAACGTTTTAAAATATTGTGAATTGGATTATACTTCTTTGACAAGAGTGTAGAGAGATGAATTGCATGCACTTATTTCTTTTACCACAGGATAATTTAACAAAAAAGATTAGATTAAATTCTAAGCGAGGACATGTATAGGTCCAATTCAGGACAGGAGGGAGGTTGACCTCTCATGTCAGGGCTTTATCTCCTACCACCACGCTGTGTTTGGTGGTGAAAGGCTGCACAAGTCTTTTCATCACATTCCAGGCTGAGACTGGAATGTCAGAATACCATTTGTGCTTTAGATTTTCCAGAACGTGTGAGCAGGGCTGAGCCGGGGTGCCGTCATGGGTGTTGTCCCTTCTTATTCCGGTGAGAGTGTTGGACCCTCAGAGTTGAGGCATTTTTAAGAAATTCTGTTTAGTTTAAGGTTGAGGTCCAATTAAGATTTTTTTTTTTTTAAATACTATCAATGAATCTGTTTATTGTTAAGTTGTAAATTTTCCCAAAGCCATAGGCAATGTTTTTACTTAGCTTTTTGTTGGTTCAATGAGCAGTCTAAATCCACATATCGTGACTTTACAATGATGTGAAACAGGAAAAAAAGCAGGATATCTTCATTTTTGAGAAGTGAGATGATGTTTGGCAATCGTCCTTGACAAATTACTAGAATGAAAACATCTTTTCATTGTGTTCTGCCAGAAAGTAATCCATGCCAGAAGACAAAGAGCAATCAGTTTCTACTGTGGGCACAGCAAAAGGTCTGCAAAGGGATCAGGATCCCAGAAGACGCGGGGATGAGCGCAGAATGGAATGTTCTAATATAAGAGAGAGCCATGTCTTCCAGCAAATTACATGCCTCTAAAAACAGTACCAAATGAAGTTCTTTCATTTTAGTTTGTCCCGATAAAAGTCAACAAAATTGCCCTCTAATCCAAATCTGAATCATAAACAATATCACTGTTGTCGGATGTTTCGCCATCTGGTTTGTATCTGTTGCTGTGGAAGACATGATCCATAAATAAAAAAGATCCACAGTTCATTCCCATCGCCATAAGAACAATCTGTAAGTACATGAGTCTTATATTTCCTTTGGGATGTGGTGAACAGATTTGCGGGCAGTAGTTCAGGACTAGAAAAAAGAAATAGTTCTGCGTCGACCCCATGGGAGCAGCTCTCACTCTCTTTTTTTCTCCCATCTGTAAAAAATCACTCTGCCGTCTTACTGCTGCCATCATAAGTAGTAATTTAGGGATGTTCCTGCGGGTTGGTGGAAGCTCGCCATGGGGGACTGCAAGAAATGATGGTGATGAAACGGCCAATTACAAAACTTCATCACAAATCGACCAGCTTCTACAGACTGCTGCGGAACGGGAGCCGAGGAGGGGGAGTTTTCTTCAGAGGTTGGCGAAAGGTTAAGGCCCGCACTTATAGCTAAGTTCATTAAGGTTAGTTATAACAGGGTCATGTCAAGTCAACGGGGAGTTCTCTTCCAACATGATTACACAAAGTGTTTATTTGAATTTGATAAGCATGTCAAGAATTTACTGTGAGTGAATTTTTAAATTTTCTTTTTAACACAGTTGTAAAATGTACACAAGCACAGAAAAAATCTATTCGCCTTTCTCCTTACTGCCTTTCTCCCAGACATGGCACCGATGGGGAATATTGTAACAGTCAGGCTCAGACATGTTAGCAGCCACCCACGCGCTGTTTGCTTCCTGCGTGATGCCTCCTTCCTCCGTTTAAATACTGCAGGCTAATGAGCTATTTTCCTGAAATAGACGGGTGATTAACCCACTGCTCAGGTCGGTGTGAGGCAGAGCAGAGCTAGTTAATGCTATCAGCTAATGCCGGGGAAGGGGAGGGGGTCGCTCTCTCAGACCTACAGCGTTGATAAGCCCTGTCTGATGATCGGACGTAACTGGGCGCCTTTTAGAACTCCTTTCATGTGCTACTCCAGCACCGGGGGTCAGCTGTGACCATGCAGTGTTACACGGTTGTGTGAAGGGGAAGCTATTTCTAGAATCGGCACAAATGCCATGGTCAATTAGCTCAGGCCGAAGGAGGAGCGCGCTGAGGAGGGGGAAGGTCAGATGGCCTGGTCGGAACTACCTGTTGTATAATGACGCAGATTGGCCACTTAGTTCATTACCAACCAGAGGCAGCAGGGAATTGTGGTGTTTAAACCAGCAATTTGTGTGTGGAACAGCAAAAATAAAAAGAAAATGAAAAAAGAAAGCCATCTGATTCTGCATGAAGTGAATGGCCTCTTACATTATTTTTGCTTCAGATGCTTCATTTTTATATTTTCTTCAGACCCTTTAACCAGTTACCCTCAATGTGTGGTCTCTGCAGCATCGAGAGTCCTGTGGGACAAAATACTAAAATGAGCCGATTCATGCAGGGAGAGGATTACAATTACATGCTCGTGGCTTTTTCTTTTTATCTTTCCGCACACGCTAACCTGCACGCACACACACACACACACACACACACCACACACCACATCCTTAAAACTCTCAAAACCAGCAGGCCATATGTCCCCCTCCTCTGCTGGTGAAGTTTTGGTTCTTCACATTGGTCTTTGCTTTCCTTTTCCTGCACAATGCTGCTCTTCTTTCTTCCGTCATATCCAGCGTTTTTGTTTTTTTGCACGTGTGAGACTGGATCTGTCACTCATTATATCGTTATAGGGCGGTGCATCGAAAGGGTTGCGGTCATTTAATTGTCATGTTGCATCAGTGCGTCTATCTGCGTGCGTGCGTGCGTATGTGTGTATGTGATATCAAAGCGAACAAAGTGAATGATAGTTGACAGCAAAGTACTGTGTCCTGCTGTTAAAGCAGCAGGACAGAGCTAGACGGTTATATAACCAGGGGGAGGTTGAGGAAAGGGAGAGATGTCTTGTGACATTTTCCTATTTCCTCCATAAGTGGACGATCACAGATAACATGACAGAAAAAGATATGTCCATCTGCAGCAGAATTCATACAGTAAATATATCTAAAATATTGTCAAACAAGGTCAGGTTTTAGTGTCAGTGCCAAAGTAAAAGGACTAATTTAAAGATGTGCTTGCTTTTTTAGCTGTTTACATAATACCTATTGAAAACGGGTGTTTTGTTTTTGTTTCTCAGAGACACCTAATCACCTTTTCACATGAAAATATGCAACATGATTAGATGACAGTAGGCCAGGTGGTAGTTTAAATGCATTTTCTGTGTTTAACCAGGCGTTTTCAACTCTTTCTCTGTCACATTACAAAGTTTCCAGCCACTGCCAGCACTGATGACCAAACCCACCAACTCTTTCAACAACCGCAATCATTTTGTCCTATATTTGTTCATTCTTTTCTTCTTAATAAACACTTAAAAAAAACTAAGCATTTTTTATCCGTTTTGTAAAGTTTTCCATCACTCCTAGCAGCCTGCGGCACTCCTGGCACAAAGAGATGGGATATCTTATCTTTGGCGGTGAAATAATTCAAATGTGACCATATTAGTCCTCATTTAGTATATGAGGTTCATTCTGTTTATTGGATACTAATCAGCACCATGGATTTATAGCTGTTTCTTGGTTCCTGCCGGCAGAACTCAGTAAATTTCGCCAGTAAATGATTAGTCTCAGGATCAGGACGACCTGTATTCCAGACAGAGCTTATTTTGTAACCATGACTGTGCTGTTAGCTGTCACATAATACACACAAAAAGCATGATTTCACCGGGCAGCCATCCCAGCAAAGTACAGGTTGTTTTACTTTCACAGTTTGAATTATTATTTTTCGCCCGGCTCCGGGCTCTACTTAAAATAGTCAATGTCTCCGCTCCGGTGCGAGACGTCAGTAGTAATGGACGGCTGCTCAGTGTCACTGCCGGACAGGGTTTTGTCCGAGTTATTCCCGAACTTTTGCCGGGAGCGTTAATCTAGCTCTCCTGTCCTGTGCTTTTTGAAGCTTGTGTACACAACTGGTTCAGTACAGGCCTTTCTGGTAAAGGAGAGCTCTCCATCTGTGAATGCTGTGTGTGTGTGTGTGTGTGTGTGAACGTCTACCATTAGTATTCAGCCTGAAGAGGTTCGCCCCAGCGCCCGTCGGGTCCTTTGTTGCTTCTCTTCGTGGGGGGGGGGGTCTAAGTTGTGTGTGAGTAGTGTCATGAGGGGCTTTCGAAAAGGGACACAGTTGCCATGAGTCCCGACGCTCGAAGCTCAAAAGGCATCGTAACATGATTTCAGTCTGGTTGTTTTTTCACGCTCTCTGGCAGTCGGTAGGTGATAATTGCCTTCATTATAATTCGTTTGTGGTGCTGTAATAAGCCGTCAGTTGGCTCAGGCGTGTGTGGAGGTACGAAACAGACACACCAGCCTTATTATGTTGGTCCTTAAAGGGGAAAATGAACATCGCTTTATCGATAATATACAGCTTCTTGTGGACATTGTATTAGATTAAGGTTTGACTAATCAGTCAGTGATAAATCATGGTTTGGGAAGAAAAGAGAGTTTTGTGTTATTTTTTTTAACACAAAATGTGTAATCAAAAAAAGAATGATACATATTTAATCGATCTAGAACATAAAACTAGTTGATAGTATGTGCTTCTAATTTTTTTTTAGTTTAGAGTTTAAAAATCCGGTACTGAGTGTTTAGTGTTATACCACATGATATTTTTGTCATTGTTTCTTGAATTTAAATAAGTAGGACAAAAATAAATAAATAAATATTATCTTTTTCAACATATACATTCAAAAGTGAAATTATAGTGTTTAAATGGTAAAATTATATATTTGGAGTTCAGATTATTTTGCCAAATGTTGACCTCAGTGAACTTCACAGCACGTTGCTTGGGAGTGTGTGTGTGTGTGTGTGTGTGTGTGTGTGTGTGTCTGTGTGTGTGTGTGTGTGTGTGTGTGTGTGTGTGTGTGTGTTCCAGAGCAGGTGGCCTCTGGTTGTTGGTGTATTTCCCGTGTTGAGGACCATTTCCTTAGATACAAGTAAGCGCCGCTTCCTGGTTTCCTGTTTAGATGGCCAGAGAGCCGTGATAGGCTTTCATCCAATCAGCTGCTTCCTTTGCGTTGCAGCATCATTCGTCTTCGATTTCTTAAAAGTGTTCACCGCCCGCCTTTTATATTGGTATCGCTTTCTTTAACATCCATCAACTCTTGACTGGTTTTAAAATAACTTCTGGATAATAACTCAGACAACATTTTAAACACTGCAACCAACAATCTTTTAATTATTGATTAATCAATCGATTATTGGTAGAATTGATCAGTCGTTTGATCTTGTTCAGTGTCAGGTTTTGACCCAACAATTTAAGAAGCTGAAATGAGAAAATTTTAGAAATTTCACTTGATTAATGAACTAATCTTAGCAGATCTACTCCACTAAAAATCTTAAATTCAAAGCTTGAGAGATCATTGTGTGAAATGCCTTGTTTGCTCCTTTTTTAACTTTTCATCTGATATTTTTGTATTTTTAGCTTAATTCTTCCTTTTTATCTAGACTTTTTATTTATGTTTTTATCTAGTATGACTGACTTTCTATCGCTTCTTTTTCAGCATAAAATTATTTTAAGAACAAAGTTATTAAACAAAGGCTCCATTTTTTGCAAGTGGAATATCGTAATTCTAGAAATTTATACTCAAAATTGGCCAAAATTGCCCCAAAAACAACAATTTTCACATTCTCACACTTATGTTACACTTTAAATATGTTTGTATTTCATGATGACCTCATTAGAAAAAGATTTTGATGCGTGTTTCTACTGAGATTCTTACTGTGTGTGCAAATTACTCGGAGTTTGTCCCACACATGTAGTCTGTGTGTGTGTGTGTGTGTGTGTGTGTGTGTGTGTGTGTGTGTGTGTGGGTGTGATATGTGTCTGTCTGTGGACATTTGTGTCCGGTATGCTGCGAGGTTTAATGTGTCACTGGCAGCTTTTCTGATCAATCATGATCTACTTCCATTGACTCGGGGCACTGCACTATATTGGCTCGATAGCTTTGACCCAGTTGCATGACCTGGCACTCACACACACTCACACACACACTCACACACACAGTCACAGTCACAGACACAGACACACACGTGTACGCCCTCTGTTTTCCTCCATTTTTCTAATTTCTCTCTGACAATATATCTCTTCATCTTTTACAGTCCCTTACTGGACTCTTTGCTCTATAAATCAAAAGAACTTTTGCAATGGCCATCATGAGTCTCTCGCTGTGTTTTACAATCCATCTAGGAATTATATACAATAATTGGGTTACTGTCCCAATTTTCTGTGACTGATTTCTCTTCGTCATAAAAAAGGAGCTATTTCTAGTCTGGAAACTCATATAACAAGCAATTCCTCATTTGAAAGCAGGACTTTGCATAAGAGGCACAGGGCACATTCATTTCTTTTCCTGCTTTTTAAAAAAAAATTATAATCAATAAGGCATCTACAGAAATGTACAGGTAATGTAGTGTGAGGACATGACGTCATAAAAATGTAATGCATCAGCATTAGCGATGTAGGGCATTTCAAGGATAAAACATGAGCAATATAACTGCAACTGCTGAATAACTGCAAATGAAGTTGGAAAGCAGTTTCACAGGGCACAAGATGAAAGAGGTCGGTTAATGAGCAGTCTGATGTGAATCGTGGCTCCAGATTAATTAACATGGGTGTCCTTCTGCCTTCAGATGCTGCAGGCATTTAATGACCTGAAGGAGAAGCAGTATAAAGCAGCTGTGGACAACAGATTCTGTTAGAATCAATCTTATTAATCTAGAAATCAATGCAGACTACTTTGCAGCATCGATTAAACTTTCATTTTTGAACGCCGATTTAAATGCATCCATTGCCTGCAAAGTGTTTGACTAAATAGACTTTATTTATATTTGAAGCATTATTATGTTCTTTCTGTGCATCTGCTGAGAGAATTCCTCATCGCTCTCGTTGATAAAATCACTGAAGCGCCAGTTTACAGATGTCGTCGTGAGGCTTCTATTCTCAGCATAGCAACACGGGGGCTTTGCACCGTTTCATTTGAATGACTCTGCCACACCTGCTTGTTCCTCTCCTCCCATCTGCACTCGAAAAACCAAAATACACAGACGGGCAAAACAAGTCCAGGAAACAGTCGGAGCGCTGCTCGCCACGCTGGTCATTATGGGCTTATCTCTCTCTCTCTCTCTCTCTCTCTCTCTCTCTCTCTCTCTCTCTCTCTCTCTCGCCACAAGAACCCGTTAGCTGTCGCATCCAAATAACAACCAGCAAGCCAAGCCGTTCTCAAAGTGCTCCAGCAGAATAGTTTCCATGAGCCATTTATTAGCGCCGCCTTTGGCGACTGCAGGAAAGAAAATAACCTCTCTGACCTTCGGAGGCTTCCTGATTTCAAATGAATTTTCAGCTTCGTGCAATATGAATATTTCATAAACATGAAGATGAAGGATTTTACAGATCAAGGAAAAATCCCACCAATATGTCTCTTGAAGCATGTTTTCCTTGCATTGTTTTTTATCAAATGCCGGGTGGGACCAAAAAAAAATAGTTTAAATAGTGATATTGCAACTTTTTTAAAACATGTAAAATGTGTTATATTCCAGCAGCTGTAATGCTAATAAATTATTGTAATTGACAATAAGTAATTTAGTAATGCAATACATTACAGAAACTTACTGTTAAAAGATTAATTACATAATTTCATGTAGAATCTACTCTATATTAGTCAATATACTTTTCGTGGTTGAAATATATTATAAGATATATGTATAACCTTTATCAGTTAAGTTACAGGTACACTCACATTATATTTATTACATTTATTTACATTTTCATGTGTTGCAGGTGAAAAAAACTGTTAATACCGTCTTACGTTGTGATATTCAAATGCGATGTTAAATGGTGATGCTTGTGCTAACTAGTGCTGTCTGTGTAAAACAGCTGGTTGGGTTTCTTGTCATTGAGGTCAAGTTTCCACAGTAGAGTAAGAAAGCCAATTAGCGCTAAAGTAATGAAGAGGGAAAAAGTAATACATCATTCTGTCAAACGCAACTACTGCATTTCCATTTGCATATTTGTCTTCAGAAATAACTGTTAAGATTACTTATTAGTAGTTTTGTGTTAGCAGCCGCTATGGGATGGAGGAAGGTTCTACAAGCGAAGCGCTGATGTCATAGGAAGTTTCTCATCCCGATTCCCAAACTAAGCCGTGACATCAGCGCCTTCGTCCATCATTTAGCAGCCGCTAACACAATAATGCTAATTGCTCTTGTAAATTCAAAGAAAGTGTTTCCATGTAGTGTTTGTGAGCAGGGAAAGCGAACCATGACCGGCTCAGGTTTCCTCCAGCCTGATCCTATGACCCAACACACACAAATGTGCACACATACACACACACACACACACACACACACACACACACACACACACACACGCACACACACACACACACACCAGCAGCCTGGGATGCAAAAAAATTATATTTTCTGTCAAATTTGGAGTTTGACTCCTGAATGTTTATGCTAATAATAGCTACTTTCGCCAAAGTGGACAGGCATTTAAAACAGCATTAGGACCCACATAAGTAAACATGAATAATAACATAGTTTATTGCGAGATGAGGCAGCAGGTTTCATTTAATTTGATTTTCATGAACCGGTGAATACAGCCAGTATATTACAGTCTAATCCCGATGTTGGACTGACTCGACACTATCACACCGACGATGACAGGAGAAAATACCATCACCCTCTTATCATCTACTCCACCTTTCTTCAGTCATCATCTTTTCATCACGGCCTCTCTCTGTCTCCTCACTTTGGCAAGGAGCTGTAGGTTAAAGGGAAAGCGGGCTAGTGGTCTATGTATGAAGGGGGGGTCTTCCTACACAGGAAGGGAGGGGTGGGGTGCCACAGGGTGGATGTTTTTGGCGCGTGCGTGTATATGTGTGTGTGAGGGTCTGCACAGAAGGGGTCTTTGTGCGTGGGGGCATCTGGGGAAATCAACACGTACATACACACATACATATACACTCACACACACACACAGCCTATGACATCACAGCTTACTCAGTACAGGAATTTTACTGAGAAAGGAGAGGCTTTGTGGAGGAGAGGAAAGAGACGGGAGGGGAGGAAAAGGAGGAGAAGAAGAGGAGGAAAAGGCTTGGCCAGGGAAAAGTCCGGCACTCCCACTATCTGGAACAGGACGGACCCGGGCTGGACTGAGCTGAGCAGGGTTGAATAGGAAAACAGATAAAGCTTGTAAAAAGAAGAAGACACATAAACGGAATGGTAGAGGTGACTGCAATATTACAGAAGTGAGACGCTTATGAGAAATATACAATGGATCTAGAGAAGTTTCTGAAATAGACAAGATACTTGAAAGAGCAGGTGAGTACTTGTGACTTTTTATACTTTATACTTGTATTATGTGATACTTTGGTTTGATAAGGACAAGGAGAGATAGAGGTAGATAGACAATAACAAACAACAAAACTTCATTGCCCCAAAGCTGTAGAGTAAGATTTGGTTCAGTTTATCTTAAAATTCTTAGCTGAAATATCAGCTACATGGGAAGTGGAATACTTGAATGGCAAAGAGAAAGGAGGAAGTGTCATAAAAAGTCAGAAGAAACATACACATATATTTTGTATTGGATGAAGGATTGGTGCCAAATATCCTATAGGATGTTTGAAGCTGTTCACTTTGGCCTGAAGACTCCCACTGGCCTGAGCTCCTCCAGTTTGCCCACCTGTCTGTTTGCTGACACTGGCAAACTGTGACATATTGTCAGAAAGTGTCAATTCATCACCTCTCTGGCTGGCTGAAACCATGAATTAGTGCCAGGCAGCGCAGTTTGGCCTGGGTTCACAATCCAGGCTGTTTGGATACGAAGACACCCGGCTACACCAGCAGCAGCAGAGCTCCAGTTACGATACAGGATCATATTTAGCCAGGAAACAGAGCCGGGAAGGCTGACTGCACTGGGCTGTAGTGTGTGTGTGTGTGTGTGTGTGTGTGTTTTAAGGACGTCCATTATCAGGCTTGGGCCATGTGTTCTGGCTAAAGTGGAGCCCTGACAGAAGACTGTGACGTGATATCGAAAGTACGAGAAATGCGTCTGTTTACAAGATAAAGAGAATCTGAGAGACTCTGGGGTTTTAGTAGGAAGTTTTCTGGCGTATTCTGGTAAATGTTTCTGGTACAATTATTCTTACTTAGGAACCCCCCCCCCCCCCCCCCCCCGCGCACACAAATACACACAGTGTCTCAGGCATGCAGCCCCGAGCATGTGTGTGTCTGTCCGTGTGTGTTTTTGTGTGATTTTTGTGCATCTCAGTCAGGGCGTTAAGCGTTTCCAGATGTGATGGGGGGGATTGCAACAGGAGGAGAATGAGCCAGCGTTTAGGCATTAGAGAGTAAGCTGACTCACAGTTTTATTAGTCGCTCTGTTGTATTTCTATTGGATGAGTTGGTCCACCCTTTATAATAAGAACCTACAACGTAACAGTGCGTCACCCAAACCCCAACGTGATGCTAATTATATGAAAAACCCTAAAATCAGATCTGTTAGAATAAAAAAGTAATAATATTAGTTATAATGAATGAATATAACATAAGATCTGTTAACATAATTTTAAAGCTAAAACAAAAACCCTAAACCTACTCAAGTCAAACTAAAGTGACTTAGACAACTGAATACTAATACTGTACTCTACACTAATGTCTTAACCCTAAAATAGAGCTGTAATATGCGTCATTTGTAGGTTTTTCCTTTTTTGGAAAAACCCATTACACACACTCACACAGTGGTCACATTATAACTGAGGGCGTGGGGTTGCTATGACTACTGGCACTATATATTACATTCATTTAGATGGTACATAGACATTTATTTCCTTTTTAAAAGTTCCTGGTCAATTAAATGCTTTTTCCAGGGATTCAAACACATTCCAGAGATTCAAACGCATCATGGAGGATGTATATATATATACACACACACACACACACACGCAGAGTCTTACACACATACATAAATATGCTTTGCTCCTTTAGCTGGCCAGGCAGGCTGTGCAGTGTCCCTCATGACTGGCGTTAGAGTCAGAGCCTTGAGGACAGCTAGTTATGCCTGGAATGTCAGCTCACCTCCATGAGAGACAGAAACACACACGTGCGCACACACCTGCTACACAACTACACACACACACTTGGAAGAACATACTCCCACCAGCATGCACCACTGCATTGTGTGTGTGTGTGTGTGTGTGTGTGTGTGTGTGTGTCGGTGTAGCAGAACAGAGTTGCATATGAGACATTCCTGTAGTACTGTTTTCCTCAGGCAGTAACAGGATATCCTCCCCCTCTGTACTGTCCCGCCTGCTGGACACACACACACACACACACATTCCTACACACACACACAAACACACACCTACACTTACAGTCTGGGTCAAAGACAGTTGACCACGTCTGTGTGAGCGTGGACACAGACGTGACCGCCGGGCATCACATGGCCACTAATATCATTAACTGGATGGGAAATCATTTGACTCGTCGGGTTGCAGTTGGGAGAGAGAGAGGGAAAACAAAGGAATCCGAGATGAAAGAAAGCGGAGAAAAGAATAAAGTCAAGCTCTATAGCAATCAAAGCTTCCTCTCTGCTCAACTGGAAAGGTGATACAGTAGCTCACGGCTTTTCCCTAATAAGAAATGCTCTTCTATCATTGCATGTGTATAATAATACTGACTGAGCGGTGAGAGTGGTGATACAATGTGATAGGACTGTCTATTGTGCTGGTGGCTCAGTTTTATGTGAATTGCTTCAACAACTGTTATATGTATCGCCATCAGATTTAGTGTGCACATTCACGTCGTTGTCACAATGAATTGTAAAGACTTTGACGATCCCCTTATTTTACATCTGCCCCCATTATCAGGTCAAATTAAAATTAATTTTTATGTCTCACTTAAAAAAATGTTCTTTTGACACAATAGGGTGAACCATCATCAGTCCTGATTATAACTACCAATTGGGTATTCATTTTTAGAATTTGTACCCTTTAGGTGCCAGTTTTTCAAAGTAATGGACCACAGTATAAATTATGTCTCTTTAGCTGCACACACACAGGTAAAACAATCTCCATACACACACATCAATATCAAATACAAACACATGAATTTCAGATGAATAAATTTGCTTTAATGGCCTTGAAAACTCGGTAAAGCAAGAAATGCCACTGCCGTTTCATAGGGAAAATGAGAGAAAATGGCTCTAATATTTTGGAACCAGCTGCAATTCTAAAGGCAGGGTTTCAGTTTAAAAGCCGTATGAAATAGAATGAATGATTTTATGCTGAAATGGCCACAGGGATCATTTTTTTTTTTTTGCATGAGTTTTATGGGTTCACATCAGGCTATTATTTTCCATTAGGATTTGAGTGTCGTAGATTGGCTACGCCCACACACACCCACGCGCACACAATACATTTTCCAAACACACACATGCACCAAATTTACACATCCACAACAAGAGCAACAATGCATTGACGCTGTAACAAACTTGGATGCAGTATCTAAAATAGAGGGTTAGATCTCGAATGGAAACCAGCAAAATAGCATACATTAAACCAAGGGGTTAAAAAAAGGGGGGATAGAGTGGTTCCTCTTCAAAGTGTCATGTTATATAGTCAATTTAAAATAGACAACTGTATTGAGAGAATGTGTTTATTCTGATATTTTTTCTGAATCACATTTTACTTCAAGTGAGGAACTGACATGTGACTGAGCCACATGGTTCACCAAAATGCCCTCCGAGGATATGTTTCTCTCAGTATAAACAAGAGATGATGGGAGGAAGGAGGAGAGAGGACTGAAGGAACGAGTGGGGAGCGTACGGGGGAGTGGTTCCTCAGCAGGAGGCTTTTTGAGGAGGGACCGTTTTTTATAATCAACAATGTGACGCCAACCACTGTAATAATCAGAGAGGAAGGAAAGATTCGAAAAGGTTGGAGGAGGAGAGACGGGATTCAGTATAAGAAGGGATGAAGACCAAGAAACTAAAAGAGAGAGAAGAGAATGTGAATATAGGAAACAAAAACTCTCTAATTTTGATTTAAACTTCTTAGATTCTGCAGAAACACGTCATGATGCTAATTTGTGTAATGTTTTACCAATATCAGGTTTGTAGTTAGGGCTTGTAATCATATTACAGCTGCTCTGAACAATTCAAAACATCTTCCGAATGACCTATGGATCGCTCATCTTTTGTTTTTTACTTGAAGTTTGAACCTGATTGGAGCAGTCTGGGAGTGTGTTTGAATAAAGGACTAAAGTGTAAGGGAGGGTGAAATGAAGATACTTCACGGCTGTGTGTGTTTTACTGAACACTGAGGCAATTGACTGAAGTGATCCTCATTAAACCTCCACACAAAGACACACACACACTCACATGTTACAAAGACAGGGGTCAACAACCCCTTCATGGAAGTCAACACATCCTTACAATAGAGGCATAATGAGAACAAGGCAATAAAACAGAAAGACAAAAGATAGAAAGGGTCAATGAAGACAGGAGTGTGCAAATGTTCATACTAGTTACCAGCAGGTCTGGAATGTGTCAGATCGATGGGTCATAAAACCCCTACAGGTCATGAGTTTGATCCCCGCATGCCAATGTGGCAAACAAAAAATTCCTTAAAGATCCCACCCTGGTTTTTATTTGATGTTTTGATATCCCTAACAAAACATTTTTGTGGTTTTGAGCAACAAAAATCATGTCAATATAGTTTAAGATCTCCTCTCTCAGGCTCGGGGAAGCAACAGGTTGTTTGTGTCTCAGTAAGGTAATTAACCTCTCCTCTAATTAGCTGTGAATCATGGGGTGAGCGGTGATAGTACAATTTTTTTTAAATGTGTTTAAGTCCAAAATGAGAACAACATGATCTAAACATTGCTCTCTACTGCTGCAACTACAAATTCTGCAGCTTAAATACCTTTAAAGCTGCAGAACCTACAGCATCTCTGCTGACACTTCCCCACACTTTGTGCAAAACATGTATTATGTTAAAATGCCTGATGATTACAGGCAACACCAACGCACTCAGATCTTTAATCAAGAGAGACTAAAAGGGGTTGTAATAGGTACGTAGTGTGCAGCAGAACACACACTGTGGTAATCTCTGCAGGCAGGTGGAACAGCTCAAAAGGCCTCCCTACTCTCTTTTCTTTTTGTCCTCTATAAACATTCCTCTCCCAAATAAATCAATATTCGATAGATGAGCTGCCATCCTATTTGCCAGTTTGTGTACTGTAAAATAAAGTACAAGGAGAAATGTAATGCCAAGGATTCTGCAAACGAGTACATTTAGAGAGCTGCGAGGGCCTATGGATGAAGTTGAAAGAAATGTTGGGATGTTTCTGAGCTGTGATGCAGCGTGGGAGTTGGCGCCCCACAGTGGCGCAAACCTGTCAGGACACATTCATGCTGATACTTGTACCACTGCAATGCAGACAGACAGAATCATGTGTGTGTCAGGTATGTGAGGTGTTACCCCGACCTCTGAAGTGAAGCAGGTTTGAGTGAAGGTTGTCGGCTGTGAGCCGAGCTCGTTCACACAGGACCTGAACTCACATTTTCTCTGTTTGCCTCTGTCGTTACAGAAATCGTGGCGGGCAGCCGAGGATGTCAGTGACGCAACGCCGAGAGAGCGAGCCTTGAAGAGTGTTAGTTTCCAGGAATCAGTCAGCGTTATCACTGACAGGCCCGTAACCATGGAGCTGGAGAGCCAGCAGATCCAACATGGCTGCTTCAGCAGCCCCGGTAACCGAGCCCTCAGCGCAGGTGTGAAAGTAGAGACGCCAGACAGCGAGGTGGTGCAGGTGTGTTCGCTTTCTTAAGGTGTCACCCTCGCAATTTTCAAGACTCACTTTAGCCTGGGCTGAGCAGTCGTTTGTTAACAATTCATTATATCTCTACACCACTTTTTTTTCATTGCTGCGTCTTCAGGAAATCCGCTACCTGGACCAAGTGTTAGACGCCGCCTCAGAAACGCCCACCAATGGGAACTCCTCCCCGTCCGAACACAGCAAACTGATCACAGTGGACGGCACCTCCCCCGCCGTGCGCGTGTCAGACTCCTCCCTCGACAACCACCAGCCCATTGTCGTGGAGGGGCCCAGGCAGACCACCCTACTCCACCAGGAGGGGTCCGACGGATGGACCAACGGGCACACGCAGGCTGAGGAGTCGGGCCGCAGCCGGCCCAAGTTCGAGCTGAGGGCGTTTCAGGAGGAGAAGCAGCCGGGGAAACTCTTCAGCCCCGTAGAGGAGCAGCCGGTCAGAGTGACGAGGAGACGGCCCACAGAGGAGGTAACCGGCTGCTGGATCGGCAAAAGCAAAACCCCCTTCCACAGAGTCCAGGGTGACACCAAGGACCTGAGCAGCCTTATTAATATGCTTGCTCAGCTGTTTCAGGGCGTTAGAGCGGGCCGTCTGTGTCACGCTGCCCTAAACAAACAGCACACGGCAGAGAACCGACTCAAAGTGACTGCTGCATGTGAATTGTCCAGTCTAGTTCGGTTTAATGAAACTTCTAGTTCTGGACTACCTCAACTTCCACATCCTAAAGGCAATAAAGTTGTTACTAATTAGCACATAGACTTCAGTGTGGTGAGCTTCACACCTACAAAGAACCAAAAATCGACCTTACATCAGTGTTTATCTACCAGTAGAAATAAGCACCAAGTCTGAGTCATTATAGATGTGATAATGTGAACAAATTTGGGAAAAACATGCAAATTCCTTTTTTTTTTAAAGGAAAGGAAAATACCATACTCCTATTACAAACTAGTAGGAGCAGCAATTCACTTCCTCTTTTCAATCGACTGCTAACTATTGCACCTCTTGTGGGAGAAATGGTATTAAGCCTGGGGCTAACCAGGTAGCATGCTAATTATATATTGTGTTGCAGAGACTCCTAGTGTTAATGTTAAAACTGTTTCTGTTTCTCCATACACTAATGTAGATTTAGATATATTTATACTTCACTCTTTGGATTTATAGACTTATGTCAAAATAATGCACCTTGCACCTTTAATGTATTTCATAAATTAGATATTTTAATATTCTTCAGAGCTATGGGAGCTGTGAGCAAAACCCTAACTTATCTCCATTCCACTTTAGATCAAATCAGAAGACGTTGCAGACTGCAAGGCAGGAGGTTTTGACTGGATTATTTAATCCTTTCTCTTCTCTCAGGTTCAGGAGTTGGAGCGCGAGCGTATGGAGCTGATCAAAGACCAGGCAGTGAAGAAAAACCCTGGCATCGCCTCGCGCTGGTGGAATCCTCCTCAGGAGGTAGTTTACTGTCAGATCTTTTCTTGTTTTCCACATTAACTCTGTCAACATATTTGGTTTATTTATTCTTGGCTTTCGGGTTTTATCCTTTTATTCATTCAAGGTTCCTTTGGAAGAGCAATTGGATGAAGATCAGCTTGAGTCTCTCAGGAAATACCAGGAGAGGAAGCAGCAGAAACAAAGTCATACTTATACATACACACAGGTAGCACACAAAAACACACACACAATATTCTTTTAGCTTTTATATTTCATTGTTCCTTTTTTCCTAACTTTCTCCTTTGGATTCTATCATCTATCATTGCAGCCCCAGCTGTCAGGCCCCCCCACAGTGGTGGCCTTTGACTCCGACCTGACCAGGAAGGAGGACATTGTGGAGAAACAGATCGACTTCTCGTCTGCCAGGAAGCAATTTCTGCAGGGGGAGTCGACCAAGAAGGACGTCGCTCCTCACCTGTACTCCGCCAAACCCTTCTCCAAAGCCATAACCAGAGGCAGCATCGGGAGCAGTGACGTTGTCGCAGAGACCGGGGAGAGCCACGTGACCTGGTCCGACGAAGGGATCGGCGGCGAATTCACCTGCGCCCGAGCCGTGATGACGATCCTGCGCGAGGACGAGGAAAAGGGTCGCTTCCACCCGGGCTTTCACACAGAGGAGTCCGACTCAGGATTGGACGAGTTGTCCGTCCGCTCTCAGGACACGACTGTGTTTAGCTTGGATAACATTTCCGACAGCGGGGCTTCACTACCCCCTACCCCGCTGCCGCTTACCCCTGTGTCACCGCCCACGCCCCAGCCCACCACACCAGTCAATGGGCAGACCACTAGCGGCCCATCAGAAGTGGAGCTGGAGTACCACGCCGGGGTACTCGTCCAAAACGCCATCGAAAACGCCCTGGCAGCCCAGAGCGGAGAGGACTGGCAGTCGTCGCTTCCTGACTTGAATTCCTCACAGCTGAGCACCCCCGTGTCTCCATCCTCAGCCTCTACAAGCAGCCCGGTGCCAGTTTCCTCCTCCCCGATGTCTTCCGGCGGCGCCCCCAGTCTCCAGTCGCCCGTGTCCTCCAGCCCCGCTCCATCCAACCCGTCCCCCCAGCCAGACAGGCAGCCAGAGGTGAGAGTGGTCTACCAGGAGACAGCCTCAGAGTCCCAGCAGCAGCAGCAGTCCTCCAGCCCAGCACAGCGTCTCCAGATGCCTTCTCCACCTCCTGCTCAGCCCGTCTCGCCGCCACAGAGACCCAGAGACGGGGGCCCCCGGATTAAAATCCAGTCCTCCTACGCTAGAGCGCTTGCTTCCTCGACCCCGGCTCCAGCTCCAGGTCCCAGCCAGGCCCCGGCGGCCCCCGTCTCCAGGCCGACCCCGGTCTACCGCCCCCCTTCCCCGCCGAGCCCGGAGAAGCCGGAGTTCAGCTACTTCAGCAAATACTCGGAAGCGGCGGAGCTGCGGAGCACGGCGACGCGGGGCCCCGAGGTGGAGGCAGCGGCCAGCGGCCCGTTCCGCCTGCGCTCCAAGAAGCAGCGGACGTTGTCCATGATCGAGGAGGAGATCCGGGCAGCCCAGCAGCGGGAGGAGGAGCTGAAGAAGCAGAGGGAGGTGCTGCCCGCCGCCGCCGTCCGCTCCGGCAAAACGTCCGGCGGTGGTCACGGTCCCGTGAGGACAGGGATTCGGCCGACCGGCATGTCTGCGGCCGACAAGATGAAGAGCAACAGCCTGCCAAGTCGACTCACTCTGACAGCGAGGACAGCGCCAGGTACGTCCACGCCGTGACGCTCTCGTTGGTTTATCCGTGAGACATCTGGCGCAAGGTTGTTCTTTTTCTATATGACCTGTTCAGGCTGTTCGTTTCTCTCTTGTGTCCTCGCTATCACACTAACCTGTGTGTTTCTCTGTGGCGCTCTTCAGGAAAGATCGAGAAAGTTCGACCTGCGCCGCCTGTCTCGCCCTCACCCTCCGAAGGAGCCCTGTCCGACGCCGGCAGCGAGGACTCCGGAGGATCTCGACCCAAAAACTTCATGCAGACTCTCATGGAAGACTATGAAACACACAAGGTGAAGAGGAGGGAGAAGCTGGACGACAACAGCGTAAGTATTTATACCAGGAAAACGCAAAATAATAGTATTGATAATGATAACTACATATAATAGGCAGGTATAGAATGAGATTTGTAAGAAAAACTAAGTATGAAGTAAGTATGAAGTTGTTGTTGAACTTCAGGCTATTATTTGCTTGTTGGAGGTGTTACTGGCATTTTTTAATGTCAGCAGCTGAACGCATCCACCCATGTCCCTGTGGGCATGATGAGCCAATACTGTGCAAAACTAAAGGGAAATTCCCTGCCTGTAGCAGGAAATGAAAGTGAAAATAAGTCGCAGTTTCTGGGGGATTTCTGTCCTGACTCAAACCCAGCGATATTCATGACATTGCATAGTTATCCTCAATTTGTCGAGAGATATTAATCTTGAACAGCTCGTACTGAAGCTGTGTTAATGCTCTCCGTTGATGCTGATCTTGTTGTATTTCCACAATGACGTCACATGTGTTGACTATGTGTACTGTTGCTTCTCTCCCGCTGGTCGATCAGTACGCCCGTAGGTTGCTGGCAAATGAGGTAACCACTAAGACACCAGTCACACCCCAAACCTCCTCACTACTCCATTAACCGCATTTACTGTCAGACCTGGGTCAGACTGAAGAGAAAACTCTTAGAAAACCAATGAATCTGATAGATGGAAGACATTCACTGAGTCTTAACGGTGCTATGTCTCGCTGGAGAACATGTTTTGCCTTGTGGCCCGTTTGGCTTTCAGTTCAGCTGACGAAGAGAACGCGTTGCCAAATACAGAGCGGCCATTAGACTGGAGAGTCCCACTGGCAATTACTTTCATATCCTCTTTAAGACGGTAGATGTTTCAACAGCACAAACCAACTGGTGCCACTTCTTGCCTGCCAGACATGAAACCGTTCAAGAAAATACGGAAATGTCTCATTTTTATGGCACTGTCCTGTTTGAAAGTCCTGGCTATGTGGAAATCTAAACTGTGTATCTGGTCCCAGGTCTGCATGTGGTCTCACTGCTTTAGTGTTCTCGCTCTGTGGTGTTGGTGCTGCATGTGCTTGTCCATTGATTTGGTGTGACCTTTGACCCCCCCCTCCCCCTTATGCACAGTGCAAGAACATTGGAGTGTTAATGAGATAATTATCTTGGTATTTCTGAGATAATTTTACATAAAAATAATAACTGTGCTCTGTTTTTTCCAATGGTAATAATGTTCAATAAGAGAAAGGTAATCTTTTACTAAAGTCAGTCATGTTTTTAAACTGGCGCAGTTGTGCGTTAAAGAAGCTTGTAAAAGTGAAGAAATTGGCAATTTAAAAAATAAAAGGCCAAAAAGTATTGGAACCACTGCCTTAGCTATTACTTCAGATCTGTTATCCTTCACACAAAGACTGACCTGTTTATGTGTAATTTTTAGCCTGGGTGTGTAAAGGAAGTGGAAGGTGATTACGAGCATAACCTGTGGAAAAAATGTGTTTAAGCTTGAAACTTTCCTTCAGATGGAGTAAATTAATTGTAATTTTTTAAATAGGCAAATACTGCAGATGTGCTTCATTTTGGTGGAAAATGGTCATTCGTAGTGAAAGCTGCACAGTTCGATGGTTTAACCAAGCGCTCCCTCAGTGTTTGACACACACTGCATGATATTAAAGTCACTGTGATTGTGTTTTCTAGTACATCCCAATGAGCATGGTACACTGGCTGAATGCACACGCGTCTGATTGGCTGCTTTTGTGTTCGACAGGTTCTGGAGGCCACGCGTGTCACCAGGAGAAAAAGTGACATGGCGTTGAAGTGGGAAGCCGGTATCTACGCCAATGAGGATGGAGAGGAAGAAGAGGAAGAAGAAGAAGAGGAGGAGGAGGAGGAGTAAACGGCTCATTTCAGAGACAGTTTAGGACTGAGTGGAGAGGAGGAGGAAGAGGAGACTGGAGGAAAAAGGCAAAGGACATTGAAAGGAAACAGTATTTATTTTACTAATAGTATTCTGATGATCACATGACCCACTGGCCTGACCAATGGGGGTTCACCGAGGAGGTGAAGTTGATTTTTTTTGTTTTTCGTGGACCTGAAGATTGAAGGCAGTAACAGTATGTTAATCAGCTGAGGACGTGAGAGACATTTGAAGTGTTGAGGTGAGTTTGGAGGGATCAGTGATGCAAAGAGACACTTTGGAAGGTTTTACGGTGGTTTTAGAGGAATTTAATTATTTTTTTTATAAGCTGGTAGACGCTGAATGACTTAAATATTCATAGGACTTTTTCACTTCTCTGCAATTTCATTATGGAAACAGGGGCTGAGATATGAAGATTTTATTTTGAAAAGTTGCCTGAGACTTACTGAAGTTGTTTTTCCCTGATAACGTGTGCTTGATAATGACCCGGCTCTCCATCCAATGATGAATCAGTGAGACCTGATCACACACACAACTTTTTCAGAATCGGGCTGCAGGAGGACAGGGACGTTTTCCAAGATGTTGAACCAAACCCAACCATTTATTTCACGCATCCTGCAGTGCCACACCGTACAAATCTATATGACATGTCAAAGCTCTTTTTACTTTCAGGCACCTACAGCACATTAAATCTCTCTGAAGTGCCGACTCCAGGGTCAGCAACCTTGATTTCTAGCGAGGACATTTTAAAAACTAACTAACTTCAGATTAGCATCTACTTTGCCTTAGACTGTCTGTAATTGATGTATTTTATCTTCTGTCCTGTATTGCTACAGATTCCTTAGAGCAAGTAAGTCAACCTCATTGAAGAATCTGTAATGCACACAGTATTCTTCAAACAGTAGACGGGGGGAGGTTGGCATCACTTCAGCGTGTGTGTATGAATTAAAGGGCTGGGTGTGGGGTTTTTATATATTCTTACGAAATCACTTATTTTACCTTTGCTGGCTATGTGGCTTTGTTGACCTGTGCTTTCTGATGTAAGCAGTTGTTCCATGTATTATACTGAGGTAGGTTGTGTATTTGATATATGAACATGTATGTTGAGTTTCCAGTATCTGCTATACCCTTGCTAGCTGAGGATAAAGTGTGATGAAAAATGTTGAAAAAGATTCTTTTTATATATAAAAAAAAAGTTGTTAGAATAAAACAGAATGTTATTTAGAAAAAAACCTGTCAACTGCTAAGCTGTCAGCCTAAGCATTATTTAAGATGTACTAATTGTGCGTAGGGAATTACGATCCTTACCTATTTGTTAACAAAAGAAGCAGTGAAAATAAGGCTGTGACTATCAGTAGAAATGCTCATTAAGAGAAAGTTGACAGGAAGTTTTTTTTTGTTTTTTAACAGAATTTATAGTGAGCTCCATTTTTGCTGGACAACAAAAATCCACAGGATGATGTGATTCTCTGTTTTCGTCAAACGAGTGAAAAAGTTACTGCAATGCCGGCCTCTGTGAGTGTGTGACGATACTGTGGATTTGTCCAGGTGCAGGAAAAAAAAAAAGTCAGCTTCAAAAAAGCAAAACTCAAATATTAGAAATGGAAAAACAAAACAAAAAGAAAGTGTGGCTGCAGATACACTATTTTTTAGAGAAACCACTTAAACTGAACAGTAGCGACTTGAATCTACTATTCGGTCTTTGTTCGCTTGACAATTGAAGCCATTTGAGATTTTCCTTTTTATTTTTCCCAGCATCAGAATGTCAGGAGTTCACAAACCTGTACAAGTGTCCTTCAGCAAGGCACTGACCTGCTCACGAGTCACACTGAATAATAATAAAATCCTCAGCTAAATGTCTGAAATATAAAAACACACCCTGAGGTAAACTTGCACAAATTATAAAACATTATGGACCACCCAGTCATGTAATGATAATTATTATATATTGTATTTATTGGGACAATCCTATCCTGTATGAGAGTGCAGGACAAGTTTTTTAAAGCAAATTATCAGATTTTCTTATAATTTGCTCTGTGGGGGAAACACAGTGCCAGTAACTCCACAATCCCGAAGTCAGAAGCAAGAACTTGTGCCTATAGGTGATGCATTAATTTCCCCTGAAATGAAAACCACACATTGGTTTCAGATAATGATTGTTTTTCTACACATTGAATATTATATAAGATGGGGGGAGGTGGGGCTATTTAAAGGACTAGTGTCCCTTTTTTTTTAACAAGACTTTTTGCCTTGCGGCAAAAGCACAGACGACAGCAACAGACATGCCACGGGATTTAAAAAAAAAGTGAGTTGAGCTTTTAAACGCAGCGATGTGAAGACAAAAGAGCCATTGAAACAGTATTAAAGCACTAGTTGTATCTGTTTGTTGATTTCCCTGTGAGACACATTTTTGATTTTGGAGGACAAACATGACATTAACCCCCCGTACTCCACCTATTCTGGATGTCAACAGAGCATCCGCTGTATCTAAGCTTTGTCCATGGCACGGTATGAGTTTCAAGCAACAAAAGCATCCAGCTTCTTCCCTAGTTTACAGTAGCTGCAGCATTACATTGTAAAACTGTGTTCTTACACACAAACACACACACACCGTCCTTGTTCCTGCTACAACGGACACAATCGGATCGTTTTGAAACGTGATCTCACATCATGCACACAACCGAGGAGTTCTAATTGTGTGATTTACTATTATTATTATTATGCTTTTTGTTGTTTGAATTCATGGTGCAGAAATGGTTTTATTTATCATTTTAAATGCTGGTAGCTTGTCCCCCCCCCTCAGACACGATCTTATTATACAGTATATAACCTCTGTTCCTATGTTAACCACTTGTATGCTCATATTCTGCTTTGTTATTTTATAGCACATGTATGGCTCACAGTTATACCTACTATACATATTATGAATATTTTCTCATTAAAAACAAAACCTGT
The DNA here is from genome assembly GCA_036785175.1 of Eupleurogrammus muticus. Taxonomy (NCBI): domain Eukaryota; kingdom Metazoa; phylum Chordata; class Actinopteri; order Scombriformes; family Trichiuridae; genus Eupleurogrammus; species Eupleurogrammus muticus. The sequence goes on along the minus strand of JAYKQN010000013.1, from coordinate 14,399,661 downwards.
ACATGTGGGATGTCTGAGTGGTTCATTCACGTGTGTGTTAAATTGCAAACTAAACAAGATTACCATAAGAATCTGAGCATGGAGTCAAGAGCACACACACACACACACACACACACACGTGCTTGCTTCCCAAAAAACAAACTTGACAATATTATGCATGAAACTTCCTGTTTCTACAAGCTACTTCTGGATGATGGCAGACCAAGGGGCACCATCAGGTACTGAAAAATGCCAACCAGTTCCAGTTGCCAGTTCCTCAAATCACTGCCCTGCTTCCTACATGTCTAGACCACATTGGACCAGTCCTGATCCCCCCCCCCCCAAAAAAAATAAAACACTGAAAAGTAAACTTCTTGTTTCTATTCAGAGGGAACATCGCTTGTGTGACATTTAACATTCCATCATTTTGGTGGTTAAATGTCACATTTGACTAAGTAAAAAAAGCCTGATATATATAATACCTAATTATCTCCACTAATAATAAAAATTTGGGTCAGTTTTTCATCAGCTATTCTGTAAATGTTGGGAATGGTGCCATGAACATATGATGACATTTTGGTAACGATCTAGAAGAAATCCTGGTTTCTGGATCACTTTGACCTTTTTATGTAACATTACGGTAAATGGACCTTTAAACAGGCGCAATCGGGGCCACCTGCTGGTGATAACCTGCACCGGCATTCTGTTCCTAAATTGAATAACTACAACCATATTTTAAATTATTACTAATTAGAATAATTATTTTCTTTACTATGTTAAACTTCGTCCACTCCTTTTACTATTGACAAACAAAATACAATTCACGTGATCAGTTACTCGCTGTTACCGTAATACCTCGTATACACAGGAACTGATAACAACGTGGGGGGATATTTACTGTGTATTTTAGACGCGGAGGGTTGACTACGGTTTTTAAAAGATCTTGAGAAATGCCCATATAAAACTCTGTTCTGGTTTTAAAGTTTATTTTCATATATTGTTTTGTCTTTTTTGATTTGCTCAGTCTATTTAAAAAATGAAAAAAAAAAGTTTAACTATTATGTGCAGCACTCTTTCATCACATAAAAAGTTCTTTCTGGACTTCCCTACAAACTAAAAGAAATCAAATGGTGGTTTCTTCAAAATAAAATCAAATATTATTATTTATTAATAATATATGATTACAGTATTAATGATAATAATAACTATTAGTATTTCTGGTGAAAAGGCACCCAATGAAATGTGTCCATGAGAATACAAAGGTGGTTTCCCAAATCTCTTTTGTCACATGCGCGCACACGCACACTTCGACACGTACACGCCTCTTATTTCATCACTTTTTGGTTGATCCAGCTGAGTATGAGGGGGAAGAGGAGGGGGGGATGGGGTGTTTCAATTTAGTTTGTAAAAACGGGAAGAAAAGCGGCCGCGCGTCCTGTCTATCTCGTCACTCAGAACATCCTCATCCGCCCCGAAGCTGATCCGTGCGTAACGATGGCCGCGCCGGGTGCGTGTCCCGCGGCCGCCGCCGCCGCGCTGCGGCGCGTGGAGCCGCTGGTGGTGCTGGAGCAGCTGGGCAGCACCCTGTTCGACACGGCGCTGCTGATGGTGGTGAAGGACCGCTGCGCCGCCGCCAGCGAGGAGGCGCAGCAGAAGGCCATGACGGACTTCTACATGACCTACAACCTGATCGTGCAGCTCGCGCCCATCCTGCCCTCGCTGCTGCTCGCGTGGCTCGGCGACCGCGGCCGCAGGCGCGCGCCGATCGCGGTGCCCCTGTGCGGGTACCTGCTGTCGCGGCTCGCCCTGCTCCTGGTGGTCCTCCTGCGGCTCCCGCTGCCCGTCATGTTCGGGGCGGCCGTGGTCTTCGGGCTGTCCGGCGGCTTCTGCGCGTACTGGCCCGGCGTCATGACGCTGGCGTCGATCGGATCCGCCGAGGGGGAACGATCCAAGGTCGGTGCCTTCGGAACCCTGGAAGCATCCGGTGCGGATACTTTCCGCAGGACTAGTGTGATCTTTGAGTGAAAGTTGCAGCAGCTCGAACGAATTATGTTCAGTTGTGAGGAAAAGTCCAGCATTTGAAATCCGAATATAAAATGCATTAGTATCAAAACTAAAATAACATATTTATGGACATGTGAGCAGCATGTTCATTTTCAGGAGCTAATTGTAACTCAATATCCTGTTAAATAGTCTAATCCAAGTCCAAAATAAAGTTTGTAAGACAGTAGAGAACTTCACCTGCTGCTTAAAAAAATCTAAATAAAGTTCAGTGACTAAAAGTTTGCATGCAACAGCAGACTGATTGGATGGAGTTCATGAGGCATCATATTGTTGAAGTGCACGTTTATTTCTCTCTTTTGTCATCTCTCCTGTTTTGTAAGAGGTTCAGTTAATGTAAATATTTATTATGTGTTTCTTTACCAAAAAAGGGGGGTTAGAAATACAATGGTGTATGCTGAGATCAAATTGCCCTGAACATAGTCCATGAACTAAATTAAGTCTGATGCAACTGCTCTTATCTAACAAACCGATCATGTATTTAAAAGCTGAAAAGGAAGTGAAGCTGTGAAATGCATGTAGTGTAAAGTAAAAATGACTATATTTCCCACTGCAATGTAGTAATGTGGAAGCAGCAGAGTACTTGTACTTGATTTACTTAGTTACATTCAGCCACTGTGATACAGTCGTCTATGTTCTTCCTGGTGTCAAATTAAAACTCTAAATGTCAAATATTTAGACTAAAAGGATAGAAAACACTATCAAATTGTACTTTGGTCTAGTTGTTGCTTTTAGAAACAACCACGCTGTGTGTGCCCCACGCAGGTGATCATGCGGGTGGAGCTGCTGTACGGGATGGCGGGCCTGGTGGGCAGCCTGGCGTCGGGCCACCTGTTCCTGCTCTACAGCTCCAGCGTGGGACACGGAACCGTCCTGCTGGCCGTGAGCACGCTGCTCCACCTGCTGAGCCTGCTGCACGCTGTGCTGCTGCTGCAGGTCAGTGTGTGTGTGTGTGTGTGTGTGTGTGAGATCACTGTTAAATCATCATTTAAACAAATGTGTTATTACATCAGTAATAAAACAGGCTACATTCATTCGAGTGAGCCAACACCTGTAAATGCAACAATTATTAATAGCTGTTTCTCAATGCTCATTGACTGATCTGGAAGTAACAACAATGAAAATAAATGATTAATCAATCTGTCGATATCCAGAAAATGAATGAGCAACTAGTTCTAGAAGTGATTATTTTTTCCAATAATATTTCAAACAAAAGGACAAATATATAATGGCTCCATTTCTTTTCCATATATGACAGTTAATTGGATGTCTGACCACTTGAATGGGAGACATTATTATGGCCTCTAAGAAACGATTTTTTTTCACAATTTTGAACAATTCATAGTATAAATGACTAAATCATTAATCAGCTAATAGGGATAATAATCAGCAGATTAATTAATAATGAAAATTATTATAATAATTATAATAAGTTGCAACCCCGATTATTGCATTAACGTGACGTCCTTTGGTGTCGTCATGATAGTGCCATGCAAAAAAAAAAAAAAGGATTCTCTCAGGTTAGTTTTCAGTAAACTATTATATCAGAAACACGATTTCATCAAAGTGTTTTGTTTCATCCTCAAATGTAAATGCTCTAAATGTGACCTCAGCGGGGAACTAATAATTTCCACATTAAAAAAGGTGAAACAAGCCTCCAGAGAACCAGTGGAGAACTGCCACGACCTTTCCGACGACGCCAGCGTCGTTCCCACCGAGGCTCCCGCCGCGAAGAACATGGTGAACATGGCTCTGCTGTTCGCCGCCGCTATCTTGTACAACGCCTCGGTGGGCGGAGCCATGGAGGTACTGGGCTCCTACCTGCTGAAGGAGCCGCTCAAATGGACCGCCACGCAGGTGAGTTTTGTTTTTCTTATGTATAAAAGCCTTTTTTCCTGCTTTAAAAAGACTAGAATCCTCTTAAATCTCCTCCTCCTCCAGGTGGGTTATGGGAACGCGGTGGGTTGCGTGATCTTCCTGACCAGTTTCCTCGGCGTCATGGCGTTCCGCCGCTGCGTCAGCGACGTGTCGCTCATCCTGATCGGCATGGTGTCCTTCGCCTCGGGGATCTTCTTCATGACCTTCGTCACGGAAACGTACATGTTCTACCTCGGTGAGACGGAGGATGTCGGACCTCGTATAGATTTAAAGAGAAAGAAAAGGGGAAAAAGGTCACAAAGTGCAGGCCGCTGGTTTGTTTCACCTCTGGATTTTCACTCAGACAAAAAAAAAATTAGTGAAGTTGTTAATATTAAGGAGGAATCTTGGTTTTGTCAGTTTTGACTCAGCAAAACCAAGAACAAGGAAGTGAGTCCCTGTTCATGTGAAAAAAAAACGCTGCTCCACGTCTTTCCTGGTCTCTTGTAAGAGGCCGTGTCCAAACAGGCAGATGCAGGTTATCAGCAGAAATCACGACTACGCAGGAACCGAGATGAGGAACCGAGAACGGCTGGAAGCCGGAACGTTTGTAAATTGCATGTTGCGCTACGATTGCGGTGGGGAAATAAGAGGCGGGGGAGGAACAGAAATAGGACTTTAAAAATGAAAAATAAATAAATAAATAAATCCATAATTTTTTTTTTCTTCCCCCCGCAGCTCGCTCACTCACGCTGTTCGCTCTCATCCCGATGCCCACCATCAGGTCCCTGCTCTCCCAGCAGGTTCCAGCACGTTCATGTGGTGAGTGAGTGTGTGTGTGTGTGTGTGTGTGTGTGTGAGAGAGCGTGCACAATATAAAAGCCGTAAAAGCAAAAGCAGAACAGTCGAAACAATATAAGAGTTTATCGAAACACGTGCTGCAGATCGTTTCAACACATAAAGGGTAAGTTCACCCAAATGATCTTAAAAGGACATTTTTGGAGGAGGGACTGTTTCTTTGCTAGAAAGCAGTTCCAAAGCCTGTGGGTTCTTTTTTCATTGCTGTAAAAAAAAAACACCACAATGACAATTTCCAATCACTTCCAAGTAAAAGCATTGAAAAAGACACCAGTAGTAGTAAGCAAGGAAAGGGAAAACCAGATGTTCACCACATTAACAATGCATAGAGTGGATTTCTGGTTAGATTAATATTATCTTCACTGGACAAAACTATGCTTTTCTTTAAAAAATAAGGACATTTCTAAGTGAGCCCAAACACACACGTTTTAAAGAAGCTTTAAAATTTCATTCAGTGTTTAGGCATTAAAATGTTTATAGGAATGTATTTCTTTTGCACCTTAAGAGCTGCTATTCTTGTTATCAGTCAAACTAATCCTGACGTACAGCACCATGAAGATCAGCGATAACTAAATGCAGAACTTATTATATCAGTAATCATCACTAATCACTGTGGGTTGAATGTTATGTTATGATAAGGCACCTGGCCAATAGTAAAATACCTTTGACCAGCATAAAAGCAAATATGACTATGTAGTGTGACAGGAGTCTGTCAGCTATGGGAACGGAAAACCTTAGAAAGCAAGAAAATAGAATGATTGCATTATTATTTATTTGCCTAAATATTGAATTAGATCCTCTTTTTTTTAATAAAGGACAGTTCCTCCCTGCGTGGTGACACAATGAGCCTTTTCTGGGTGCGGTTTGCCTGGAAAATCCAGAATCATCAGAAGTTCAGCGCAAGGTCACTAACTTGGTGAAGGAAAACTTGCAAAAATCGTTCGTATTTGTGATTAACTAAGAAAAAGGTTTTACGCACTTATGAGTTTGAGATTTCTTAATTTTTTAACGAAGCTTACAATTATTTTCGGTTTTATTTTGACTAGTTTCGTACCTTCACGTATGACCCGTCAGGCCGGTTTATAACAGATGACGTATGGCGAGGAGCCGGTTCTGCTACAAGCCAAGTGTGTCATGTTTACACATACACACACACACACGCTGAAGATTAGAGGAGCAAGATTATTCATTAGCAAAGTTTTTCGACATAATGTTTGCTTTGACGTGACTGTTTGAGGAGTCGCTGCAATGCAAACACACACACACACACTAGCAACAACGGCCTTTTTTCACCACACGTCCACACACACACACACACACGGAAGCAAGGAATATAATATGTGTGTGAATGTAACCTCACCCCAAGAGAAGAGATATATATTAAACTTTGTGAGAAGACAATTTTGTGAGAACAAGGATAAAGCATTTCTCCTGTGGCCTATCTATATCTTTTTTCCCATCAGGCCTCACTCTCACCTCCCTGCAGCTGGTTCTGAAGCTGGCTGGTCTGGCCTACATCCCTGCCTTCACTAAGATCTACCAGGGAACGCTGAGCTGGCTGCCCGGCTTCGTCTTCATGCTGTCCAGCATCCTGGCAGTGCTGGGAATGATACCCGTCAGGTACCTCCTTCTGGTCGTTCTTTTAATGGTTTGCAAATCTACTGAATAAGATAAGATAAGATAAGATAAGATATGACTTTATTGATCCCACAACGGGGAAATTTGCTTGTTACTGCAGCATACAGAGTAAAGAAAAAGAAGAAAAAGAAAAGAAAGCTGAAGAAAATAAAAGCTATAAAAAATAAAAATACACAACACTATGTACAAAATTCGTAGAATTTGTTGATCCTCATACACAGTATGCATTATGGACATAATGGGAAAAACATACTAATACTATAGTATTACTGTACATTGACAAATCATGTGCAAACTGTTAAAATACAGTTTAAGGAAGCATTGGTCAGGTCCCTCAAAATGTACATTTTGTGTTCTATGTTGGCTTCTTAGCATTTAAAAGTCCATTTATTTTGACAAAAGTCTCACTTTTGTGAATGATAATTATTACAACCTAGAATAAAAAATTAGTTTATAGGTTATGTTTTTGAGAGTGAAACTATCTGGTATTAATATCCACTAATTTTATGTTCCAGTTTGATTAAATACTTAAAATGTTTTGTGTCATTTTTTTTTTTTTTTTTTTTACTTTCTCATCTTGCCAACCTTTCAAATTAAAAGTATTTGTCGCTGTGTTTTTAACATTGCAGAGGATTCATAGAACAAGAAGATCATTGTACCGTGCATTGTACCGATGATGCCTCTTATACCCGATTTGAATTTATTACAGAAAGTGAACTGAAAAATAGGAAGAAAATAGTTTTTATAGCCATACATTTGTTTTTCTTCCCATTTTCTATTCACGTGCTAATAAAAACATTTTGAGCTGTGCTGACCAGTGAGGCAAATAAGGAACAGACAGTGTGTACTGTTGGGCTGTAAAAAATGACAGGTTAACCTACTTCCTTTAAGTCTGCGCTTTTCAGCAAAATAAAAGAGTAAAACCTCATGTCTAATCTGTTATAATAAAGCACATTCTCCCCCCTCCCTGCAGTATTGTCGGCTACAGATCGCCTCAGAGGCAACGCTACGGGAGGATAGAGGCAGACTGAGAATGCGACATCATCATCATCATCATCAGCGAGCGAGCGATGGAATCGCGGCGGAGGACGGTGCCCTGATAGTCTCACTTCCTATAAAAAGACAGTCTGTTATAACCAGGCCTGTGTGGACACGCTGACACGCTGCTATTAGAAGTGGATGAACTTGACAGATATGTGGGCGAACGTGATCTGAGAGATTTTATCAGTGAGGGAACTTTTTACAGAATGTCTTTTACATGGTGGGGAACATAACACTGGAGGTGATTTCAACATAAGGCTCAGATATGAAAAATAAGCCTTATTAGTGCTACTGAAACCGCACAAAAGTGACATTTTAAAATCCTAACTGAATGTGGAAAGATTTGCTGCACACAAACATTAGTTTTCTATGCTTTTATTTTGTAGATTCTCAATAATGTCTCACATTCCTACTGATGTCCTTAGTGGAGATACTGTTGCAATACAAACAAACACGGAGTTTGAATCGGAGTCAGATGCTGACTTTTATTTCTTTGGCTCAGATACTGCTTAGAGTGCAGGAAGAAATGTGTTCTGGTTCTGAGTTTGGTTTTTATATTGTATAATATTCAGTTTTTAGTCTCATCATGAATGATTTTACTTCCTGACATCTTTGTCTCTTCTTTTTTTATATATAGTTTATGGTTGATCTGTCACTTGTTTTGTTATTTTATCTTTATATACACATGTTTGACTTGTTTTTAAAATTCAGCTTGCATGATTTTCTTATTGACAGTCACATTATTGTAGCACTTGTACTTGTAGAGAGAAAGCACATAAACTAAACCTTAACTAAACTAATACTGGTGGAGCAAAGGGAAATATGTGTAGTTATGAGCCATCAAGCGTTTGAGATATACTGTACCAAAAAATGTTTTTTATTATAAATTTCAACATTTCTGTGGTGGGATTTGTCATTTTTTTTCCACTTTGAATGGATCAACTGTATGAATAAAAACTTTGACTATAAGATAATTAGTAAGATATATATATATATATATATATATATATATATATATATAGAGAGAGAGAGAGAGAGAGAGAGAGAGATACACATACATATATATATATGCTTATACATATATAGATATACAGTGGGGAAAATAAGTATTTGAACACCCTGCTATTTTGCTATTTCTCCCACTTAGAAATCATGGAGGGGTCTGAAATTGTCATCGTAGGTGCATGTCCACTGTGAGAGAGATAAACTAAAAAAAAAAATCCAGAAATCACAATGCATGATTTTTGTGTGATATAGCGGCAAATAAGTATTTGAACACCTGAGAAAATGAATGTTAATATTTGGTACAGTAGCCTTTGTTTGCTATTACAGAGGTCAAACATTTCCTGTAGTTTTTCACCAGGTTTGCACATACTGCAGGAGGGATCCTGGCCCACTCCTCCACACAGATCTTCTCTAGATCAGTCAGGTTTCTGGGCTGTCGCTGAGAAACACGGAGTTTGAGCTCCCTCCAAAGATTTTCGATTGGGTTCAGGTCTGGAGACTGGGCCATGCTAGAACCTTGATATGCTTCTTACGGAGCCAGTCCTTGGTTTTCCTGGCTGTGTGCTTTGTGTTGGAAGACCCAGCCACGACCCATCTTCAATGCTCTGACTGAGGGAAGGAGGTTGTTCCCCAAAATCTCACAATACACGGCCCCAGTCATCCTCTCTTTAATGCAGTGCACTCGTCCTGTCCCATGTGCAGAAAAACACCCCAAAGCATGATGCTACCACCCCCATGCTTCACAGTAGGGATGGTGTTCTTCGGATTGTACTCTTCATTCTTCTTCCTCCAAACACGCTTAGTGGAATTATGACCAAAAAGTTCTATTTTGGTCTCATCTGACCACAAAACTTTCTCCCATGACTCCTCTGTATCATCCAAATGGTCATATGCAAACTTAGGACGGGCCTTGACATGTGCTGATTTAAGCAGGGGAACCTTTCGTGCCATGCATGATTTCAAATCATGACGTCTTAGTGTATTACCTACAGTAACCTTGGAAACTTTGGTCCCAGTTCTTTTCAGGTCATTGACCAACTCCTGTCGTGTAGTTCCGGGCTGATTCCTCACCTTTCTTAGAATCACTGAGACCCCACGAGGTGATATCTTGCATGGGGCTCCACTCCGATTGAGATTGACCGTCATGTTTAGCTTCTTCCATTTTCTAATGATTGCTCCAACAGTGGACCTTTTTTCACCAAGCTGCTTGGCAATTGCTCCGTAGCCCTTTCCAGCCTTGTGGAGGTGTACAATTTTCTCTCTTGTGTCGTTGGACAGCTCTTTGGTCTTCGCCATGTAACAAGTTAAAGTCTTGCTGATTGTATGGGGTGGACAGGTGTCTTTATGCAGCTAACCACTTCAAACAGGTGCATCTGATTAAGGATGATACATGGAGTGCAGGTGGACTTCTAATGGGCGGACTAACAGGTCCTTCAGGATCAGAATTATAGATGACACACAGGTGTTCAAATACTTATTTGCCGCTATATCACACAAATAAATCATTAAAAAGTCATGCATTGTGATTTCTGGATTTTTCTTCTTAGTTTATCTCTCTCACAGTGGACATGCACCTACGATGAAAATTTCAGACCCCTCCATGATTTCTAAGTGGGAGAAATAGCAAAATAGCAGGGTGTTCAAATACTTATTTTCCCCACTGTATGTATATGTATATCTTTAAGTCTATATATATATATATATATACATATACATAGAGATATATAGATATTTCAATTTTTGTGAAAATAAAAACACTCACAAGAAAACCAAACTAAGCAGAAACATATCAAATGCATTTGTTTATTATTGGTCCAATACTGTATATCCCAAAAAAATAATTTGAGGTAAAGATAATTGCATCAAAACAACATCAATATACAAGCTTTTTTTTGTTTTAATAATAATTACAAGATGTTATTAACATCCAAATGTACAATAAGGACTCTGAACATAAACCGCACACACAGGAGGAAAAGAAAAGAAGCTGGATTCACACTTTCATAAAAGCGTCTGACTGGGAACCTTCCTAACCTTCCTGTTGGGTTTCGCTGTGCTGCGAATCAGATTTTCTCTTCATGCGTGAATCCACGCGAGGGAAACCGGGAGGTCTTTTTTCAGATTCAAAATTTTTCACCTTTTATGTTTATTTATAAAATAACAAAAAAAAAAAATCAGCAAACATTTCCAGGGGGCGGAGTTACGTTTAGTGCAACGACGAATCAGCAGGCGCAGAGTCTGAGAAAAGGCTGAAAGTCTGAAACCTTTAAACCAAAACGGTACAAAATGGAATTCTCACAGTTGGATTATGCCAGATCCTAAAATGTCTTATTCAGATATTCACACGATGAACCTCCGCTCCTCCTTAAAAAATAGACTCAGCTGCATCGTATACCTCAGCTGTACATTGGGCTATATTGAATATATAGATATATATATATATATTGTCATTTACACCGAAGAAAATATGATTCCATGCCTTTAGTTTAAAAAAAAAAAAGAAATCACCACTGGTAAAGATTCACAGTGCTTGGCTGTAAACAGACAGACACCAAGTACCGATCGGATCCATTAAACAAAACACAACTAAAAGTCTTTTTTTTTGTTTTTATCCTTTTTTAATAAAGGGGCAGTGATTTCATTTTGTATAGATTTACTGGGCAGTGACCGACAAACGCAGTAAACTTCAGCTACTGGTTCAAACTTTATTTTCACAAAAAAAAAAAAAAAAAAAAAAAAAAAAAAAAGGAAGTGACGCCAGATGTCACCTGCTGCCTTGGTGTTCTTCAAATGGATTTTATAGTCTATAGACTGATCAAAACATGTCTGGACTACAAGATCCCTTTAGAGTTTTCCTCTCCCCCCACAAAAACACACACACACACACACACACACACGCACACACACACTCTCTGTATCTGTATTCACTCGTGGTCGACATCCTTCAGGGTTATCAGCTAAAAGCTTTTACTTCAAAAGTCCTGTGCCATTTATGACTGAATGAGAATAAACTAAACTTCTTTGGACATGTTTGACAGGATGGAGAATGTGGAAAATGAAGCTGAACGCTCCTCTAAATCAAGACTTATGTTTTTTTGTACAGTAAATGTAAAAAAAAAAAAAAGCAGATAATGAATTTATTTGTTTTTTTTTTTTTATTTCCAAACACTTCTCTTACTGTGAATTTCAATATTCTGGCATCACATACACAGTATTTTTTTGCCTTCCAGCATCCGGAGCCATCGGCTGCTGCGTCGCTGCCGCCAAACCACGACCATGTGTAACACGGCCGCTTTCCAAATAACCTCCCCCCCCCCCAAAAAAAACGCCTAAATACGAAACACAATTTCCTTCAGGTGTCGCCTCCCCGACGCAAAAGAGAGGAAACGGTAGCTGCATCACGCGAGTCCATTTGAACAGAAACCGACATAATGAATGAAACAACACTGAAGAAACTTCATAGCAGAAATTATTACATTTGAGTGTGAAGAAGAAATCAAAAGAGTACTTCAAATTATCCAGTGGGGATCTTTAACCATCAGAGATCTACAACTGGATCTTTTCCTTTATGAACCTTATTTTTTGCAAATTATTCCTCAAAGAGGAGACACAGGGGAAAGAAGAGTTCACTCTCAGCATCAAGTACCTCGCTCTCCACTTAGAGAAAAGTCAGATATCACATAAAATAAAAAGTGACAGCCAGCAAAAAAAAAAGAAAATAAGAAAAACGTTGTTGATGGTACATGCCTTAACAAGGTTTCCAGAGAAATGCATCGCTTTCCTTTAAACACAGAGAAGAACGCTTTCGAAAAGTGAGTGAATCTCCCCATTCGGTTTAGAATCAAGGAGGGGGGATTCTATCAGGTCAGATCCAGCCTTCAACACGTCACTGCCCTTAAAAGTGGATAAAACAATCTGTAAGTCGGGATGTGATTATGCTGCATGAATCCAGGAAACAGTCACATTCCACCTTTAATTTCCTGTTTCTGTGCTTTTTCCATTCTCAGATCATGTGACCCGCGCCCCCTTCATCTGATATGAAAGCCTGTGCATCAGGATGAATGAATGAAATCACAACTGCAGGTAATGTCCACAGTGAAGAAAACACTGTGTGTCTGTACTGATATACAGCAGAGATGTCAGGCCCTCTTTTAGCTACCTTTTTTTAAAGGATGAAAACAGTCAGCAGGTCGACCACAGGGTGGCGTTGCTGTGCTTTAACTCTTCCAGAAAACAAAAATCTGCAGTTTTTTAATCTGAGTTTAGCTTCATGAAGTAAGAAAAAAAGGAAATCCTGATAAAAGCTCAGCATTCAACTCAGACACACACACACACACACACACACACACACACACACACACACACACAGTGTCGTCACTGTTAAAAGCAGATTTTCTTCCTTTCTGTTCGTCCGTGAGGGTGTGAACCCAAAAAAAAAAAAAAAAAGAAATAAAAGAAATCTTCAAGTTTCCCTTTAATGAGCCGACAGACTTTTACAGATGTCTTAATTTCAACATCTGTTGCTACACTTCCTGCTTTTTTCACAAGGCGTGTCGTGAAGCTGAGGATGTCACAATTTCAAGTTTCTACGAGTTGACTTTTTTTTTTTTTTTTCTGAGATAAATGGAAGTTTCAGGGTCGGCAGTAGAAAGGCATGGCGAGTATAAAAGAGTTTATCAGCCCCGACGTAGGAGAAGAATAAGCTGCATGTGTGGCCCTGTTAAATTAAATAGAAGATAGGGGGGGAAGAAATAAGCTTTTCTTTGGAGAGCTTTAGTGTACAGTTTGACAGGGGGGACTACTTCATACTTTAAATAAAAATAAAATTCTTACAAAAAACACAAACAAAAACAAAAAGACTTTTCTGCAGCAATGAAGAATTAAACTTCACGTTTACCTCAATGTAAAACTAGAAAGGAAAAAAATCCTGAAAACTGCGTCTCTGCTGAGACTCGTTAAATAAGAAGCGTTGGCAAACGTCCGTTGAGCAGGAATAAGACGTAGAAAAAGTCGATAAGAACGACAACGTGAAACCAAAAAAAATGGAAAATGTCTGTACAAAGCAGGAGGCTCCTCTTTCCGCGCCGGCCCTCGAACGCACCAGCCGTCGCGGCAGCATCTCCTGGGAGAACGGAGGCAAAGTCCCACAGTTTTAAACCCCTGCCGTCCCCCCCGGGGTCGCTCCTTTTCCTTGGCATGAGAGCGTGTGTGTGTGTGTGTGTGTGTGTGTGTGTGACACGGGGAGATAAAGGGTGAGGAGGGGTTCAGTTCGTCTCACTCGTTTTGTCCTCAGTCTGTTTGTCCTGGAGGAGACTTATGAGTGACTCCCACGCTGCTTGGCACTGGAGAGGAGGGGGTGGGGGTGGGGGGGGTGTGGGGGGGGGGGGGGGGTCGAGGATGGACGAGGTGTCGATCGACAGCAAGAGGGGGGGGAAGACAGGAAGAAATGATGATCAGAAGTGTTTAATAGCAGTGTGTGTGTACTCAGCCGCTGCCCTGTTGGACGTGATCCCAGATTTTCGGTTTTTAACAGTATTGACTTACCGTTAGTTTACTATTGACCTGTACTTTGAAATAAAGCAAACTGATCGAGCGCCTGGAGCTTGATATCAACAGTGTACGGCAGCAGTGATATAGTGCTCATAGTTCATATGAAAACTTGGTTTGGACTGATTTTTGATATATATATATATATATATATATATATGAAAAATATAAGGCATTTCCTCCGTATGCAATATCTTTCACGGTAATGTTCCGTTTCACTGCTTCGCTTGGCAGCATGAACTTTGAGAAGCAGCGTTCCATTTTCATGCTTTGACATATCTGGAACAAACTCCCAGAAAACTGCAGCTACGGCTGCAGCTTTCAGTTCTTAAAAAAAAAAAATTAAAAAATAATAAAGAAAAACATGTTGGATTTGAGGATTCCAGAGACCGGGCTTATTGCGTTAAATTGATTCTGCATAGAAACGCGTTTAAAATATCCCAGAAAACATTTTTGTTGGTATCTTATTAGTCGGTATCGAACTTTAGAAAAAAATAAATCCGTACTCACGAGACCGTGAAGCCCCCTGGAGAAACGCCCCGCTTACCTTTTCGTAGCAGACGATGTTTTTGTCGGCCATGCCGGTGAGCAGCTGCTTGAAGTCCTGCCTCTTGTTGCTCTGCCAGCGCTCCCAGTCCGCCTTCAGGTCGGCGTTGAAACACTCCACCTTGTCCTGGCACTTCTCCACCTCCACCGGCATCTGCGTTAACGGGATACGGACGTTTGTTAGAGTTTATTTGTAGTGAATGACGACTTTCACCCGACGCAGCCTGTTAAATCCTAAGCATCAGCATTAAAAGCTTTTATTTTGAAGAGATTATCCCCACCCCCCCTCCCCTGATTGGTCTGAATGTGGTAGCTTATTCCTCATCTGAAATGCTTTTGCCGAAATGGTCACATTTGTGTGTGTGTTTGACAAGAATATTTCAGGGACACATCCAACACGTGAAAAAATGACAGCAAGTGAACACAACGGTTACAGGGTGAAAGCTTACAGGCGCCGTCCTGTCCTCCTGTTTGCGCAATATGGCCGCTTCTAGTCGGCCCTCGTACTCCGCCTGGCTCTGGTCTCGCTTCCTCAAAACGTTCTGAAAGAAAAAAAAAACATTTTTTTTAAAAATCACTCTTTATCCGTTAGTACGATGGTTTAGTGACAACGTCAACGCAACAAATGATGAAACAGAGAGAGAGAGAGAGATGCTGAATCAGGAGCTCGTTGAGGGCAGGATGTGACAAGCAAAAATTTCACATGCCACTTCCCTCCAGTCAGGGCTAAAGGTGACTTCACTTTTGTTTCCTTTGAGAAATAAATAACGACTGACGGCAGTCCGTGGTTAACGTTCAAACTAAATGTGTGTGAACGCTAACACCTTTGTACACTTTGCTGCCGAGCTCATGTTTCTTTTCTGACGTGTGGGACTTTTCTTACACGTCGGTTACTTTATTGGTCCCAGTGAAATGGAAGTTAAAGCACCTTTTTGGTTTATTTGCCAGTGAAACTGAACTACAACTTAAGTCAAGTCTTCACATCTGATTGGTCCACAAGAAAGTGGGCAGGGCCTAGCAGTTACCTCAACACAAATCTAGTTATTTGGATCAATTAGATTTTGATGTAAAAAATGATTAAATTAACTTTGTAACGTATAGTAACCATTCAATAAAAGATACATGAGCAATTAATACAGACACATAGGAATAAAACTGAGGTTTTTTGCTTTTCATGGGGCCTTTAAGTTGAATGAAGTGATGCAACATCATGTAATATTTTTTTTCTCGCTCTCCGTGTTCCCGACCACTCAACGTCTCCCCTCACCTTCATGGACTCGATGTAGAGGATGTACTCTCGGAGCACGGGCAGGAAGTCCTGGCTCATGTTCTCGCTCTGGTCGTCCAGGGCGCCGCAGCACGTGGCCACGCTGCTGGCCACGCCCTCCAGGGGGCGCTGCAGCTCCTCCTCCGACCCCGCCCAGCTGGAGTACACCATGCCGTACTCGCGCAGCTCCGTTAGGTACTCTGGTAGGGAAGGGGGGAAAAAGCGAAAATAAAGACATATTGAGAGTCTCAATTAAGTCTAGTCATTGTTAATTTAATCATTGCTTCTGACTGGTTGGTATTGTGTTAAAAGGGATAGTTCAGCATTTTTGGAAATGACCCAATTGTCATGATTCCCATAGCCATAGCAATAGCAATATTTAAGAGTTTGCAAAAACACAAGTTAAAACAATATAAAATCATAGGTTAGTCAAACTCATCAATCAGAATTCTGAGGAAACTCAGAAGCAAAAGTTTGTTGCCTTGAAATTTTGAGCCGACACGTTTTTTTTTTTCTCTTTATTTTCAGTCTAGATTTGAAGTTTAGTTATGAATACGCCGACTCGGGGAACAACGGCAGCACTGATACCCAGGATTCCGACATGGCCATACCATAATATTTATCAATTACGCATGAAAGAGGGGGGCTGCTGACCTCCAGGCTGCTGAGTCAAGCATGCATGGCATTCCCTGTTTTACACACGTTATCAACTGATAGGCCACGTTATCTACAGTCCTACAGTTTTCTTCCAGTCTTTGCCAATACAGGATCAGGCCAGAGGCTGCGTCTGAAACAGTGAATGTTTTTTTTTTTTTTATCTATACATGGCCGTGCAAACCTCAGGGCCCAAAGGTCTGTGGGTGTTTTTTTTCAGCAGCAGCAGCAGATTCCGCAGCGGAAAACAAAGTTAAATAAACACAGCGAGATCGACCCGTACGGGTGGCGACCGCGAGCTTCGACCTGAAACGTTTCAGCGCAGACACAAGCGCAATGTGGAGGCACAATGACAACCTGCCGAAAGTAGGTCTACGGAGGAATATCTGAGGTCATGTTGACACACACACACACACACACACACACACACACACACACACACACACACACACACACACACACACACACACACACACACACACACACACACACACACACACACACACACACACACACACACACACTTCTAAATGTTTGCTTCCTGGTGAGAAGAAGTAGCTGTAAAGAAATGGCTTTATCTCTGAATGCAGATATTTTTTGCTTATCAGTGAATATTTGAGAAATCAGGGCCCCCTTTCATTGATATGCAGTTGATAAATAGAAGAGAGAAGAATATAAGTAACCGGTGAATGGAAACAAGTGAGGAGCTGACTTCCAGCTGGGTCCTTTCGCTACCTGACTGCTCTTTGAGGATCCTCTGGGCGATGCGGTCGATGGTTCCCAGTTTCTGGGTGAAGGTGTCCAGGTACTCCCCCATGGCGCCGAACTCGGCGGGCCGCGCCCGCAGCTTGTAGCCGCCGGCGACGTGCTTCACCGACTCGCCCACCTTGGTCAGCAGGGCCAGACCCTGGCGCTTATTCAGGTCCTGGAAGACGCAGAGGAGGGTTTCCACGATCAATTTAAATCCAAATGTGTCAATAAGTGTCTATTGTCTATGTTAAGGAGAAAGAAAGTTGCAAAAGTTGCTTCTGTTTTGTTTTATTGTCTGAAATGTTTTATCCCCCGGGGTTTATACTGCTCTTGTATGCTTGTGGTTTTCTTGCTTTTTATGAACCTAATTACTTTACTGCTGAAACAACTGAAATTGCCCACGGGGATCAATAAAATCTTGTCCTGTGTCTCAGCGGTTTACAGACAAAATCTGTGACTGGTTGCAGAAACAGAGAGAACACATACACACGCACGCGCACACACAAACACTTCACTGGAGAATCACTGCTACGATTTGTCTTGTTTTATCTGCATAGCATCACGCAGCACGCCTGAGCTGCATGAATACATCATAGCATGTGACAGGAGAAGCACCCTGGTGTGTGTGTGTGTGTGAATGACCAGTGTTTATAACCTTCAGAGGAAGAGAGACATGTTCGGTGAGATATTTGGGCCATGAATCAATATCCATGTTTTTACTTTTTTTTGGAACATTTTATTTATGTGATATATACATGCATCAATGGGACGACGTTACTCTATGGCACACTGTAGCTGACAGACCATTTATAGTCAGGTCACCAAATAGGCAGCAGATGTTTGAGACAACACATAGACGACATTTTATTTACGCGATTGACTCCAGCAAATGAGCAAGAGCCACCTGCCCACTCCACCAGCAATGCATTCTAATGGCGGTGGAGCAGGGATGCGTGCATGCATGCTCCACTTTCCACTGTTGTTTTAAAAGGCAGAAGGTGAGTGTAAAAGACTCCCCGAGCCTTGCAGTGTTGACACTGGATAATACACAGTGTAGTTAAACCTGTTTTATATTTATTTTTGTAACTTATGGGATTAAGTTTGAAGGAGTGCTTGTATCTTTTGATGTGAACGTAACATTATGATCACAATGTGAGCCTGAAATAGGTAAAAATCAACACACTAGAGGACAAACGCGGCTGACAATAGGGTGTTGTCAGTGCTTTTATTTCATTACGTCTTACCTTGGCCGACAGGAAAGCGTTTAGATGAGGGTTGAAGGAGAGGACAGGGTGGTCGGCGACCCGCTTCAGGAACTTATCCAGAGCTTTCATCCGCGTCTCTACAAACTCCTCCGAGAAGCGATCCACCACGCCCTTCATCACGAACTTCTCTGGCAACGGCTGGACACATGGAAGAAGTGGTGGAGGAGACAGGAGAATGTAAATGAAGCTGTTTCTGTATTAGTAAAAAAGCAAAAAAAAAAGCTGTGTTGTAGGCCGGTGCGGTGCCTCCTGTGACCTACGGGGATGAGGTGGGTCGGCTGGCTGTCCTCCAGTTTGGTCCTCAGCCAATCAAAGTCCTGGTACCGCCGCCGTACGCAGTACTCCGGCAGGTCGAACTCTATCCGCGTCGTCTGGAGGAAAATAGCATTTTTTGTTAAATATATTTCAACTTTTTTGTAGGAAAAAAACATATCAGTCGGAAATGATTATTCAATGATGATTATTCTCAACATTGGCTGTGTACATTGCTTTGTGGATTGATTGTTTATGAAACACCTTCTGATAATCATAATCTTTCTACGATACAGGACCTTTAAAGTTCATTCCTGCTCAGATTTGCTATTTCTGCATGTAGACATTAGTCTGGAGGGTGGCCGCGTCGCTGCTCATCTCAGCCCATATAAGATTACTGGTCATGCTTATCGACCTTGAAATATAGCTGACGGTGCACTCACACACACACACACACACACAAACACACACACACACATCATACTGACACTCCACTGTTAAAAGACACAAACACACACGCACAGACACACACACACACTCAATTAACACTTTGTGTTCATGTTCGGCCGCAGTATTTGTCTAAGGCCTCTGAGCCGAGGCGCCGTAGCGCACATAGCAACTGTCGCCATGACGCTGCCCGGCGGCTCCAGGCAGTGTCTCCGTCTAAATCGCTTTCTTTCATCACACAGTGGAATAAGCCTGCCAAGCTGTGACGCTCTGCTGAGAGGAGAAGTTTAAGTTCTTTCAGGAGTAACGGAGGCTCACTGATCCTCCTGCTCTGTTTAACCCTGACAGGAAGTTCACCTGGGAAAAAATATATATATTTTATATGGGAAGGTAAAGAGAAAAACATTAGATCATGTATGTACATGTAGAACATGTACATGTATGACCACTATCTTCGCACAATTCAAAAAAATGGCTCCAAGATCATAATCAATAATAACTTCCTTTTTTATTTAATATGGTTTTTGCAGGAAACAGGATGTAGGGACTGAGCTTTATTTATTTTTTTCCACCCCTTTCAATGTGGCTTAGTCCCTGGGATTTTCTGAATGATCTGATGTTCTCAATATTGAAGCAGCTTTTGCTTGCTGTAATAATTCCTGCTGTCCATGCTGACTATTAGGAGGCTCCGTTATAAAACGCTGTTTAAAGGAAGTGATGGGGGTGGAAGACAAAACACTCCTCATTTTAAGAAAAAAAAATGAATTTAATCTTTTATCTGAAGATAATGAGGCTTTAGTAGGCGAGGTAGTCAAAGTGAATAGTATAGTTCATCTTTTGAGTTACAACTCCTTCTTTGTGTCTTAATGGACAGGCTTTTTCTGTTCAGCTGCATTAGAAGGAACCAAAAAAGAAAAAGAATCTGGCACTAAAAGGCCAGGAACTTTAAAAGATATCTACTTGATTAATGACTACTTTGGACGACTGGAGCTTCATATTAGCTTCAAATAAACATTAACAATTTTTTGGCACAGAACAGGACTGTGGATTTTCTTTTTCCCCCCCTCTATCAGTTGCATTGAAAAAGCATTATAAAGGGATCTCACAGCTGTCAGTACGAAGACTATGCTTTAAGGAAACTTTCATAAAGTGACCAACCAACAGGAAAATCATCACGTTTGGATAAACCTGGTAGACAGGCGTTACCGTGACAACAGCAACAGCTGACCTTGGTGGACACTCTGTAGGTGATGTAGGTCTCCATGGTGGAGACGTGCTTCTTGGGGTCGTCGACGGTGACGAAGAGGTCGCGCGTCTCCGTGGAGATGTAGTGGTCGCGGGCGTCCGCCTCCAGGTCGTCGTCCAGCTGCAGCCGGTTGAACAGCGAGGACGCCGAGGCGGGACTGGACGTCTCCACCGGCGTGCCGTTGGTCAGCCCCACTTCCTGTGTGGATGAATATTTTTACTTTTAGTTTCTGCCTGAAGCAGTTCCGAATCTGATATTACTTTTATTGCAAAATATGATTCTGTGGAGAATTCCATGACTCTATGCACTGTAGGTAGAGAGATTACAATAAAACTATGATACTAATTAAAATACAATATAGTATTAGTTAGTGTTTTGCTACTAAATTGCCCTTAAGGACCCATAGTGCTCCCTGGAACCAATGTCACAAACTGGATTAGTTTATTCATTGATTGACAGGCCCTCAAACTATGTTATTAATTGATTTATTGGTAGTCAGGCAGGTGAGTGAATACTTTTGGTCTTATAGTGTGTATATAAGTGAAATTTGGGTGCAGCGACGGAGGGAACAACCGCAAACAAAGAGCTGATAGACGGACGCTGCCGGTGATGCCGTTGTTTGTGCCAGTCAATGGGGCTCTTGTTGAGGCGGCTGCTGCATCCCTGCGCCCTGCATCATCTGACTGACACAACATCTCTGTTCTAACGGACGGGAGGAGAGGAACGGGGCGTTTGCGGGACGGGGGGATGCATTTCCATGGCGTTCATACGATACGCGCCGACCCTGGGGAATAAAACTGCAGCGAGACGAAAGACGCTGAGACGATAAATGGATGCTTTGGCATTTCTGACAAAATGATGACTACCAATAAATCATTTACTCAAACAGTTTGAGGTTTTGTGAATCAATTATTTAACTAATCCAGTGGTTCTCAACATCGGTTCAGGGGACCACGAGGGGTCCTCAAGGGAATTCCAGGTGGTCCTTGGCAAAACTGAAAACTCTCTAACTTATTTATATTGTAATTTTGATCATAACTTAACTGTAATTTGAACACAGTTGGAAGGTGTTGCCTCCCACCTCTGTCTCCATCACACTGACACATTATCTTCAGGAAAAAACACACACACACACTCTCACACACAGACAGGGAGGTTGCTGACGGCGTGCAGCACCGACCTGCACTAGCGACCACAGCTCGGATAATTGCGTTGCGTTGCATCATTACATCAGTGTGAATGAACAACCGGGCCACGAGGACACAGCGGAGCTCAGGCAGAGGGGGAGGAAGGGATGTGAACATATAGCACGAGGAGACCCGGAACTGGTTTAACACAAAGAGGAGCTCTGAGATTACAATAGACATGGGAATTGTATTTCTGTTTTGCTTTTATTTTTAATTAATAAAAAAAAAAAAGGTGTGGGACAATCTTATCGGAGAAAACACTGTTTTTCCTCAGAATGCATTTTTTTGTCTTGTCATGGGAGGAAAAGCACAAGTGTTACTAATTAATGAAGGCTCATGTGACGAATTCCCAGCGGCCCGAGAACCGAAGCGCTGCGACTGGCGACGATCGATTTTGTCCGTTGGAACTTTTCTGGAATAATCGATTAGTGCAAGAGACGTCGGTTTGACCGTTTCCCAACGCACAAGGGGACGTACTCAAATGCCTCCAGTTGTCCACCACAGGACTAAAGAAATTTGAAAATGATTCACGGGTATCAAATATAGATGGAAGTTAATTAATTTCTGGCATCTAATCGCTTTATTGACTAATCCTAAGATAAATGGAACTCAGCCATCATCAATCGTATTAGTTACACCTGAGCTTTCTGTCAAAAAATGGCCTAACCTCCACTCTACTATTATTGATATGGTGGAGTTGAATCAGTCAATCATGCTGTCGTTGCAAACTCTGAATTGACCAAAACGAAGCTCATGAAAACACAAACAGACACATGAAAAAAAAGGAAACTGCTACAGGCAGACAACACTAGTGGTGGCTGGTTCATTACGCTGCCTTGTTCCTACAGAGGACCAGATAAAGAGTATTGTGTGTATAAATATTTAAAATGTGAAGACAAAAAAAAGGCAGAGTGCACTTGAGGAAGAACATACACTCCCCAAAGTGAATAAATCTGTAGCTGAATCTGGATGTTCATTAGAAATAAAGGTTTTCTTTATGGGTGCCGAAGTTGGCACAGCCAATCATTTGAAATAGAATAAAATAGCAAATATAATGCAATATAAGAAATCTTTAAAAGTTCGGCCAGTTTGAAACGTCGCCTCATCGGACAGACGTGCTGTAGCGCCTCCTGTGGGGGATATTTAATTAACGGCATCGCCAAGCGCTTTTTTGCCTGCGTTTGATTTCCTAAAGCAAACAGAAGGGAAGAATGGAAGCTTTGCGGTTTGTTTGCATGATCCATGCTGGTTTGCACAGCACACATGTGCTGATAATGATGTTAGGCCAGCTTTTTTTTTTTTTTTTTTTTTTTTTTTTTTTTTTAAGAGGAATGACAGAAATCTGAACAAAACATGCTGCTAGTGCAACACGTGTGAATGCAGAAATCAAATTTACATGCTGTAAATACGTTACAAACACTTGGACTCCTCCATAATAAAAAAAATGAATCCTTCAGAAGGCTTAACTGAGGGAAAGTTTGTGGGTTTTCATCCAACGGTTGATCCTCTCCACACATTTTACATCCCTCAAAATGATAAAATAAAACGATCAATCTGTGACATATGTCTTTATGTGCTTTTATGCACTGCAGTTTCATGCATTCTATATATACAGATATAAACTAGCCTGTGTCTTCAATCTGGCACATTTCATGTAAACGTCTATTAGTATGCAATGTCTCTTCATAAATAAAAAGTTCAAGGTTACAGAAAGAGGTGAGCTAGCCAGGAATAAGTAGCCAGCTAGAAATCTAGACTAAACTACTTCAAAACATTAAAGCCTATGGTCTTTAAAGTAACAAAGCATACCACTCATTATTAGAATTTAATTAAGAATTATGTTTAGAACTTTTTTTTCCCACTAGATAATCATGCTTCTTGATCAGCCGCCATCATAAAAGTTTGTTAACTCGAGGAATTTTATCCTAAATATTTAAAAAAAACTTTGACTTAAAAAAAATAAAAATGGCCAAAGTCACTGTTTTGACTTCATCTATTGTTTTATTTGGCATAAATAGCAGGAAGCCTTTAACTCAGGGTTAAGGTGAATTAACCAGAGGTGGCAGCATCATCAAGAGATGATTTTGGCAAAAAATTCACTCTGCAAAAGAGAAAGTGTCTTATTGATCACCTGCTAGTGTCAGAGTTAGAAAATCTGTTACAAATTGAGTTTTTATCCAGTTTTAAGTCACATTTCAATATCTCAGAACTTTCTAACAATATTTTTGAATGGATGGCTGATTTTTGCCATCAGACATCTGGATCTTTAGCGATCACAGAAACAAGCTGAGCAGACATTAGTCACCTCACCCCATCACCTCTGGACATCCTGCGAAACACTAATTGTTAAGAGTGAAACTGCTTCATTCTGTGTTTTTTTTCCAACCCCCGGGTTTTAAAAATCACCACATCCGTATGTTTTGATGGAAAACGAGAGCGGATAATTCCTCTTTTTGGTGGAATCCTTCCTGAACGATGAACACTTTCGGTAGGATGATCCTGACCCGGAGAAGCTGACTGCAGAGCATCAGCTGTCTGGTTTATATTTAGAGAATAACTCTTAGGCAATAGTTGCTTAACAGAGCAACCAGAGGCTTCAAGCGAATAGTGCACCAAGAGGAGTTGTGAGGTGACACCATCACACTCACAGGCCCCATCTCCTTAAAAATCTGGTGCTCAATAAGCTCAGAGAAACTTTTCCTGTGCACCACACGAAAGGGAAAATACCCATCATTCTGCACAGAGGAGCTCATACATTCAACTGGAGTGAGTAGCAAGAAGAAAAATATTTTTTTTGGAGTGATAAGAGACTTTAACTCTGACCCCTGAGTCCTGAGCAGAAACACCGTCAACACACATGAAACGCAAACAGCGAACATCATCATTATCATTCGTGCCAGGGAACTTCCATCAGTGTCCGCCACTTATTTGAGGAATTACTGGACACGGGTTCCTAACGGACTTGAGTCCGGTTTAACCGTGAAACCCGGTGCCGGTGATGGGTTAAAGAGACCCGTACCTTGTCCCCTCCGCCGAGGGTGACGGTGACATCTGGCCCCGGGGAGAGCGGCTCCTCGGCGGCGGACAGCGGGTGGAGGATCTCCGCGATGGGCTTCTGCCCCGAGCTGGCCAGGCCTCTCGGAGTGCCGACGCTCATCCTGCGGGGAGGGGGAGACGCTGCCGGGGGTGTCGCGGTTTTTAGCGGCTGGTCCGGGGGGGCTGTCCGGCTCTCCGCGGCGGCTCTACGGTTAGTGAAGACAGGAGAGGCTGTGTTTTTTTCCTCCGCTCAGGTTCTCCTCAGTCAGGCTGTTCCGCCCGCCGGTTGGTCACAACTGTCAGCTGACTCACACTGCGCAGCTGCGGAGGTTGAAGTCACACGAACCCGGATGTAAACACGTGGGTCACGTGACGGAGGGTGACAAATGAAGGCGCGTAAGATCGTCTATTGCGAAGATCGACCTTCTGTTACCGAAACCTCAAACAATACAAATATAACAGGAGTAAGGTGGTTATAGACATTAAATACTACCGACTTTATCGTAACTGCTCCCCATATATTCATGTTTTATTTATTTCACTCATACTGAGGTACCATTTCTCTCACACTCATGTTGGTTTGTTCCTGTCATTCAAAATTCCATTTGTATAGTTTTCGTTTTAAAAAATCACGATCTTGTGTGATTTTTGACATAAAATGCCAAATAATATAACCGAACAAGAATAATAAATTGTAACAGCCAGTTTGGTTTAAAGTGACCAGATTTCATTTTAATATTCCAGCTGCAGCTTCACATAATAATACTCAGCCTCTCGATTTTTGTTTAACTGTATCTCATCATTGGAACTATTTTTCCATGTCTGACTATAAATTTACATTAGTATAACATATAACATTAGTATTATTTATACTACTTTCATCGTGCATCGTTTCTTTTTTTGCGAACCGGGACCAGTGGCAGAGTAAGCCCTCTTCTTTTTCCCCCTATCTCGGCTTTCTAACTGAATAACCGGTTCACGCCAACGAGAGGTACAAGAGGTAGAATACGAGTCGCCAGTAACAGCGATTAATTAAAGAGTTCTATCGTTATTTTAAACGCTCGGCTACCGGGTACAGTAGAACACAAAAGCAGGCATTCAGTCATTTATCCAGTTGAAATTTGACTTTACGATCCAGGACGACTCGTACCGTTGCCTGTTATCATCCGACAGTGTTGCAACGTTAGCCGGGCGGACGGAAACACAAACACAAAATAAGTTCACCGTCAACAGATCCGTTCCTGTACTTTGTTATCCGCCCTTTTTTCCTCTCGTTGCCTTCGCCGACATGGCTGCTAATCCTCCAGGGCCAGGTAATTATGTTGTCCTGGGCCAAACGACAGAGATATCGCGGGTCGTTGTCTTTGAACAGAGGCGCAGCTACGACTTCTGCCTCCCCTGGAAGCTGTTTGCTCTGAGCCCCCCTGAAGGCCTCATCTCTGCACTGATTTCTCAACCTCATATCTTGTATTTAACCTCATTTATTTATTTATTTTTCTCCCTCTGGCACAGTCTTCCAGAACAAGGCACGGGTGGCAATCCTGGCCGAGCTGGAGAAGGAGAGGAAACGGCTGATGCAGAACCAGTCCATGAATACTCCAGGGGCAAGGTAGAGACAGGCTGGAGCAGCAGAAACTGCCAGAACCAGACAAGGAGAGAGAGAAAATAAATTAGTGCAGATTCAATGTTTTTTTAAAGTGCAATCAGCAAGTATGTATAGTTAAAAGAAATAAGAAACCACTAGCATATTCTCAGCGAGGACACCACCACCAGCCTAGACCAGCATATCTGGTCCAAAAGTTGAGAATTTATTAAGCTTAGCCAGTTTTTTACAAGGTGACACAAAAATCAACATGGGATAATGTAAAAAAAAATGTTGAACTTCCTAGAGTTCATTTAAGAGTTTCCTCTCAGTCAAAACCCTATAAAAACCTTAATAAAGGTGCTTTTAAAGGTACAGTGTGTGGTTTGTAGTGACATCTAGTGGTGAGTTTACAGATTGCAACCAACTGAAGCATGTTGACGGTCCATGAACTTCTACAGAGCTGTTGTATATACATTCTATTTCTGCCATGTTTCTTCCAGTATATGCTGCTAAAAGCTGTTGAATCTTATACTATGTAAACTTTAAATCGCCTCTTCCTAAATCTTCTCAGTTAGTCTGGAAAAGTCAAAGCAGCCATTGCTCAGTGAAAGAGAATGAGAACAAAAGGCTAGATTCCAGTCATACATTATAAACCCTTTTTTCAGCATCTCGCTGTCCAGACCCAGTATGAAGGACTTCAGAGACAACGCAGAGCAGCAGCACATCGCTGCCCAGCAGAAAGCCGCCCTGCAGGTGAGCCCCACACACACACACACACACACACACACACTCAGTATCACAGATGTTACTTTTTTCCAATTTGAAGATAAACCAGTCCGTCCTGTCCCTTCTTTTTCTATTCTATTAGAAAAAAACATCCTATATTATTCAGATTTTTTAAGGCCTGTATTCATGTGTTTGCATCTTTCATTGTTGTTGACTTTTATTTTGAAACATCATCGGGGTCTCTGACTGGTGCGTCAGCGATTCAGGCGGCGCTTACCGTGAATCACAATCACAAAGGCATCAGCTTGAATAGTGGGCCTGAAAATCGTTATTTGCCGTTAAGTGGGGCTTCAAGGCAACATGAGACATCTCACAAAGAGGCTTGAGAGTCGCCGCTTGCCTGTCGGCCATCTAACGCGATGAGGGCAGGAGTTTCAAAACTTTCTGCCGAACGCAAAAAAAACTTATCAGGTTGAACCAACAGCAAGTGTACATGTGTTTGTATATATTTGAATGTGACAATTAAAACATACAAAAACAAGGCATTTTATAGGAGAGTTTCGGCATGTGCCGGAAAAGCCGTTTCCTGGCTCTGACGAGTCACGTCCTGGAGTCACGGTGAGGTTGCCGGGCAACCAGCAGATACTAAAAGGCTCCCGTAAAAATTGTTTTTTGTCCGTCTCTTTTCAGCACGCCCACGCACACTCCACGGGCTTCTTCATCACTCAGGACTCGTCTTTCGGGAACCTCATCCTCCCCGTCCTCCCGCGCCTGGAGCGCCCGCCGGAGCGCCTTGAGCCAGAGACGTCGTCGTGACCTTTCACCTTTTGCCCCCACCACGCACAAGCGCCCGATGCGAGACAACATACATGCACACAGACCCACGTCTCTCCCAGTTTCCTCTTTAATATCTGAGTTTAACCAGGCAGTCGTCTGACATGCGGCGAAACGTTCTCAGAGGATGAAGTGTGAATCTATCATCAGTTTTTAACAAGGAGGCTGCTGATTGGAGGAAAGCTTTAAAAAAAAAACACTTGGATTAAAGATCGTCCACGTTGACGTTGTCTGGAGGCTGAAAACGAACTACAGGACTTGGTCCTGCTCTGTTGCCTATCACGGCGCCAATCACACAGCTTTCCATGCACATCAGTTTTTTTTACACTTGTTATTGATTTGTATTGATGTTTGGATAATAAAATTGTTACATAAAAAGGTGTAGTGAATTTCTTCTTTTTAATAAAGACAAGCAACTGAACTTTTGAGTTTTTTTTTTACCAATGGCTCATGATTCCACTAAGACTTTTGATGACATTGATTGATAGAGCACACAAATCACCCACGATAAAAACATACACAGTATATACAACAAAACACCCTACTGGTACAAACTAATTATTTTTGCAATAAATTGTTTAGCTTGTTAAAACATTTAAATTACATTAAGGTTAATAAAGGTGCTTAATGATTTAGGCCTTTTGTGCAGACATTTTGACTTGTTATAGTAGAAAGGCTAACATCACTACTATTGGCAAAGAATGACCATATTTAATGACACGAAATTACAAAATAGTGATAATTTTAATTTTATATATAAGTATTAGTTTTATGTATTAGTGTTTTTTAAAACACAGGTTAGCAGTATACATAACACACAACAAAATAAATACAGTAACAACATTTAATTAAATAAATACAGTACATTACCATAACATTTTTTTTAAGGGCCAATTTTTGCAATTTTCACAGTAAAATTTTTTTTTCCTTTTTATGAAAGTGATCATGCTCTTACGAATCACAAAATCAGACAATACAGTGGAAGAAGAGAATCCCTTTTCAACAGGATGTTTTGTGCTTTGATTTTTCCCCCTCCCCCCCTTATATGTACAAGACGTCCGCAGTAGTTTGTGCACCAATGAGGCAGAGTGGGCCGTCCGGCGGTCACTTCGACAAAATGGGCAGCAGTTCACCTTTCGTCTTCATGGTTTTGATCTTGGCCTTGACGGTGTCGTCCATCGCCTGCCGGCAGCGGTGGGCGTAGTGTGCCAGCGTCTCCTCCTTCTCGTCCCACGGCGCCAGCGCGTGGAACACCTCGGGGGCGGCCAGGCTGAGCTCCGCAATGGCGGCCGTGCGGGAGATGGTGTTACGGTCCACGCCGACCCGGTCGAACGCCACCTTCATGGAGACGCTCCGCCGGAACTCCTGGAGGGCGGCCATGTAGCGCGCGATCACGCCCACCACGTTCTTTACTGGGGAGGAGGGGAGACACACATCAATTAATCTTCCAACTGTTCAAACAATTAATCGATTAGTTGCAATCTCGAATGATCCTACAAGCTTAGACTGGTAATCACGTACTCCTGACTCGGGTGTTTTCTCCGTCCCGGCTCCTCTTGCTCTTGAGGGTCCGGTGGCGCTCCAGCGGGTGGAGCTCGAATTCATCGAACGAGTCGAATATCGTCTGTGACTCAAACTCTGTCACGTCATCTGAAGACATCATGTGCGAACTTCCAGGTTCCATCTGATTGGAGCAATGAGGCCACCGTTTCTCTAGAGTTAAAAACAGGAAAAAAGGACGACTCTGAATTTCATCATCACAATACCAACAAAAAACTACTGAACTACAGCACTCTAATCTAAAAACATAAAGTTATAAGATAGTCATACTGGTTTAATAAAAGAATTTACACTGTATTTTTCCAGTTTTGCTGAGCAAGATTTTTTGTCTAGAAGAAATGTCCCAAATTATTGCCTGGTCTCAAATAAAGGCCTGATCTGTTGAAATAAATAATTATTATTTGGTATTGATATTGTTTCATTGCTATGGAGTATAAAAAAATAATTTATCCTATTTTCATACATTGGCAGTAAACCTTTTCTGATCACAGAAAACTCTACCTGGCCGGAGTTTGTCCTGCAGGAAGTCGCAGATGAGCTCGGCTTTCTTGGCCAGCTCGTGCTGCAGCAGCTCTTTGTCCTGCTTCAGGCTGGAGATAATGGCCATCATCTGCTGGTTGCGGCTGTGCTCGGCGGAGAGTAACGCCCGCAGCTTCTCCAGCTCACTCTGGGCCCCCTGGGGACGCGAGGGAACCGGCATAAACTGCAAAGCTGACGGAAGCGGAGACCAGAAAACATATAGTAGTATAACATAATAGTTTGATTAATCTCGTCGTCCTTGGGTTCTCACTTCTACCAAAAAGAAAGGAATCTTGGCATATTTGCTCACACTCCTGTCCTAAAGAAACGTTCCCATGACCCAACACCAACATGTCCTACACTACATTGCCAAAAGTATTCTCTCACCCAATCAAAATAATCTGAATCAGGTGTCATTTTAATCACTTCTGTCACCTCCAAACTTCAAGTGGCCTCCAGATTATCTCAGGAACAGAGCTCAGAGAGCTTCATGGAATGGTTTTCTAAGCTCTACACCACCAAGTCGGATGCAAATTGTCGTTGACACTTGTCTTGGGTCACTTAATGTCACTTAAGCTCATATGTGAGTCAAGCGGTAACTTTTGGCGGTGTAGCATAGGTACCTGCAGTATCCAGGTATCCAGGCATGTTTTCTCAGGCTGTACCTGCAGTCCTCTCTGGAGACTCTTTGGCCGAGCTGCATGTCTCCGCCTGCTCCGTGGCCGTCGTGGTGCAGCTTGCTCCGACCGGCGGCTCCGTCTTCAGGTCCGTTAGCGCCTCATAGTCTGGGTCCTGCTTCCCAGGCGGGTCACCAAGCCGCTGGGGCTGAGGGCAAGGGTTGTTCCCGTTTAGCGGTCGAGAAGCCCGCGGGAGGCTGGCCGCGTCCGCCTCTGCGTCGTAATCCTCGGCCGAGGTCGCTTCCTGCTTGACCTTCTTGGCAGCGTCCCACCCGCCTGAGCTTGCCGAGCCCCCAGGCGTCGCGCTTCTCTTCCTGGCGGGGCAGGGCTCATAGTCGCCGTCCCCGTCCTCGTCCGTGGCGGACGAGTCGCATCCGGCGCTGTCAAACAGCCGGCTGCTGAACTCCTCGCCCTCCGATGCCGCCTCGCCGCAGAAGGGGTCACACGACGCCCTCGCCACCACCTGGAGAGGCAGGAACATTAGAATCATCAGAACGTACCACACGCTGAAAGCTGAGCTGTAAATCCTCCTCACGTCTCAGCGTTACCTTTTTGGAGGAGCGCACTTCTACGAACCTCTCCTGGCCCTGGCTGGTATTCGCCGAACCCGTGCAGCTGTTGCTATGGTTACCGACGGGCCAGTGGTAGGCATGTCCCGCACCACAGCCCCACACGGCAACGGGGCCACCGCCGCCACCGCCGCCGCCGCCGTGGGGACCGAGTTCCGGTGTCGCGTTGCCATAGGAACCGCGCATGATGTACTGCAGGCTGGGGATGAGGCTGCAGATGGTGCCGTGACTGTGAGCCCAGCGGACGAGTCTGCACAGACCATCAGAGGTGGTCTGGACTGGGTCGGACATGATGGAAACCTGCAGCCGAGGGAGACCAGACAGGCTGTCACAACGGCTGTAGCCTGAAGAGCAAACGCGGCACATTTTATGTCGTTTGCGGGGAATTAGGCCATGTGACCCAACCTTTGGGAGTATAGAATAAAGCACTGATGTTAATGCTGCCAAAAAAAGGTTTCCTCTATAATATTATATATGTAAAAGTTTAAATATATACTTCTCTATATATACTTAATGAGGTTTGGAATATTTTTTGCCTAGTTGCCATACTATGCTATGATCTTGGCATACTATACTAATGTTGCATGGGCAGCCAGTCCAGCATAAATACATGACGATGTCAACATATGGGATTCAACTGACATTTTTCATTTGATCATAACTTATATAAATTTTTAATGTAATGTTTTTTTTGTAATTATTTATTTGTATTATCCATCCATCTATCCTACGGAATAAAGAAATTACTACTACATTACTACTATAATGTAGTCGACATTATATATATATATATATATATATATATATATATATATGTGTGTGTGTGTGTGTGTGTGTGCACACTGTTCTCTCACTTGGTTGCAATTCATATTTTTATAATTTTACTATACATTTTATTAGATTTTAATTAAGAATTATTTTAATAAATGTTTAATAAATATAAATAATTATTTATCCTTTTGTATTAGATAGTAATTAACTTTTTTTTTTTTACTTCTTATCATCAAAGAGTTGCATGTTGAATCCCTCAGTTCAATAAGGAATATTATGAAGATTATTAGATTGAAGATAACACACATTTTTGTATAGGGTAAAAATGTAAATTAGGTAACGTGTCTAAGAATGCAAATGGTGGTGTACGAGAGAACTGACAGTCCTAACATCTCAGACAGATATGTGTTCTTTTGTTTGCATAATAACATGCGTGCACGCGCGCACACACACATATTAAATATGACGCACGCACCTACGCGCGAACACGCAGCTGGATGAGTCGCGTCTACTTCTTTAAAGTACGATCGGACCGCACATCTGGCCGGTCACCTCAGCCCGTCCATGTTCCTGTACGGACCACAGCTGTCTGCAGGCAGAACGCGATGTGACAGGAGCAAACAAAGACCCGTCAGCCCGTCAACATGACCCATATTTACCTCTGTTTTTTGTTGTTTTTTGTTGTTTTAAATCATGAAGTGAAATCTTTTCGCGGCGGGTCCGGGCAGGTTCCTCCCGCTTCGGCTCCGTGAGATTCCGCGTGTGTCGGCGCTGCCGCTTCAGACAAAAGAGACTATTAAAGCGTCGTTATGACGCAAATGCTGTTTCATGAAACACGAAGAGCACTCAGCATTTGTTTAATTGTCACATTCTTTGTCTGGAAGGTTTAATATCGCTACGACGCAAGTTGAAAGTGGCTTTACTGCCAGCAGCTGGACAGGAGGAGGAACTGTTGGAGTCAGTGTGTGAGGCAACACTGCCCCCTACTGGACACATCCTCCTATATTATATTATATTATATTACATTACATTACATTACATTACATTATATTGGCCTATTATTTCAGATCTCATCACAAATATACATATATACATACATATACAAATATATATAACAGATCATATATTAATCTATGAATTTTGTACATAGTGTTGGGTATTTTTATTTGTTATAGCTTTTATTTTCTTTTTCTTTACTCTGTACACTGCAGTAACAAGCAAATTCCCCCGTTGTGGGATCAATAAAGTCATATCTTATCTTATCTCTTATCTTATTAAATTATGTAGCATATCATGTATAATATCTGATCACATTGAATTCTACTATATTACCAAATTCACCACTTACCACTGCACGCCTTACCCATTAGTTTTATTGTATTGTATTATATTATGTTATATTACAACATATCAGATCATATTATACTCAATTATATAACATATTTATTTATAAAATATATATACTATATTATCATATCATATATATCATATTAAATGTTATGATGCAATATTATATATCTTACAAAATATACTATATTATATTACATCATAGTATACTATATCAGATCACTTCAAATATAATATATTAATATATCATTTATACATATATTATATCACATTACATCTAATAATACAGTATTTTATTCAATTATATTATATAAACAAAAAGTGATTTGCCTTACTCTTTAGTTTTATTTGAGTAGTGTTATTATATTAGTCTATATTATATCAGATGATATTATATATACACTTCTATACCTGTTTATTCCTCACTAGAGGTTTGCTGGAGCCAATCCCAGCCCATTACAGGCAAGAGGCAGGGATACCCCCCAGACAGGTCACCAGCCCGTCATGGGGCAGACACACCATTCAGTCACACGCTCACACCAAGGACTGGAACATGTGACTTTCTTCTTGTGAGGCCACATCGTTACCAACTCTACTAAATTATTGTATGTATTAAATTCTATTAACAAAAAAGTAATATACTTCCATATGCCTTTCGCCCAAAAGTCTCCTTTTCCCACATCTCACTTAGGTAAGTTGCTTACTGGACTGTGATCAGCGATGATCTTAAAATAGCTCTGACGTCACAGCATCCGCCCCGGAGGGACACACCGGTGGCCAGGTTGTGGTTTTTCCCTGCAGCAGATGCATGTGAAAACAGCCTCTGCACATATGCTACATCAAGGGTTGGCCCTAGCTCATCTAAGCTTGTAAATAAGCTGATTTACTTTAGTTTTACTCATATTCCTGCATGCATATAGGAATCTAATTATGTTATTACTTCCCAATAGACATTCAACATTTGAGCCAGGATAGCCCTA
Organism: Eupleurogrammus muticus; assembly: GCA_036785175.1. Taxonomy (NCBI): domain Eukaryota; kingdom Metazoa; phylum Chordata; class Actinopteri; order Scombriformes; family Trichiuridae; genus Eupleurogrammus; species Eupleurogrammus muticus. The sequence goes on along the minus strand of JAYKQN010000013.1, from coordinate 14,365,457 downwards.
TATTGCAACCTCAGACCACACCAGATAAGCACTGTGACATAAAAAGGCATTCATTACTTTTAGTTCCGTTTATTGCTTGTTATTTTTAATACATAAGAAAAACATTAAAATGTGCAAACAAAAGCAAGACAAATGCAGTTTTTCATTCCAGTACAGATGTTTTTTACAGAAGTTTTCAATTGACATGTTCTAAAAGGGCATAGGCTAAAGTGTACGCTTAGAATTATAAAGATAATATATGGGGTATATAAATATACCTCATATATTTATACATATACAAACATGTAAATATAATAGAGAGCATACTTCTTTTTGAATTGTTTGTTGTGCACATTCTTAGCTCCTCATCCAAACTACTCCAAAGTTTAACTCCTGAAACTAACTCCTAAACTTCTTTTTTATTGTACGAGCATATAGATGACCTATTGAAATAATGGAAAATCATTTTTTGACAAAAGTGAATTTTTAGCCTGAATCATTACTGGTGATGCTGCCACCTCTGGTGAAAATGGCCTTAATCCTTTGTTGAAAGGATCATACCTTTTATGGCTTACAGAACAATTACCCAACTGAAGAGGGCGACTTAGGCCATTTTATTTTCTGCCTAAGTCAAAGTTTTTGTTTTCTTTAGGATGAAAAGTCTGAAATTTGTGCAATTTAACAAGCTTTCACAAAGCTTCAATGGTGCAGAAAAGTTTTAAACACGATTCTTAAATCAATTTCTATTGATGATTAATAGGGTTTATTATCATAAATGATGTAATGTTACATAACTGACACACAATTTCCTATTAATAACCAATGTCATCCACTGTCAAATTCTCTGCATTTGATATTTTTTTGTGGTTTGCCAAAAACTTGCAACTGACTTTTTTTTATTAGGGTGACGATATTGACATTTAAAGTTCAAGTCTCCCCTTAAATTATATCTCCTTTCCGCCCAGTGAATACTTTCTGAATGTTATCCAGTAATGAATGACTTTATGCTTTAAATATGACTGAATCAGTGTGTTTTATCAGTTTAGGTTGTAAGAACATTGTGCTTGTGTGATCCAGTTTTGCTCTGGTGCAAGGAATCGCCGTTTGAAACATTGTTTTTCTCTCTGCTTGACATGAGATTTCCAGCTACTTATTGTAAAAAAAAAAAAATCCCCCAAAACTCAACCAACCAAATCACACTCAGTCTATTGTTCTCCACACCATTTACTTCTGATAACCAACATGATTTCACTTCCCTCTCCCATTTTGACCCCCCCCCCTAGAGTTGCATCTTTCTGCACAGTGAAATGGAACCATAAGCAAATCATACACACACATTGCTCCTGTGGTTCAGCAACAACACCTAACAGTATCTGCCATCCACAAATCAGTCTGCTGACTAAACCTGCAGGCCTCTGTCATTGCAACACAGTAGGCGGATTAACAATGGATTATGTAATAAACAGTAAGAAACATGCAATGAGTGAAAAAACAAAAAAAAATTTGATGCTTTTTTTCCCTAAAAAATCATAATAATTTCCTCATAATAATAATAACAATCTAGATAATAATAGGTAATAGATATATTATAGTTTTATAACCCTTAATAACATAATTGGGACACACTGATAAGATGCAGGCCAATGCCTTCCTGTCTCTTAGAAGGAGTTCAGTGGGTTTTTTCCATGTGTGACTCCACTGACTTGACTGAACTTGCTGCTGGCTCCACCTCCCTCCACCAGCACGACGTGTTCGGACTGGTGCCTTCAATGTACAAGCATCTCTGTTGCAGAGCGGAGGAAGGAGGAAAAGAAGAAGAAGGAGGAGGAGGAGGAGGACTTTACTCCTGCGCCTTAAACGTGGACGCAGATCGACGCCGCGAAGTCCGGACGAACTTTTAAACTTTTTTTTCTAAGGAACCGGCACCTTCTCTCGGTCAGAACGTGTCATGTAAAGACGAAACTTCCTTCGCCTTTTCCTCCGACTTGGACTGAGTCGTGCACGGAAACAAGTGATATTTGAACCCGCAGGAGAGAGAGAAGGAGGGAGGGAGGTGGTGGGTATCGGATACGAGATCGTGTTATTTTATGCATGAATCTCGGATACAAGCCGGTTTGATTGTGACACAAGTGTGTGTGTGTGTGTGTGTGTGAGAGTGTGCGTGTGTGTGTGTGTGTAAGGAGAAAATCCAGTTGTTGCTTCTGCATGACTTAAACCTCCAATTTCAGAGAGCTCCTCTAAAGGATCTCAAAGTTACTTCAGGTAACTTTCCCAGGGACGGAAAACACAAGACCCTTCGTCGGAGCGTAACGGCGAAGTCATGGCGCTTCAGGCCCGGGTGTTGTACGACTTCCACTCGGAGAACCCCGGGGAGATCTCCATAACGGAGAACGAGCTGGTGACTCTGTTCAGCAAGGAGGAGCTGGAGGGCTGGCTGGAAGGGGAGAACAGCAGGGGGGAGGCCGGCCTCTTCCCTGCCTCCTATGTGGAGATCATCAAGGACCACATCGCCCCCAGCACCAACAACAACGGCTTCTCCTCCCCAAAAACCAAAGTGACCCCCGCCCACGCCGCGTACACCCCCCCTGACCACCAGCTGCAGCGGGGTCTCGGGGCGGGCAGCAGCGGCGGGGGCAGCTTCCACACCAGCCAGGGCAGCGACGACGACTGGGACGACGACTGGGACGACGGCTCGCCGGCGGCCGACGTGCCGCGGGGTCTGGGCACCAGCCCGCCCCTGTACCCGGTGACCACCTCGTTGCCGGGGCGGCGCAGCAGCTCCCAGCAGCACCAGCAGCAGGCCAAGAGCTCCGCCACGGTGGGGAGGAACCTCAACAGGTTCTCCACCTTCGTCAAGTCCGGCGGCGAGGCCTTCCTGCTCGGGGAAGCCTCGGCGTTCGTCAAGGACGGGGACAAGATCTGCGTGGTGATGGGCAAGCACGGCCCCGAGTGGCAGGAAGACCCGTACCCGTTCTCGTGCACCATCGACGACCCCACCAAGCAGACCAAGTTCAAAGGCATGAAGAGCTACATGTCCTACGGCCTGACCCCGACCAGCACCAACGTACAAGTCAACCGCAGGTAGAGGTTCTGCTTTTTCCACTCTGTCGTTCCCACCATGCCGTGCACTTCTAATACGCTTTTTTGAAAGCCACCATTGTTCCCACGAAATGACATAAACAGAGCTGCCTGTGGCCTTTCACCCTCCACATCCCTCAGGAATCCCCCCTTTTCCTTTCTGAGACTCCCCCTGCACCTTTCACATTGTTTTCTTGTAGAAGGTCAGACTTTTCAGACCGACATACGCACCCTCACATTTCCTACACCCATCCTTTGCCTTGTTTCGCACAGGTACAAACACTTCGACTGGCTCTACGCCAGGCTCGTGGAGCGCTTTCCCGTCATTTCGGTGCCACACTTACCCGAGAAGCAGGCCACCGGCCGCTTTGAGGAGGACTTCATCTCCAAGCGGAGGAAGGGCCTGATCTGGTGGATGAACCATATGACCAGCCATCCTGTGCTGGCACGGTGCGACGTTTTCCAACATTTCCTAACATGCGGGGCAGACGAGAAGGCCTGGAAACTGGGCAAGAGGAAGGCGGAGAGGGATGAGCTGGTCGGGGCCAATTTCTTCCTCACTATCAGGTAGAGTAAGAGGTTATTACTGCTATAAAACTGAATCAGACATTTCAATTACAAGTCTATTCAGTAAACACACACAGTAAACGGCAGGGCAAGACCAAGCCGAGACCAAATACCAAAACCAAGAACCAGGTTTTCTAGATTTCACTACTTCAGCAATAACATGTGTTAAGGGGGAGGCAGCTTTAATAGTATTTTACATTAGATATGAGACATGAACAAAGGTGTTTCACATCTAATCACTGTAAAGATATTGATATTCCTGCAGTTGTGGTCTTGACTGGTCTGGAAATAACTCCTCTCTTTCCAAGTTCATGACAAGCAAGAATAAAAATGTGGTTGATTTTAGGACCAGACCAAAAACCCTAATAAAGTGGTCCAGAGAACCACTGACCACCCTCCTCCAGTACAACACTAACACCAACAGCAGGAATTCGACTGGAATGCAATGCCGCCATAACCCAGATTGTGTTTTAAGAGCCATCGACCTCAGCAGTCTGATAAACGATCAGTCTCCTTGTTCGAGCGTCACATTTATGCGACTGACATCAATAACTGAAGCGATCAAATTCACCCCCTGTTTCTCGAGATTGTAAAAAGTCATCTGGGAAATGTCGGCAATCGCTATAAGTAGGAGTGGAGCAGAACAATAAATGACAGCGCTGTAGTTTTTCACAGAGGTCAAATTCAAGTGTGTGTGGTTGGATTACATCATAATTTTGTTTTCAGGTGTCAAGTTTAATGGCGCATATATTTGCCCTCTCTAATCAGATTTACTTGTTTTAACATGCTGGAAAAATCACTGGGAGTGGCTAATATTGATGAGATAAGCAGAGCAGTGGAATAACCGGTGCTCCCAACCTTGTGTAGCAAAGAGGATGGAATGTCTTTAAAAAAAAAAAAAAATCAAGGATTAAATAGAATTAAATCCACATGGTTGGCTCGTTTTTCCCCAACAGCACACCAGATGTCCCGCTGGACCTTCAGGAAGTCGAGAGCAAAATCGAAGGCTTCAAGACCTTCACCAAGAGGATGGACGAGAACAGCGTGGTGGTGAACGCCACCATCAACGAGTTCGCCCGCAAACAGATCACGGGCTTCAAGAAGGAGTACCAGAAGGTCGGACAGGCCTTCAAGCTCCTGTCCCAGGCGTTCGAGATGGACCAGCAGACGTACTCGGTGGGTCTGAACAAGGCCATCGCCTACACCGGCGAGTCCTACGAGGCCATCGGGGAGTATTTCGCCGAGCAGCCGCGCCAGGACCTGGATCCCATTTCCGACCTGCTGGACCTGTACAGAGGTCACCTGGCCAACTTCCCCGACATCATCCATGTGCAGAAAGGTGAGGAAGTTTGTGTTTTCTTGTAAATGTCTGTTCAATGTAAAAGAACGGGCACAGCTGTCGTAACCCTGGAGAGGAAAGGGGAAAAAAAAGTGCTGATGCAAGTGTTGAAAGAAAAATGCAGAGAATCTGAGAAAAAAAAATGCACACTTGCAAGAAGTAAAAAAGATGAAGGACACTGTGTTCGTCTAAGGTCAAGAGGTCAAAGGGTTATCTTCAAGTAGAGCTGGACTAAGCTGTCTGGAGAATTTCTCAATGCAGGGCGGAGGGTTGCAGACATAACCCAGGGATGAGTAATCATAGGACGCCTCTCGCTTCCTGCCGCAGACTGCAGTACCTTGTGAAAGAAGACACTCACAGATTTATTTATGTTAACATAGCCTTTAAAAAAAAAAAAAAAGATAATGGTGTTTCTGAAAGCCATTCAGCCGATGTAAAGGCGGACGCTATACAAAGACCCAGATTTCGGAGTGTTTCCTAACCAAGCGCAACATCTGTTTTCATTTACTGACTCGCGATGTCAATGTGGGTCGAAAACTGAAACCCGTGGCCAGTCCATTGTAATGCGTTGGGTACTGTGAGAGCCTGTACTCAATCACTCGAAAACATGCACACACACGCACACACACACACACACACACATGCACACACATGCACAGACACTGTTAGATCCCTGTAGGTTGGGAGGAGGGAGTTGCTCCTGGCACCCAAAGTCCTGACGTTAGCCAAACACAGAGGCACTGTTTCTATAGTCCGCTGAGCTCTGTTCTCTGGATACAATCAGGGCTCGCAACTATGGAAACACGGCCTGAATCCCAATAGACCCACTGGACTGACAGGACTTCACCTACTTTTTGATTGAATGTTTCCCTTCAATCTGTTACATCCAGAAAACGCCCCATTTCTCTTATCCTTCATACCTGTTTAATGTGGTAATTTAATTATTGCTACTTCCTTTCATATTGTTTGACATAGTCAAGAATTGATTTACTTTTATTTTTTTCATCAGGAATAAAACCTTGAAATCTTAGTTAATCTAGTACAAAAAACATAATTTGGCATTAAACACTGTAACAAACATCCATTTGAGCTGACTTCTTTGCATAGTCTGAGCCTCATATTAACTTCAAACCTTTAAGTTCTCAGCGGGACATGGAATCAACTTTGACCAATAGACAAAAAACGGTGCAATTGAAACTAATTTGAGAAGATCTCTCAGTTTTCTCTCGTAGATGACCGAGGTGACTGGTGTAGTTAATAGACTCGCATCCTCTAATTCTTCTAATTAATTTATTACAGCCAACGTACCCTGTACCACCTCCTATGCGTGATTGCGTCTAGTTTATTGACTTCAAACCAGTCGATGGAAACACAAACTAATGTTCATTATTGCACCTAGTCATTCTTAAGACACGCTTAGAAGAAAAATTAACCTTCTCTGTTCGTGTTGTGGTAAATTGTCATTTCCTTCACAGGATATGATAGCATCATCATTATTGCTTGTTTAAGATCTCACACAAAGCATTTTTTTGCATACCAACATGTGTTTTTTATTTCTGGAAGCCATAGCTTCCAGTGCATTGTGAAACAGTTGCAGTTTAACCGTTTAAGTTGCAGAAGACGTCGGCCTTCTGCAACTTTTATGAACTGCGCATTAGTCCAAGCTGAGATACGAAAGTCCAAACCATGTCTGAGTCATCCGTTGCTGCCGTCACGGCAAACTTCTTGTTTTTTTTTTTTTTTGTTGTTTTTTTTTCAAGCCAAACAAAGTCTGCACAGCTTGTCATAGGCCTGAAATGACTACCTTTAACAAAAGCCGGTTTAGTCACACTTTCCATGATGGAGAAATGCTTGGTTTGTGTGTGGCAGTGATACAAGCCTTTTTTTTCTCTTTTCCTCTAACCAAATAAACAGTTCGATCGCGCTCTTTTTGATGTAACGCACGCTGAAAGACATCGGCCTTCGTTCCTTCTCAGTGGATCGACGGTGCAGCGTTTCTCCAGTAAAAACTCATTGGGGGCAACATCGCAGCACATATTATCTATAAACTGCAGCCGGGCACTTAACAGGACGGCTGTGTTGACAGTACAGTATCGTCCGACCATGCTGGCTCACTCCGTGGGGTCCAGGCGTCTTAATGTGAATGAGTAGGGGGGGATTCCTGGGCCTCTTGTCCTGTGTTGCCCTGGGACTGCAGGAATGCAAAATGGAGTGGACTCAGGATTAGTTTTCCCTTCCTCCTCCTCCTCTTTTCTTCTCCCTCTCCCCCCCCTCTCCTCCATACTCCCGGTGATACAGAGAGTTGAAGAAAAGAAGGAAGAAGAAGAGGGGAGGGGTGTGTGTGTGTGTGTGTGTGTGTGTGTGTGTTAGGGGTGGGAGGGGGGAGCAGATAGCTACAGAGCTCAACAAGTTTCCCACCAGCCAAACAGTACAAGAGTTCAGATTACAGACCCATAATCACCTCGGAGCAGCGAGCCGAGCAAAGTCCGAGATTTTTTTTTTTTTAAGTTTGTTACAGACTTAACAAATCACACTTTTGTCAGCAGAGTCGGGAAAGGAGAGCTGCAGCCGACGGTCGGACGCTCGCTCATCATTTCCTCCGCTGCCATCTGAGCACTTTACAAGTTCCTCTTTAGTCTGTCCTTTATGAATCATGCCCCAAAAAAAAGGAATCAGTCACAGCGGACCAGACACGCGTGTGTGTGTGTGTGTTTGTGTGTGTGTGTGTGAGTCCAGACTGGGTGTTTAAGGCGTTTTTGAGAAAAAAGTATGCAGAAATCAGCTCATTCCTGGAGTGTGATAAAAAAATGTCACGAAGCCCTTTTCCTTTTGTAAAAGTGTATTTCCTTTAAAGGTAGAAAACACACACACACACACACACACACACACACACCATCTCTGACTGCTGCACTGCTTTGATTTCCTCTGGACTCCATCGAGAGCCGAGGTCCTGACGTCACTTCTGGGCCAGCCGCCGCTTCCCTTTTCGCTTCACCATCCTATTGAGGGTTTTTTTTTAAATGGTTTTCAATAGGTGGGGAAAAAGCTAGTGGCTCACTATTCCAAGTTAAATGACCTTACAGCGTATGTTATTAAAATAGATATAAATAAATTCATTTAGCATTCAGAAACTTCAGTAGCTTCCACAGTTTTTTCCCAAAAGACATTATGACTGCAGGGAAGTCACAGGTCTGAATAATAAAATACACTTAGATGTGAATTAATATTATGAGTCAGTCAGTTCTCAAACTTTCACACGTCAAGAACCCTTAAATACGCAAAAACTCAACTACAAATGAATGAATATGCCAGTAAATGCACATGTTTACTTAATTTTCCATGTAAATTAGTTACGTTTATTCATTTGTGTATGTTTCCTCATGTATATTTATCCCCCCATTTCTTTCTTTCTGCATTTCAACCTCAATATATAAAATGGAAAACAAAATTTCAAGTTAAAAGAATTCATGTCTGTAAAATAATACTCAAATATTAGGAAATAAATATGTTCATGTTAATAAGAATTAATAATTATAGTAAATATAAATGATTCTCCTTTTTTCCTGGGACCCCTTGGTTCCCCCCCTTCAAGGACCCCTGGGAGTCCCCAGACCTCACATTGAGAACCACCGTTATAAGGAACAGCTGTGTTTGTTCTACTGTGACGAATGTACGTTTCTGCTGTAACAAAGGGCCCATCCAAAACGGTCGCTTTGTTTCTTGTTTTGCTGTGTCCGGCATGTTCCTGGGCTTCAACCTTTGAGTGTGTGCATGTGTGTGTGTGTGTGTGTGTGTATCACAAATATATCAATATGATAGCAGTATGATATGAAGCTAGACGTCATTTAAGACGTCTTCCTGCCGTGAAAGGCTGCATTACAGTAAAGTGGTGTCACTTTTTCAATTATAATAGAATCTCTTTAAGACCATTTAAATACTCTCATTTTCCTCATTACTTTGTGATTACTGATGGGAAATAACCTCGGCCCTTCTCCTCCAGGAGCACTCACCAAGGTGAAGGACTGCTCCAAGCAGGAGGGCGATCTCCACGACCGCTGCAACATCATCTCCTGCGCCACGCTGGCCGAGATCCAGCACTTCCAGCGCACGCGCGTGCGCGACTTCCGCTCGCAGATGCAGCACCACCTCCGGCAGCAGATCGGCTTCTTCCAGAAGATCACGGCCAAGCTGGAGGACGCGCTCCACAGGTACGACGACGACCAGTAGCCAGGACGGGCAGAAGAGAGAGAGAGAGAGAGAGAGAGAAACTGGGATGGAGAACACGTTAGAAGAACTGTGTGTCCTGGGTACAAGTGTTTGAAAAAAACGCCACTGGACTGTGGAACGACAACTTCCTACATTATGAGGACAGCTTTGATGAATGTCGCTGTAACAGGGATTCTGCTGTCAACTCTGCAGGACAGCCACAGATAATAAAAACAGCTGCTTCTCAACATGTCGGGCCGACCTCTCTCCATTTAACCGGTTCCAGGGTCACGTGACGTCGACCAGAACTCCACCGGCCCGATGGTAAAACTGGACTAAACAAACAGAATCATTTTCGTTATCTCACCTAAAGTGTTTGCTTTTTACTTGAAAAAAACAAAACAAAATCCTGCTCAGTATTGTTTTTAGATGGGACGTACCTGCTCCGTTTCATTTATACGAAGACAGTTTTGAAGTTGGATGTCACATCTTTAAACCTGTTGTTTTGGGGTTTTCGTGTTTGTGTGTGTGTGTGTGTGTGTGTCGCCTGACTTAACACAACATTCAATTATCTCCGACTCATTTTATTATATTTTTTCTTGCGACTGATTGTTTAAGGAGCAGCCGTCTTATTTCCTCTTTCCCTCTCCAGCGAGGTCAGAGGTCAGATTGAACGTACACGCACTTGGACTTAGTGGTTAGTTTCTCATACGAAGATGTTTTTTTTTTTCAATTTTCTGATGATAAAATATCTCAAAATCTTCTTCTACGGATATCGTTTTTATGTTTAAAAAAAGACAATCCTGGGGGAAATTAGCACAGTCTATATGATGCTTTCAACCCATTCATCTCACTGTCAGATCAGAGGACATATCGCTGCACAATTTTTAAAAACATTTATTTTTGACTACCGCTCTGAATTTTACGTATAGCGGCTGTGGGGACAGTTGACCTACTTGTTGCGCCAACCTGCCACTCCAGAACATTCTTGTTAAACTAAGTAACCGGAATAAGATCACAGGCTGTTGTGAGTTTGATTACAGTATTTTGTGGCTGTTGAAGGATACCACAGTTCTCCCTGGTTTCCACATTCTCTGCAGCATTTGGGAAACCATTTTCATTAAAAAAAAAAAAAAAGGAATCTTGAAAAACTCTCGCCATACGACATCCTGCGCTGACTAATGAGCCTGACTTGAAAGAATTCGCTGCGTTTAATCAGCGGGGAGTCGCTGGATGAATTACCCAGAGGAGGGTTCGGATCTGGTAAATAAAACCAATGTGCTCCCAAGGAAAAGGAAAATAATTGACCATAGATAACTGAGATCAATGAAATGAATGGTTTACAATGTTTTGTGCTGTTGTTTCTGGTCAGTGTTGTAAATTCAGGTGTGGCTGCACGTGTCTTTACTGGGATTTTTACTCAGTGTGGTTGTTGTTCTAACAATTGTAACGTAACACAACAGGACAGCATTTCAGCACCTAAATGGAAGTAGAATGTATTTCAATGACGTATCTCTACACTTTTTACTGTCAATTCTTTCTTCATAAATATAACTTATAGTTTCACTTGAGCTCCCTGTGTCGTCTGATGAATGTTCACGTCTTGTTTATACGGCGGTTCCCTCAAGATACAACGTCGGACTTAGGAACATCTGTAGATTCGAGCAGCCGCTTGACCGATGTCCGTGAATGTCTGTGAATGCTGTATTGCATTCGCAGGTTTGTATTTTTAACCACACGACACATCCTTCCCTTTCTGTCACAGCCCACGCCGTATGTGTATCTGCAGCACTCATCTCCACTCTTATGCATGTGCATTTACTTCTCACTTACGTTGGGCACTGTCTGGATTCAGAATGTTCAAATATTTATTTTCTCAGATGTCACTTTCTGCACTTCTGATTGGGTGGCCGTTTTCAATCACAGAGTTCAAAGTTGACCCCGCCTCTCCGGCACCGCACAAGCAGGCGAGAGTGAAAGGGAAAGTTAAAAAGAAAAAAAAAACAACACCTCTGCATAACTCCGCACAAAGCTGAAGGAATGTGCAGGGACCAGAGATGATGCACATGACACACGACGCCCGACACCCTGAACTGTTATTGGCTCAACGCTACACACACACATATACTCACACACAGCCCAAAGACTGAGGCCCAAAAACATCCTGGACGCACGACTACAATGAAAAAAGGAGAAGTAGAAAATACAGGAGAGGTTAGTCTCGCCACACATACACACCCCCACGCACATCTAGATGGTCATAAGTGATACACACTTTCTATTATTTATCAGTGAAATCCTGCATTCTATGCCTATATCACCACTGTTTACCAGAATCAGAGATCCCATCTGCTATACATGAAACACACTTACCTGCTGCTTCGAATTAGATGATATTAAATATAATGCATCACGCCAACACCTACAACTACTGCCAATATGTCACTTCTACTATTAGCAGCAAATTTCACAGTAGGCTACAGTCTGTGATTTAACCTCATCGATTTTTTTTAACCAACAATCATGAAAAAAGTATTTAGAGCAGTAAAGAAGTATAACTAATCTGCAACAGAGAACATAAAACAGACTTAGAGTTTAAATTAGTATTTTATAAAAATACAATGCATTTTCTGTGCATTTTTTCCTGAAGAAAAGCCTGTTGTCACTTGTTTCCCGTGTGGAGGCAGCAACAGTCCAGACCCTGATATCTAACACCACAGTTCACAGGCTGCAGGTCGGGTTTCTGCTGCTGCAGGCCTTTCATTATTTAGACCTGCTGCTTTCTCCCCCTATTTGTTTTCATTTTCTTCTTTATTTATTATTCTAAATATACATCATCTTTTCTGTCATAAAGATGTTTTAAATATGGGGAAATTTTCAAGAGATTTTTTTTATATAAACCAAATCCTTTATACTTTTGTCTCTACAAGTTTGAGTAACAGTACATGTGCGGTTCATGGCTACAGAACAGTACAGGAAAAGGTTTTAAAACCACGTTGATTCAACACAAGTTTATTAATAATATTTAGTCATGCTGTTATATGTTTTATAAAATGACTTAAATAACTTTTGAGCATGAAAAGTGCAATTTGACTCTTCCCGGATTTTATCTGGTGGCCTTGATGACTGGATTAAGTTTTCTCAGAAAAAACAGATTTTATGTACCGGCAGGCTACAGTCTGTGAAAACATTTGTATTTGATTATTGATTGGCTCCGCTGGCTGAGACCTACATTCGCGAGTTACGTAACACCTAAGGGGGGAGATTTATGTAATTGTCACACACTGAACTTTTTATGTGTTCGTGCACTATTAAAGTATTCATCGCCATCGTCAACAGATGGAAAGCTCTCTGCTGCTATTCATGAAAACAAAAAAAAACGCCTGAAACTATAAACTGTATGACTCAAAAACAGAGGAATTTAGATCTTGTTTGTAGATCTTGGTTGCATGTATCTGTTCAGCAGTCTTTAGGAAATATTGTTTATTGAAAATAAACCTTTAACAGTGCTTGGCAAACAGATGCAGGCATGAAAAGGGTCAAAAATGAGATGAGAACTAAGGGAAAACTACAGTACCTATTTACATTTCACTGTCATCCTTAATACTGTCTGGACTATCAGAATGCACACCTCACTGCCGTGAGCTGTAACAGTATCAGACAAAGAAATAACATGTTAACATGCATGGTTTTGGAAATTTACAGCACCTTGAATCACATGAACAAATCAGCAGTATAATCCACTAGCTGAAATGGAATGTTTCACAACTCTAAACACAAAGTCTGTACAGTCATTGTAGGTGAGAGGCAGGCAATAACCTGCAATATTTGACCTAATTCAAAATTCTGCTACGTCAGATTTACAGTAAATGCAATAAAAATGTCCATTAGAGACTGCTGGTTACAAAATGGATTTTTGCATGATGAAACCAAGAGTGGCTGTGTCTACATCACGCCATGCTGTTAAAAGTTTGCGAATAGTGACCTACCTCAATACCTTGAAAGGACGAGCAAAAACTGCTTCTTAAGCAGTAATATTTGAATCGATTTACTTTACGTAGCAAATGTGCCTTAGATGACATATATGTACACATTACATTGTTTCTACCCTTCACACCAAAAATGCTCCTCTAAGGCACCGTTAGTCTTTGAATTAATTCCGTCAGACCCAGTACTGGTCATTTCTAAGAGTCAGAGCAGGCGACCCCGGTTTCACAGAGGTCTCGACTCCCACCGTGACAACTGGGAGCACGTTACAGCCAAAAGCCTGATCTCTTTTATTACTGTCATCGCTTCTAACATTCTCTTCACAACCCGCTTCAAACGGGCCCCAGAAGGTCACCCCAGGGGCCAGACTCCTCTTTCTGGGATTAATGGTCACCGTGGGCGAGGCAGGGCAGCTGGTGGGCCTGAGCGGCGTGACGACCACGGAGGGCACGGCCATGCTCCGTTCCGGCGCGCCCTGGTAGGGGCCCCCCTCGGCGTGCGGGTGCAGGGCGGCGAGCTCCTGGAGCAGCTGTGCGCGGGCCTGCTTCTCCCGGCGGTGACGGAACACCAGGATCAGGACGATGAGGACTATGATGAGGAGCAGACAGGTCAGCAGGGGCAGGATGATGAGGAGCGGGTCGGAGGCGGGTTGAGGGAGGACCTCCACGCCGACCGGGCGGACGTCGGGGGGGTTCACCGGACCGGGTTTCATCGGGACAGGAGGGGTGAGGGGTTGCGGCACGTGATCGTCGCCCCCTACAGCTTCTACACCATCCCGCAGACCTCCGCCGTGAATCCCACCGCGTGTCTGGTTTGCCCAGCGGTTGGCAGACCTCAGCTTGTTCTGTGTCCTGTTGCTGTGCTTGTTAGCCAAACCGTTCCCGTGCGAGCCCACGCGGACCCCGCCATTTGTCACGGAGACGCCTCGACCCCCCCCTCTCCCTCCTCCGGCCGTCGTCCTGTTGTTCTTGTGTTCGCGACCCGTGCCGTCCGCCGTGTTAAGGACAGCCAGGCCGTGATGCATCTGGTGGTGGGGTAAGATGGTGAAGTGGAGCTCGCCCTTCGCCGGCTGCACGTCTCCGGCCTTCAGCAGGAAGACGAAGGAATCGTTGAGCGGTATGGCGGGCGTGTGGCCCCGCGGCGCCATGAGCGCCGATTTGTTGCTGCTGTCGCTGAGCGTCTCCTCGATGGCGACGCGGCCCTGTACCACGTCGCGAAACGTGAACAACTTCAGGACTTCTGATGCTCGTTGGGGTTCATAGGTCATCTTCAAATATGCACACATGCACAGAGTGAAATGAAATTTAATATTTAAACCATCAAGGATCCAGTCATTTTCCTAATCGTTCAATGACTGCTGTTCTCAATTTAGCCTTAAAGATTCTGAGTATTTGAATTCAGAAATGTGGTGGCAAGTTTCTATTTTCTACAATTTCCAATACAGAAATGTTCGAAAGTGGCTGCTTGTGAAGAAGGACAACAGCTAATATATTTATATAGTTAAGAAGCCAAGGTAAAGATGATCTGGATGATTGAGAACCTTCATGGACATAGATCTCAATAATTTACACACAAGAGCTGTAGTAACTTTCACTATGATATGGTCTTTTAAACTTATCAAAAACAGCTTTACCTTGACTAGTTTTCCATGTTTCGGTGGAGACAGAACATGAAAGACGGGGTCGGCTCTGCTGATTCTTGCCAGCTCCGAGGCGTCCAACATGGCTTTAGACAGCTTCACAGCGATGCCGCTGGGCACCCGTACCGGCTCCCTCAGGTACATCAGAGGCCGCACGGTCACCTTCACCGTCTGTGCCGTCACGTTTCCGTAGTCGACGCCGGGAGACGAGGCCGACGCCGAGATCTGGAAGCTGTCTTCCGATTCGCTGAGTTCGGTCATGTGGTACACGACCCGGCCAAACTGGAGGTCCTCGTGGCAGAAGGTCGTGACCTCCTGGTCGTTGATGGCGATGCGCCCATGGCGCGGATGCGTGGTGACCGTGTAGGTGATCTTGGCCTGGCTGCGGCCGTTTGTTTGAGCGGCGAGCTGATTGGTTGACAGGACCACGGCGGTCTTGCCTTGGACCAATGACAGGCCTGTGTTGTTCACCATGGAGACGGAGGGCTTGATCACTTCCAAACTAAATAGTTTGTAGAGGGGGCGGTGATGACCGTCCGTCACGTTGAAGTAGAAAACTCCTGTTGAAGGCTCACCCTGATAGAACAGGAAGGAAGTGGGAAAGAATAGAGTAAGAAAAAGGGAAAAGAAATCAACGTTTTCAAGCACCTCTATCAATCTTTATATCAAATAAGAGTAATGTAATTGAATCTTATCTCAAAGAATTTTTCTGTGCTGCACTGAAATTACGAGAGAGGTTGACGTTAAAAAGCTCTGATTGGAGTTGCTTCCAAATGGCAATTTAAGTCTTAAACCTCTGTGGTCCTAAAATAACTTGAATTGAAAGCCCCCATTTGCAGGCTTTGAAACTGCTTGCTCATTTTTGTTCTGCAATCAAAAAAAACCTTTTCCCATCAGATACCCATCACACATTGGGGCAGTCATCCTGGATGCCCACACATGTCCTGCACCTGCTGTTTAAAATGCAGCCGGCCGTGGTTGACGTCGTACTGGGTGAAAGAAGTCACCGGCTCGAGCCTTTCCCCCAGCGTCAGGTAGCCGTTGTTGGGCTTACTGATCACGAGGTAGTGCAGCTCCTCTGGGGGCGTGTCGTGATCGTCGACCTAGATTCAGATGACAGCACGATTATGCACGTCAGACTTTAAAGGGAATGATCTTCAAAACAGCACGTCTGATCGACAGATGAATCACTGCTTTGTAGGTATACTGGTGACATCTCAGTGATACCAGTCTTTGTAACATGAGTTTTTTGTTTTGCATACACTGCAGAGACTTACAATATTGCATTTGTTTCTGAATGATGGATGAATTAAATAATATATGTTTTATAATACATAATTATAAAAAATTATGATCAAATAATATATATTTTGCGTATAACTGTGCACCCCTATTAAAAGATAAATACTGTTCGGAAGTTTGGGGTCACTTAGAAATGTCCTTATTTTTTAAATAAAAGCAAGATGAAACTAATCAGAAATACATTGTTAATGTGGTAAATGACTATTCTAGCTGCAAATGCAATTTCTACATGGGTGTATAGAGGCCTATGTCCAATAACCATCACTACAGTGTTCTAATGGTACATTGTGTTTGATAATTGCATTAGCTAATGGATGAAATTAGCTTGTGCAATTATATAAACACAGATAAAAACAG
Organism: Eupleurogrammus muticus; assembly: GCA_036785175.1. Lineage (NCBI taxonomy): Eukaryota > Metazoa > Chordata > Actinopteri > Scombriformes > Trichiuridae > Eupleurogrammus > Eupleurogrammus muticus. The sequence continues at coordinate 14,349,003 of JAYKQN010000013.1, read as the reverse complement.
TGTAGCTGGTTAGATGGCGCATTCTTTAAGAAGCAAAGTTAAAGGATAAAAGTGTTATTTCAAATAAAATGAATTATGTCTAATCGATTTAATGTCTTGACTGTATTTATTTGGCGAATAAAAGTGTGACCTTTCTTTTGAACAGAAGTGTACCCCCGCTTTGCGGCGGCCCACCTGCAGACTGTCTGTTCCGAGCACGACTCTCTCTCCAACTACGACCTTCATTTTCGGGGCTCTGTTCCTGATGAGCGGTGGGTGGTCGTTGACGGGAGTCACCGTAATGTTGAACATCTCCGTCACTGCCAGCCTGTCCTTGGCACGCTGGTGAGAAGCCATGTCTGACGATGAAAGGGAGGATGAGGATGCCGAGGAGAGAGGCAAGAAGGAGGAGGAATCAGGGGGAGAAGCAGACAAAGAAAGCGAGGAAGAAGAAGAGGAGGACAGATCCAAAGGGGCAACCCAGGCCCGGAAAGTGAAGCTGTCATTCGTGGTCTCGGAGTCATCGTGGATGTATGTGATGCCAAACTTGTTTAGAGTGACCTGGGAGAAATCTGGTAGGTCCCTGTGGAATTAGGAGAAGCCAAAAGTCTTTATGTTTATGTATTTTTACCTTTTTTTCTTTTGCTCCGTATGTGTTATATAACCAGTTTCTTGATTCCAATGGTTGATTTCAGCAACATTTATTGATATGTAACTATTAAACAAAAGAGCCTGGCACCTAGTGAGGTTGTGTCCTTGTATGGACAGAATCCCGTGGCGTGGCAGGGTAATTACGCGGTAAAGGATGTGGTGGCCTTTCCGGTGGGGTTCCGGGAGTTTCCCCAGGAGATTGGAGGCATCCAGTTTAGACCTGTCAATCATCACCCTGCCCCCTTCTGCCACCACAGCACCTGAAAGAAGGACACAAACAGGCATGTTTGGTCCTCTTGAACTTCTATTCTTCCTGGTGGGAAAAAAGGAGCATTTATCCTCCATGCATAGCCTGAAAAATGGAAGATGTGCTGCTATTTTCAGGAGTAATAATTTTTGTAAATGCAAAAAAAGGCAAAACCAACTTTTTTCAAAATGGAAAGGAAACCATATTGTAGGATTTAGAATCACTGACACATGACATGATAGTTTACTCCTTTATATAACTACATATGCTAAAAAATAAAAATGAATATCAAACAACATTGCATTGCTCATGTTTTCGATTTTGCTGCACAGTACCTGCATTGTTCAGGAGTCTGGTCTTGGTTGGAGGGTTGTCGTGATGTTCATTGGCCTGGTAGGAGATTAGGATGCTGAAGGTGTGTGGGGGAAGGAAAGCAGGAGGACAGGACACGGTGAAGGAAAAAGAGTCTGTAGCGGACCATCCCACAGACTGCGGCTTGTTCTGATCGTACAGGATGACTCCATCATTCACCTGAGACAGAGAGAAAGATGATGATCAGACATGTAATCGCTTGTATGTCATTCATACTGTAATGCACAAACAAACCCTACCATGCTCTGTGTGAATGTAGAAAGGCTTCGTGTGGAGTTGTCGGGCAAACGTCGGACCAGGCGGCCGAGTTTAGGGGGTGCGGTGACTGAAAACACCACGTTGTGGCTTCTCTTGATGTCGTTGACATCGTTGGTTACGACCTTAAGCTCGTGACCAGAGATGGGCGTCACGGAGCCTTTAAAGGGAAAAGAGGCACCGTGAGACAGAGACAGAGGAGAAGCTCACAACACACAGGGCGGATATTTATTAACATAAATATCATCTTACAAATTTGGCAAATAATATGCAAATATTTCAACAATTCAATATAAGAACATTTACTAGTGTGCAGAAATTACTGTAACCTGCACATGTTATTGATAATATGCAGCAATGGAACAATGTGGACAGGAAATAGTATAGCAATGTAGAAATCCTCCTTTACAAGTAAAAAAACCTTCTATGAAAAATCCTACATAAGAAAAAGTACATAAATATTAGTAGCAAAATGTAGGTAAAGTATTGAAATAACAGTAGTGGTTGGATCATATGCCTGACATATCATTATATTTGATATAATTAGATTATCAATATGAAGGATCGGTGTATAAGCAACATGTTCTGGTTATTTTCTGGCTATTTTCAGCTACTTTATCAAATGTTAGTCCAGTGACCCCTCTAAAGGGTCAGTCATGAGATGATAATTGGAGAAGAAATAAGAAAAAACAAACTCTGACGCACAAATCTGTGTGTACTTTTTGGGTTTTCGCTCTCTAAATTTAGATTTTTGGTGAAATATTTAATCACTTCAACATTGAAATGAAACCATGTGGGAAATTTAGAGGGAAATCCACTACTTGATGAAGCCGCCAACAACTAATAGACATGTGAAATATGACCCATCGTGATACTGCCAAACCACTGGTTCCATTTTGAACAATGTGTTGTATTTGGAAAGCTTGTTCTATTATCTATGGTGTTAAATCATCATCTGAAAAATAACTAAAGCTGTCAAATAGAAGTAGAAGTAGTTCTAGAAGTAGAAATTACAACATTTCTCTCTAAAATGTATAGAGTAGCATCAAATGGAAATAACCAAGTACAAATACATAAAAATGTATTTGAGTGCAGTACTTGAATACATGCACTTAATTACTTTGTACCAGTGATTATAAGGTAAATCCTAAGTAAGGCGAGATCTCACATTACAAGGATAAAAATGTGTTTTATTGATTAAAAAATCCCAAAATGATGTGATATACTCACACAGCAATAGGAATTTTGAATACATTATTATTAATGGATCGTGCAGAGTTATGCAGTAAGTTCATTTAATATATCTTTAGCAAGCCCAAAATAAATGACTGGCAGTCATCCTGCCATTGAATGGGCACAGAGGCGCTGTAATCTGTTTGTGTCTGTAGAAACATAATGCACCAGTCCAAGGCTTAGACAAGTGATGCCACCCAGTGCCGTTGTTATATCATTGCACTATAGTTAAAATATATATATATATATATATATATATATATATATATATATTTATATTGAGAGAGAAGCAGATACAGGGATTGTAGCGAGGGTGTTTAAATGACACTGAGGGAGCTGTTCTACCTGGGTAGACCTCCATCGGATGGTTTCTCTTCAGGGTAAGAACCAGAGAGTGGGCATTGGTGCTGAAGATCTGGCGAGGGGCAAAGTTCACACCGTCGTTCACCTGAAAATGAAACCCCCCAGACGATGCACCTACATAGGAAGAGACACAACAAGAGTTTGTTCAACCATTCTTTCATTTATTCCATCATCATCTGTTACTCTATGGGCACATTAAAACAAGGCATTCTCACCACTGTGCACAAACACCAGTTGTCCAGTTTGTATGTGATTCTGGGTGAAGTTGAGGATGTGTCTGGAGGGGGCACTCTTCAGGGCGAGGTGGCCATTGCTGGGTGGAGTGACGATGAACTCCAGCCCCTCAGATGGGGTGTCTGAGTCCTCTGCACTGAGATCATCTTTGGAGATTTCTGTTACTGATCCCACCCACACCTGAGGAAACGAGGAACAATTAAAAGCAAAGCCTTTATATTTACCTATAACTTCTTTGAAATTGTGGGAAGTATTAATCTGCTTTGTTCCTAGGATCAGTGCCACTTCCATATTTGTACACCAAATATTTCCTTTCCCAGTGTGTGTCTTTACAAAAATCCTAGCTAAGATGTTTAAGAGCAGAAGTGGTTTAGTCTTTTCAAGACATTTCCCCTTTTTAACCCAAAATTCACCAGAAGTATGCCTATTTACGTCATGTCCACTTCCCAAGAACATGTCCTCTGGGTGCGTCATGTCGCTTCGCACCTTCAGGCCTCGGTTTGTTGCAACGACTGGAGTCTCGTCGTTGACAGGTGTGACAGTGATGTGAACAGTGCAGGGCAGACTATGCTTCCTGATTTCCGTCTGATTGGCCACGATGGTGAAGTTGTCGCTCAGGGTGTCGCTGCCATCATGGATGTAGGAGATGTACTCACGCTCCAGCTGAAAACAGAGAAGACTCATGAAGAGATTGACTTGAATACGTTTTTACCATTATGTTTCATGGAAAAGCATCCAGATGTTTTGTTCGATTTCCAAATACAGATCACACTTAATTACTTTCTGCATTACCTGTGTACCTACTTCATTACAAATGACATAAGTTCAAACCAAATTATCTGATATTTCAGTTATTTGAATGTTCAGACAAACCTCAGTGTGTGTGAAAGCAGTAATGGGCATTCCCGGAATACGGCTGTGCTCCAGGTGTCCATGTCGCGGTGGATCGAGGATCTGGTACAGGAAGTTCATCCCTGCAAAGTGATGATTGGTGATCTTGATGACGTTGGGGGTCAGCGGCATAGATGACCCCTCATCGAGGATCAAGTCAGACACCTGCAAGAAGAAAGTACTGAATGACGAGACTGCTGCTCAGCATCATGCTCATTTACAACTTGATAGACCAGGCTCATCTTATATTTAGATACACTATTTACCTGTAGAGGGAGCAGGGTAGGGATGATATCAATCCCCAGCATGATAGGTCCAACCTTTGTGACTCCATTGGTTGCCTCCAACAAAACATAGTCACTCGTGCTTCCTTTATCCTGCTGGTGATAGACCATCAATCCCTGGTTGAGGTCCTCCTGGGTGAAGGAGGTTGTTGGCTGCTCTCTAAAGCCCTACAGGAAATAAAAACTGCTTTATTGTGAATTCTTTGACACACTCTGATATTGTAAACTCTAGCACCAAACTGCTGCCAGAAGAAGATAGCAGGTAACAGAGTGGCGGAATCTGCTTCACTTCTGTACTTGACACATAACAAAAGTTGGGTTAAAAGCTGGTTGTGAAGTTGTGAAGGTTGTACCTGATAAAGGCCATTGCTGTTTCGCTGCTTGTCCTTAGGGGATAACTTCTGAATGAAGCCCAGGGTGGGAGGACTTTGGACAGTAAAAACAATCTCTGAAGGCTGGCTGTCATCATGAACCACCTATACAGAAAATACATGTCACACATATCTCAGTTTTGTAAATACAGGCTTCACTATTAATCTAATTTGTCAGTTTATGAGTCCTTGACAAAATCCACATAGAATCTAAACAATATTATGCTGAACAGAGGATGTCTGATATAGACAGAAATGATTTTATCTCTTTAGACAGAAAAAATGACATCCGTAACTTGACTCCACTAAAGGAAGTCAAACATTTTCAGTTCTCAAGCATTTCAATCAAAGGAAAAAAACTGTAAACTAAAACAAACTATAAAACTTAAGCAGCAATATGTTACATAATACAATAAGTCACAGACATCAAATAATAAAACCTGAGGCTGAGATGCCAGTAATTTGATTTGCAATGTCAGAACCACTTGGTTTATTGGCTTACCTCTAAATGCTCTCTACTTATGGAGACATTCTGTCCCTCTGCCACCACCACTGGATTGTTACTTATGACTCTTGGCGGCCTCTGGTGACTCTCCAGGAAAATTTTTACAGACACACCGATATCCAGTTGTACCTCCCTCCCCCGGCTGTTCAATTGCTTCTCTGTACCCTTCTCCCTCGCTCTCGCTGTAACATTGAACCCGTCCGACAACTCATCATGGCTGCCGTCGTGACGGTATGCCAGGCGCCCCACCACCAAATCTTGCTGGGTGAATATTGAAATTGCATCTGTTTCTGTTGCAGTGTCACAAGCTCTGTCATTAAAGCAGAGGACGCCGTGTTTAGGTGGCAGGAAGACCTCAAAAGTCACTTCCTCTGGTTCTCGGATATCGAGGTTGCTGAAGACGCTGAGGTTAGCGGAGGTCAGGGTCGTGATCCCACCTCGCTGGACTATAATGCCTGTGTTGTTCTCCACCTGCAGGTAAGGATCCTGGGCCAGCACCTTACAAAAGAGAGGATGAGATCCATTATTTACAGCAGCGGGCAGTGGAAGCTACTTTAATTTTTGGATCACACTGAAACTATATTGTTGTGTCAGGGATTTATCTCGTTGGAAGATAATTCTTTACAAACTAAAAAATGTGAATACTACTATGCAATAATTAATTTTGTTTCTTGCACTGTGCAATTTTTACAATGCACAATGATTTTTTCCTGCTAGTTTTCAGGTCACGTTATCTATATAAATGGTATTCAAATGGTACTATATTAGGAAATGTATTACAGCTAAAAAGTAATACTGGCCAGTTTAAAGTAATTTGTAAATGTAAATCAATGTGGCTGTAAAAAAAAGAAAAAAAACGTATGCATAAAGATTTGGGATATTATGATTACCTCCAGCAGTGTTGAAACATAGTGTTTCCCATCTGATACGAAAAGCACAAATCGCCCAAAACTGACACCGCTGTGGATAAACAACACCTTTTTCTGAGAGAAAAAAATATGACAGATGAGGAGAAAACATCATCATATGCAATTTAAATACAATTAATATTTATATTATTATTATAACTATATAATTATTTCATAGCAATAGAAACCACAATTAATTGTTAAAAAATAATGATGACGAAATAGTTTGATGAGCTCACTCATCCAAGATTCTTCATCATTTCTACCTATATTTGTATCCTTCAGACACTGAGGGACACATGTAGGTTGTTGAACAAATCCATATACTGTAACTTTGACTCAGTCATTTTAAATATTCTACTATGACCAAGAACCTCAGATGCATTGCGCTAACCTGGTCAAGGTCCCGCTGTGTGAACTCGTACAGTTTGTGACTGGTGTCATTGGCCAGCACCAGCTCTCCCATTGGGATCCCCCTCCGGGTGTACACCAACCAGTCGTCCTCAAAGCCAGTGTCATCATCTTGGTAACGAAGGTCATTCGATGTCAGTAACTTCTGTCCATCCCTGGCTACATGGAAAACTTTATTGACCACCCTGACAGGTCGCTGATCATTGACGAGCTGAATAGTGATATTGAAGGTGTCTTCAGCTTCTTCCTTTTTGCTAGTTTGTTTTTTTGGTTTGTAAACTGTGATTTTAAAATTGAATGAATCCTGCTTTGTCTCGCTGTCATCATGAACATACATGATCCTTTCCTCAATGATATCTTGGTTTGTGAATGTCATAATGTTGTCATTGATGGAAGTTGAGTTGGAGACGTTGATCCTTCTTATGTGTCCATGCCTGGGACGTGCAGTAATGCTGTACTGGACCTCCCGGTTACTTGCTGTATGAGCAAACAGGATATCTTTGGTGATAACTTTTCTCTCTCCTTCCAAGATTGAGAGGCCTTTGTTTACAATGGTCATGGTTGACTCAGATTTGATGATGATTCTGAAGTCATAATTCGATGAGTTGGCATGTGTAGAAAATACCTGGAAGTTGAAAGTGTCTCTCGTGTCATCATGCAGCTTGTTTAGCAACTTGTACTTCACCAAGTTATCTGTGATGTTTTTCTGGCTGAAGGTTGAGTTCCTTTTAAGAACTTCTTTGTTGAGAAAAAGCTGACCTTTCTTTGGTACTGTTATAAGCCTGAAATAGAGGTCGCTTTCATTGAGTTTGATGCCCTTGGAAATCACATAGAGGTCGTCTGAAGTGATATTAACCTCCTGGACGCTGTTGACCTCCATCTTGCTTCGTGTGACCTTGAAATAGATCCAGCGCACCACAATGGGGAAAACAATCTCCTCGACTTCTCTGGAATCGATGCTCATTTTACATTTGAACTGATCAGTGATGTTACTCTTAGTCTGAATGGCACGATACGTACCGTGGTATCGGATCCGTTCTTTTTCTAGAAGTTTCTGAGAGAAGAAAGTGGTCGGTTTCCATTCACCACTTGAGTGCAACCATTGGAGCTCACCATATTGTGGCAACTCTGTTACATTATAGTGGATTTCCACTGCCTGATTAGCCACATTAAGTTGGACTCCTAGATGACTGGTGGTTATGAATGAAACGCCACCTTGGTTCACCTCCAGTCCAGTGTTATTCACCAGTTTGTGTTCGAGCTCTACCACCATAATCCTCAAAACTACTGTGTTGCTCATCTGCAGAGAGGAAATGAACAAAAAAAATGTTGCAGTAAAATAACAAAGCAACATTATAACCCACATACTATGTGTTGCAGTTCATGAATTTGCTGTGTATTGGGCTTCATTACTTACCTTATTCCCGTCACTGACCCTGAGTGCCAGCCTGGATGCAGGGACCCCAGTGTGGACAAAGCTGATCTTACCCTCCTTAAGATCATTTAGGGAGAACAGGTTAATAGCCCTAAAAAATAGAAGCAACACTGTTATATACAATGAATTTAGTTTTCCCCTAAGAATGGATTGCTTTAATTTTAATATCTTTACAACCACAGTTACCAAACACTCCATCTCCATGAGCCATCAATGGCAATAGATGTAAATAGATGTGTGAGGCTGTAAACCCATTAGCACCAACCTGCCAGGGTAATCCTGGTGCTCAAGGTATCCCGCCTCAGTGTTGAGATTCCCCAGGGAGCTGAACACCAGGTCTTCAGGACTACTGTCAGGGTCTGACACTCTCAACCAATCTGTTGTCAGCTGGAAACATTTAGGTTACATTTACTTACAACTTTTTTATCCTCGATCAAAAGCTATATCCAGGAATTCTGCTGTACCTACCGGTCGTTTGGACTTCTCTAGTAGAGTGAATAGGTTTCCCTCTGGGAGGCTGAGCACAGGTGCATCATTAACAGGACTGATACTGATATCAAAGCGGTGCAGACGGTTGCCCATAAGAAACACAGGAAGCTCCCTCTGATTGCTGGAGAAGACTGAAAACATGAAGAAGTCTTGCTGGTCCTCTGATCCACTGTGAACATACATCACTCGACCCTGCCACAGATCAAGCATACTGAAAGTCTGGTTGTTCTCTTTCACTCTCATTGTGATAGTCTTCTCTTGCCCTTCTTCCAGCATCCCATCAGGGTCTGGACTCAGGTCCAGACGGAGCTGGCCATGGGCAGGCTGCTCCTCTATACGAAACATAAACTGGGATGGATGGATGCCTAGCTTTCGGAAATCAAGATTCACCTAAAGGTAACATAAACAGGTAATTTTGTAAAACAACATATCTTTAATTCATTTGATATTAACGTGCAAGAACGATTTATCAAGTGACACTCAGTCTTACCTTGATGTGTTTTGGCTCCAGTGGTGCTCTGCCTCCCTCCATTACTTCTAATTTTTTCAGCAATAAGAAGGTGGAGTTCTTCTTTCCATCATTACTGTTGGTAGTTGGTTTTGGGGTTGTAAAAATAAACTCAGTTGGGCTGGTGGTGGTCAAAGCATCTGTAATTTGCATTGTCTTGCATCCTACAGTGATGTCCTTGGTGATCAGAGCATGGGGAAGGCCCTTTCTTTGTGTGTTCACCCTGATATCTCTGAGGCATCCTTTAAATGAGCCTCCTCCGACGGTAATTTGCCCTCCCACTGCGGAGGACATCAGCCCAGCTCGCCTCGCGTCTCCCCGCACTTGTTCATCTAGCCCCCCTAGGAAGAGAGGCCCTCTGAGCTGGACGACTTGGAGCTCCGGACTCAAGTTGGCCTTGATCAACTCCTCACCCACCTTCAGCTGGACACTGTGGGGTAACAGGCGCAGCCGGATGGGATACCAAGTTAAATTGCCGTGGACGTGTGTAAGGGAACGCAGCTCAGTTTTACCCCCCTCTCCATTTCCAAGCATTGCCACCAGGTGACCATCTCTGATCTCTATTGCAATAAAGCCTCCCTGGTTGGCGGAGCTATACAGAATTATACCATCATCTTCTCTCATAGAGGGGTATATTTCACATTCAAATACCCCCTCCTGTTGCACCTCCCACGGTGGTAAAGTGATGAAGGCCTTGGAGCTGAAAAAACTGAAAGAATCTTCTTCTGTCGCAGAAAACTGCAGACTACATCCCAGAGATACCTCATGGACCCTCTTGTGCCTGGAATACTGCCTGAGGCTGGACAGCAGATTATGTTCATTGAACACAGCTCCATCTATGCAACCTCTAAACCCACTGGAAATGTTGAGTAGGTACTCATGGTTCAGTCCGACTACTCCGCCAACAAAAAGTCCGTCCTCAACAGTGAGCTCCAGATCTGGTCCTGGCATACGGAGGCTCGTGGCAGAGTTTCGGTCCACAGTCATGGTGACATTATGGCGATCGTGGGTCAGCATAATGGAGTGCCACCCCAGGTCACTAAAATAGATTCCCTTTTCAGAGCGCAGCAAACGCTCACCTGAACCAAGGTCCAAACGTAGCTGAGAAAAAACATAGACACAGAACATGAAAATGTTTCTCTTTTTAGGCCCAAATAATATAAGATAATCCTTTATTTGTGCCACAGTGTGGGAATTGCACACAGATGCAACCAAATTTTAATGAGCAGCTCCTTTGTTCCTGTACTTTAAGCTTGCATTAAACTATTGTGGTCCTCCCTCTTAACCCTGGTCATGAAGAAACTTGTTCTGAAACGAAGTCAGTGCCTGTGTTTTTTTCCCTCTGCAAGCAATCTGACACTAAGCTGTGTGCAGAGACTTCTCTGGCTCTCCTCAGGATAGTAAATACCAATATATATGAGCTAAAATGGCCCAAGGGATACATATTTCTTTTGTTTTGAAGGTGTGAAGAATCTTTATGTGAGAGCCTCTCGACATATTTGAATTTGCCTCATCTGTAGCCATATTGGAATTGTCCTCACTTTGCCTGAATACAAATACACATCATCTCATAATGGTGGTTGTGTAAATATGTATTATCCTTAGCTTACCTGCAGACGCCCCGAAATCAGCTCCAGCAGCAAGAAATCTCTGGATCCTGCTGCTAAAAAAAGCAGCCCTGCCTGACTGGAGGTTCGAAATTGTATATGAAGCAATGTCTGAATGGACGACTCCAGCGTCCGCAGGTGGATGTAGCCATCACCGTAGAATGACACTGCAAGAATGTAAAAGGAACCAGACGAGAAGCTGAGTATAAATAATCAGTAGTAATAGTTAATCTGAATCATATGTGTAGATATGTCATTTCAGTTTTGCATAACATTTCATTAACATGCTGTTATAGAGTGGGCGGACCACATGTCATGAAAATTTGCAAAGTGTAATGGAGCCAAATCCAGTATAATGCTCCTGCAACATTATTTGGCATTACCCATTTGTCCTTAATAACTAGTACTGTATGTAAAAGTAAATACTAGGACCTAAAACAGTGAGCAAAGGCCTAGGACAGAGAATTTCCTGTATTGACTGGCATGCCAATGTAGTGTCCACTCTGCCTTTCACACCTGACATCCGAAGTCAATTAATGACAACTAATGGATCCTGGAGCGTGAAATGTCCTGGTGTTAATTAGGACTCACTGTTGACCCAAATGACACATATTGGACTTTTAGTTTGGTTTAATCGCTCAATTGTAGATTGCTCACTTCAGTTCAGTTAAGTACTTTATTGTTGCGCTAGGGGAAATTCATCTTGCAGCAGAAATTGCATATGCAGTAAAAAAAAGAAAAGAAATGAAAATATTTACACATACGTTACATATAACTAGTACATTAATTGGTTATTCTGTGAAAAAATCTCCTTTTGTAAATTTTGTAAAGTGATATAAGTGCTAATGGTAAATTATCTTTTTGTGCAAATCATTAAACAGGTGTGCTGAACTAGGTACAAAAGAAAGAAACCAGCTTTGAAAGGACAAATAATGTCATTAGTTGATTTAACGTTTAGGGGGCAGAGCTTGAACTTGGCATTAAATAACAAAAAAAAAATCTACCTCTTGATAGTTAATTGAAATGTACCATCCTGTCATGAGGCCATTCATCTGTGAACAGTGAAGAAGTCTTGATAATCCATTTGATCTATAAAACGGGGTTACTGAAACACTCCATCAAAATGACCGTCCAGTTGTGGACACGCAGTGAATAGAGGTCAGGGAAATGTGTGTGTGTGTGATACTTATATATACTATATATATATATTACATTATTCTTGCTGCAGGTTAAAGCATCAGCCAAAATTTGCAAACATTACAAATTAATTAATGGTTTTCATAAGATTTAGATTATATTACTATATGCTGTTAATTTGGTTTAATTGCCATTGAGTGGTAATAAAAAAAAGTTTAATTATATGGCACTTACCAAAACAAGCAATTACAAAGTGCTTTATAAGGTAGACATAAGGTAAACATGTTTTTATGACTTCATTATTATATTCAATTCTCATCTGTCACCTCATTTGTCATAATTACTTGACTGTAATATCTTAAGAATATGCTGTCTTTAAATCTGGCATGGTTTGGCAATGGGCAAAAAACACGCATTCTAAGACCTTTCCCAGTGAGAAGCACTCAGTCAGCAGGCTGGACCAGCATGCCGCTCTGCATAATGCCTCTAATCCCCCTGTCATTTTAACTTGTCTGTCCATCTACTGTATCTCTAATCTGCTTCTATGATGCTAGTGAACACTGGATTATTAGTAATCTTCCTACAGTCACACAAACAAGAATAATAAAGAAATGTGGGCAATTTTCTGCTGATAGCTGACACAGGTTTTCTTTTGGCATCCTTTAAACCGCTAGTAAGTGTTAATATTTTAGTGGAAATTATTAAGCTATCAAGAGTGTTGAAGCTTACTGCAACTGCTCTGTAAGAAGTTAAGTGTGGCATCACAACACATCTTTGTGCATGAGATATGTAAGTGTAAGCATTCATTTAAAACATAATCCAACAGCATATTGCCATATGTCCAGAGACAGTATTAAATTGGATTAAACAATAAGCTGTCACTAATCAAATGAAGTGGGAACAACAGGTTGCTCTTACAGCAACATTATCATTTCAAAGAGTCATCTTAACTTAAAGAGTCATCTTAACTTAAATACATTTACAATAACAACCATTAAAGTTGTATAGTATCTTTACATAATATTTTTTTTACAGCTGTAGTAGTGCATTTCTATTGTAGCAATTCTAGAAATGATTAAAAATAAAGTTGTAGGATAATAGTTTACATTTATTAGAAGTGATTTTCCTTCCTCTGCACCACCTTACCTGCATAAACGTGTCCTGTGGAAAGCAGCAGGAGCAGAAACAGATCAGCCACAAAACTCTGCATCGTTATTCAAGTCCTCAAAATCAAACTTGCACACAGTTAACAGCAACATCTGGTTGCCTGCCCTGTACTGCCCAGTGTTTTTAATTTACAGCACTGGCTCTGCACGTCATTTGGACCCGCCGACTACTTCCAGACGGCCTCTACCCGCTTTGCTGGATTTGGATTACAGCCTTTTGAAAAAAATGTACCTGGACTTGTGAGCGGTGGGGCTCCACCCACAGATCCTCCCCGCAGACACAGGAGACCTGGATGGCGTAGAGCTCAGTGCCAAACATGAACACATGGGGGAGGTGTCATCATAACACATACAGAGACAGAGACCGAGGGAAAGAACTGCAGATATTTATGTTCATGCACACTGAGACTGGATCTCACGCTAACTACTGTCAAAGGATAAAGGGTCAATTAGCAACAGCTCTGGCATTTACTTATGTGCCAAAATTATAAATAAGTTTTCCAATAAAAAAGTTCCTCACAGATTAATAGAAAACCCTCCCTGACTGGACTACAACAACAGACCTGCTGACAACTCTGTAATTATTGCCTTTCTGAAATCGGTTATGCAAAGTACTTTAAGTGCAACTTAAGAATTCAACAGTAAATCCACATTCTTGAGTTGAATGATTATATCTGCAGTTACTATAAACATACAATAGGTCATTTTCTGCCATCTCTCAAACAAAACAATAATGAAGTTGATTATATCATGATGTAGTGTGGGAGTTGCTCTGCAGTCAGCTTCTTCTGGTTAGAATTGCTTCTGTGTTTATTGTTCGGGAGGTTTTTACCAGTAGTTGAATTATCCTTAGAGGTCTGTCTCTCTCTCCAAAACAAACAGCCGGGTAATTAAAACTGTAAAAAGAACTGCATAGAGCAGTTTCTCTTTAAAAACAGTGTGTCTCCAACATCGTTCGATACCAGAGCATTTGATGTTGTTTCCTCAGCTTTCTTCTTTGGATGTTAAACTAAAAAACCTTCATCCGATTAAAGATAGTTTGAAAAGGACCAAGATATAAAATAAAATTGTATAATGTAAAATGTGGATAAAAAGTCCATTCACAACAACTGTGAGTGGACAAACACAAAACTAGCAAAGGAGACACTGACAGACAGCCATGCAACACGCCCTATTCAGAAAGTAGGGTTGGGTTTTTCCATCCATCCATTTTCTATACCTGTTTATTCCTCACAAGGGTCATGGAGCAGCTGTCTTGTTGTACTGCAACAAGATAGGGTTTTCCCACATTTATATTTCAAAAAGTTACATAATGGGGCAAATCTACTTTGACATTCTCACATAGGTCACTCTCTAATCAGCAAGGCACTAGCTGCCAGTCATTCTTGATGCTACCACTGGGGGATGCCAAAGTCTGATGTTTTCTAATTCAACACATTTAGTAGTGGCTATAATCAGAAATATACTTAAATTAAAGTATATATTAAGGATTTTAAAGTGCTGATAGAAACATAAAAGAGCCACTAACTTATAGTAATGATGGTATATTTAATTGGTAACTTTCCAGTTTTCCAACAATGGCTATAGACTGAAAAAAAACACTGGACTGAAATGAATGGACGTGCAGGTCGTGCAAAGAAAACATTGGAGTGAAAAGTAGGAAGGAAAAGCGAGTGTGCAAAAATTGCAAAAACCGAGGAGAGAGAGGAAGTAAAAGGGAACGAGAGGTGGCTGAACAGGGTGAAGTGGAAGTTTGGGTGTGTTTGTTCGAAGTGCAGGACACACTCCCCCTGTCTGTATCCTGAATCCCTCCACCTACCACACACACACACACACACACACACACACACACACAAATGAGGTGTAGAGACTTTGTTCCATTAAAACATTGAAAGAACACATAAGAGCTGATTCAACCCCGACTTGGCTCGCCCGTGAGCGGAGCGCCGTGTTAATGTTTAGTTCCCAGGACGTCAAATAATAGACCCTGCGGCCTGGTTTTCTCAAACGAAGGGGTCCCGCCCCAAAATAGGTCACAGTTCAGCCGGTAACGGGTCCTCCCATGATGAGAGTGCTGGTGTGTTTTAATGAGCTTGGGTCCCACGCTGAGAGGATTAACATCTTGTCTTTTAGGCTGGAAAAGTCTTTAAAGCTAAACTAGCAGACAACAGAGCCAAACTATGCTCACTCAGAGCCCTAATTTCACACTCATTCATCTTTTCTCTGCTCAGGGACGCATCTGTAGGGGAAATTCACATGAATATTGTGAATGGAAAGAAGTTTTCTTTACTACTTATAAAAAGAACCTACACGTACTATGTAATATTGCTGATAAACTCCTGAAGATATTGGATAATAATTATGGCATGCATAAACAGATGAAAACCACAGTCTCTTATTTGAATGCATAATCATTTATATGCCTGTTTTATACAGATAACATGGAGGTGACAGAAAATGTAGGGCGAGAAAGATAATGAAATGCAACAAAGGTGTCCAGCTCGACTCAAAACAAGAGGCGTGTTATGATGATGATAAACCGCAACTACATGTTAATCAACAGGAAATGAATTGCTATTTTGAATTTTGACATTTTAGGTTCAATCTTGGAAGACGTTTTTTACCATTTTCTGATGAATGACTAATCAGACGATTAAATAATAGAATAATTAGCTGCAGCCTCAATATAAGTTTTTTTTGCTGTTCAGTTTTATGAGGCACAAGAAGTTGGCAAGGAAAATTCCTAATAACTGACAGGGTGATTGCCAAGTTTCCAAATCCAACCGAGTTGTTGTATAAAAGGGCATTTTCAGCTTGGAACAGTGCATGAATATTGTCTGAAGTTGTGATATGAAACAAAACCAAAGATGTTTGCTGCCCTTTTCTATGTGGGATGGTTTTTAAATATTTAACAGCAGTTCGCAGATTTGTGGGTGACTCATCGATCGAGAGCGGTGCCCAGTGCTATGAAAGTGGTGGTAATACAAAGTGGAGAACAGGAACCACCTGGCTGAGAATTAACAGCGAACACGGCAGACCAGGAAGAGATTGGGGGACTGATTTAACTCTGGCTAAAGCAACAGCTAAAAAACAAATCACACAGCTGGGTAGACCCTTCACAAACACTCGCTGCGCACAACCGAGCTCGTCAAACCACTCCTTGAAAACCGTTTTTTCATACACTTGCTGTTATTCGCAGCGTCTTTTATATCGCCTTTTTTCATCTTTACAGTGTTTTTTATCTTCCATCTCCTTTTGTCTACTGTCTACTGCGCTTTTGCTTCTCTCTTTGTTGCTTTTTGTTTTTTTTTACTGTGTTTTGTCTTCTTGTCTTAACTTCATCTTAATTCTGACATGCTTTTGTTTTGTTTTGTTCTGGCCTCACGCTTTAGCTTTTTGTGTTGTTTTATTGCTTTTTTTCTGGAATCCTGCTTCTGTTTTCTTTGTGGAAGCACTTAAACCCAGCACTTGTGAACTCGGTTTAATAAAGTTGTTAGTATAACTTATGGAGAAAATACAGAGAGACAAATCTGCTTTCCTTTTCATTTGTTTCCTCTCCACGCTTTCCTTCTTTCCTTCCTCACCTTTGCATCCTGCGCCAACGCATCTGCCAAGTGTTGGCACCGCTTTACAGTCAGTGGATGGCACTTGTTGGAACATTTTAGCAGTTTGATACATATATCTATTGGCATTAGAAAAAGAACAAAAAATCCCACCACATTGTCCACCTGTACCGCTGAGATGAATGAGTCACCCGTTTTTTTTTATACTGGAGGAAAAATCAAGTTAATGGAAGGAGGACTAAAACACTGTGTGGGCTCTGGTATAAACCTTGGCCCCAGCTTTTAGTCCATTTCCAGTATAAATACAGTAATTGAGTGACACATCCATTTTCTATTTATGAGCCGGTTGCATAAGAACAGAGAAAAAAGAGAGAAAAAAACACTGTAAAAGACGAGGGCGAGTTTCAGAGAGAGAGAAGCTCAGAAAGAAACTCAGAAAGAGACCGATAGATAGTACTCGTTTGTTCTCAATGTGTGTGTGTGTGTGTGTGTGTGTGTGTGTGTGTGTGTGTGTCATCGCACTTCCCAGAGGCACCTCTTCTAATGTTTAAGGGGAACTTTCTCAGATATTTGATATTTCTCTCCTAAAACGTGCAATGTGATGCTGGGACCAGCTGCCGCATTTGCTTGGGGACACCTTAGACTCTTTGTTTGAGTGCGAGCACAAGTATGTGTGTGTGTGTGTGTGTGCGTGTGTGTGTGTGTGTGGGTATGTGTTTGTGTGTGTGTGTGTGTGTGTGTGTGTGGGTGGGTAGGGTTGTACTGCCATCTATGTGGGGGCCAATTTTAGTCTAAAGCCATCGTGGTGAGCATGTTTCTGCATTGTGAGGATGTTTTGGCTACTCTTTCAATCAGTGTCAAGGTTAGGCACTTAGTCGCGATGGTTACGGTCAGAGGTTAGGGAACACATTGTGTTAATGAGGGTCCTCATATGTATAAAAAGACCTGAACATGAGTGTGTGTGTATGCCCAAATGTTGAGGAAAGTGATTGAGTTGTGAGTCACTTTGAGTCATCAATAGCTCATTCGTTGAAAGTGAAGAGAAAACGTAATAATTCATGAGAAGGAAATAATAATCACAATTAAAAGATAAATTACGCTAAGATGCAATAGAATTCGATATAATCAAATACGATCACAGGCACAGACGCTGGGAAAACATAAAGAAATAAATTACTGCAAAATAAATTATTTAATTGTATTTTTTTATCTAGCGAACAACAGACCGCCCCCCACACACACACACACACATAAACACTTATGATTATGACTAGTAATAGGCTACTAAAAATATTTTTTACTTATAATTGTAGGAAAAGCACAGGTAGAACTGTTAACTGTTTATTACCAAGGATTGCTTCATTAACGTCTAGGTGTTTGATTTGTCCATTCTGGGCTACTGTAGAAACATGTTGATGCAACATGGCGGCCTCCGCAGAGGGGGGACTGCACTTCACATAGAAAAAAACAACCCAATCTATGTAATAAAACACAATTATCCCTATTTTGATGGCACTAAATATCAATCAAAATCAAGTATTCTTATGCATATTATTTTCCATTTCTGCCAAGTCTGTTCTGCTCAATGCAACTAAATGCCACCACATTGTAAGCACTGTCCCTTTAAGGCAACAAAATGTGCTTTCTTCATTGCACTGCTGAAGGATAATAATCTTGACATTGTAATATAACAGATCTTAAAATCTAGAAAATAATACAACTAAATCAACTGAATAATCACATCCGCTGGCTTACACCCCAAATGTTAACTTATAATTACAATCATCTTCTCTTCCTCCTCACCAATCATAACATGGGCAGCGGTGCTGAGAAAACAAAGATGGGCAACGTTTGCAGGGTCAGTGCTCACAGCGAGGACAGACGGGAAGGGAATGTGAAGCGAAGGGAAGGATGGGAAGCGATGAGAGGAAACAACCATTGGTTGTCTTCCAGTTTTTTTTTCCAAAGTGGAAAGAAATGGAAGAAAGCCTGGAAGAAAGCCTCTTCTTTTTTTTCCCATGTTCAGCTCAATGGACACACAGGGAAGAGTGGTGATTGTCTTCCAAATCCTCTCCAACAAAAACATGTGAGGAAACTGCGTCTTGCACTCCGTCTGATTTCAATTTTCGAGCACTTAGCGCGCACACACACAAGCTTACGAGCATATGTGCACATTTTCAAATTACGAATGTGCTTCATTTTGCTCCTTCCCTCTATGGCACACTGTTCCCCTGACACAATATCACACAGTGTTGTGCTCTTGTTCAGCCTTCGCCTCTTCACCGCTGACAAAGGTCAGGCCCTAAACACAATGGCTGTGAGCAGCTGCTGCTCTGACTCACTGCCAGACCATTTGACCCCGCAGCTTATCACACAATTTAACATCATTGAATGTTTCTAAGCAAAACACGATCTGAGTCACAGGCTTCTGTCCCGGTCCGAACAACACACGCGCAAAACAAAAAGAGAGGATTCATCATCATCATCATCATCATCATCACCACGGTTCATCTTTTCACTCACAACACACACGTGATCAGTGACATGTGGAGGGCGTGGATATTTCTGTCACAACTTGGTTTTTCAAACATTTCTGAACCGTGCTTCTGGGCCATAAAAAACAGATGTGACTTGTTTGTGACAAAAAAAAAAAGAAACAGGAAATGCATTACATATCATGTGCTGCACCCAGAGCTAATATCTGGTCTTTCTCAATGAAGCTGTCCTGTGATTTATTTTTTTTTCCCATGCAACATCTAACTGGATTATCTATGGTGATAATGTTTCTCAGTGGACGATTCACTTACCAAATGCAATTTTTGTAAGAGCGGTTTCTCTTATGTACCCCTGGAATGGAATAAAACACAACACAAGCTTAAACGTGATAATGGTATTTAACTGGCTGAGATAAAATTTTATTAGATTCTGTGGCGAAATATCAGTTAAACATTTACAGATTACCAGTCCCATATTGTATATATAAATATGTTTCCTGGATTTTAACTTTTTTTTTTTTTAATTTATGGTTTTAAGCATCCAAAAATCATATTAATATATTTTTAAAAATATTTTATCAGGTCATTGTATGTCCATCTCATTAATATCTCTTGTGGTCTGGCCTCCTCTGTGTTGCTGAAACCTGGCTGAACACAAGCAATATAAAATTTGGCTCCTGTTGTGATGTCACAACAGGAGTGGAAATTACCACCCCTAGATCCATATGGATGCCCGCTAGCTATTTGTACTTGATTTCTCTTCTTCAGGCTGACCCCAGATCTCTGAGGGGAAGCCATTCTAAGAGGGGGAAACAGGGTTTTTTAATGTGTGAGTAAGCAGACTGCAGTGACGCGTCAGGTCTTCCATCATAAAAGTGTGTTAACAAGCTAATTTTTATAAAGAGAAAATGTTTATATAGGAAAATGGCAAAATAGGCCCCCCTTAAGACAGAATACAGGCTGTGTGCATGTATTTGTGTAGAGGGAATTGACCAACTTACTTATAATCAAAAAAGAATCTATTTCTCTTCATTTATTAGGTGACCTCATCACCTAAAAATTACAAAGATGAAATGTAGAAAACTTAATTTAATACAATAAATAAATACACTTTCTGCAGCACAGGTTTATCTGATCTTTTGACATGCAGATAGGTTTTGTCTTTAATACCTCACATCTTGATTGATAAAGATCTAGGATATGCATTAAGTGCAACTCAACCCTCCCACAGTTTTTAATCCTGCATGTCAGAGATTCCTTCACTCCCAGCTAAACTAGCACAACTCGAACAACAACTCCCTACCTCCTTGTCTTTTTTTAATGCAACAAAAACAACAGTGACCCTGGGAAGGCAGACAGGGTCTGAGGCATATGAAAGAGCCAGTTGTAGCGCTCAACTAATTAGGAGTCCGATTGAGAGTTGCATACAAAAACCTGGGTCAGGAGGTCAAACTGCAACCTGGTCATTACGCAGGTTCGATATAAATCAGCCATTGTTGCCCTTCAAAATGTCTACTTTATGGGGGCATATAATTGAGTTCTGTTCTTATACAAAAATCAGTCAGAATATAAACCCATTCATCTCCTTCACATTACTTCTCTTCCAAGGTTTTGTAGTTTCTAGTTTTTTTAATGGAAGTTTTTTTAGGAGATTTGAATAAAAATATTACTTTTTAAATAAAAATTAAATAAAAGGTTCAGTGACCTTAGTTATCTTATACATTAATACATACATCGTTTGACTATAACCAAGCATCATTCATTTCATCAATCCAGTTAAAAACCCTGATCTTGTGTTGCATAAAAGATATGCATGAAGGATTGTGGAACAAAAACATGGCTAGAATAATATATTTACAATTGTTATAGAAAGGATAATGTTTTACCAATATCTTCACTCATAGTGAGGCAGGGAGTCTCCAATAGACAGCTTTTACCAGGTTTTGTCAAACGAATTATGAATACATTTTTTCAAAGTTTCCTCTGATTTGCTAGATGATCAACTTATGACATGAGAAGCTGGTTTCCTGCTGTGAGGTCTACATTTGGCACGGAGCAGTTTTACATTAGGGAATTAGTGAGAGCTACTGGCGCTCAATCACACAGAGTGACTGACTGAATCTGCGAGCCAAAAAAATGAGTCTTAAACCTGCGCAGCATCTCAGTGTGAGTTGATTCTCAGTGTGATCAGTAGTAGCAGCAACTCTTCCACATCACATGGAGCTGTTTGATTTCTGGTTGTTTGTCTGCCATCCCTGCTGAGGGATTCTCACAAACATAAACATTTTTAATACATAAACTGTTCCAATGACATGAAGCGTTGCTCTTATGTAAGCTGAGTTTACTACCTTGTGGAAACTGTATTATATCCAGCTACTGTAGAGTCTGGCTCTTTGGTTTCCCTTCTTTCTCTCCCTCCCTCCTCTGATGTCTCTCTTTCTTGCTACAGGAATGAATCACTCCTACGAGAGAAGCTGGAGCAGCACTTCACTCTAAAAACAAACTCTTCCCTCCCTTCTCAGTGCTGGTGTTTACAAAAGAGCTGCTTGTGGCCCAGATTCGGGTCACAAATCGCTGTTGTTATATGAAATCCTTATGTTCAATTGTGCTGATGTTCATGTGAAAATCACTAACCACGCACATCTAAAACCTGAGGTCATTCTCAACCGTGTGAAACACTTTTGAACTGGGTTAGACAAACTCAGTAGCCTGACTGTTTCCCCCACTGAAAACTTGACATTTTGGAGCTGCCATGTTTCCACCAGACATGGATGATAATACAACTGAAAAAAAGATCAGTTCTACTGTTTACTGTTTAAAAATGTTCCAGAGTCAGTCAGTGAACTGGCCAAACTGTGTGGAGAAACAGCATTTGAACTAAACACAGAGGATCCCTCCCATAACAAACTCTCTGCCCCAAAACATGTCTGAAGTCCGGGGAGCAGCGGCGGGAATAAAACGGACAGCACGCAAATGCAGACAGGCAGGAATGTGTGCCGTGACTCGTTAGTGACGCACTATTTGTTGTTGTGCCACGCTGCAGTGCACTTATTGTTGAGGAGGTCCACTTCGCACTTGTTGGGGGGAGAGGAGGAGGAGGAGGAGGAAGAGGGCAGGGACACGGCAGGGGGAGGGGTTCTTTTGGGAGAATAAAAAAGTTAAGGGTGTTCTCTTTTCGTTTCCTCCTTTCCCTGAAAGCCCCCGTCACACCTCCCTCTGTCTGTCTCCCTCTCCCCCCAACATGCCCGCTGTTTCTAATGTCTTTCCTGTAGCGGGGTGGGACCTCTTCCCACACTGTGTAGGACATCCCTCGGATACTGCGCACACAAGAAAAACACACCCTGTTCCCTGGACATACAGACCTATATATTTAGCCTGAACCATGTGTTGAATGCATTCACAGCATGAACCTAAAGGTTTGATGGGTGGATGATATTACAACTTCTCTTAAGCACAAGAGAATTTGTCACTAATTGTTCTGTTTCCCCATTCATTTTAATTTGACAAGGCACATCATGAACTGCCGGTGGAATTTTACCCAGAGCTGCCGTTAAATCCTGGACCGCAATTGCGCAAGTCTGCGTGAAGTCCAAAATTTGATCAATGACAGATTTAAAGCTGAGTGACGCTAGGTTAACTGGTGCCTGTTATGCAAGCTTCTGGCAAAAGGATGTTGTGCTAGATAAGCCTACTTTGCACAAGTGCAAAGTTTAGAATAAACCCTTCTCGCGCACCACTGAGCAAAGGGGGGAACACAAAGCTTTGTTTCCTGTTTGTGTCACATTCAAACCCCTCCCCTCCATTTCCTTCCCCGGGGGCTCGATTGTGCACCTGCATCTAAAGGGCCAGCGTAAACACTTTTCAGCCGCCCCGGGCTCTCCGCTGGGCGCTGAATTAGTCACAACGGCACAACAACACATGTGCAGAAACAATACGGCCCCTGGGCGAAAAACAAGTTTGTTGACCTTGACAATACGCATAGAAAGTCCAGGATGCCCCCAGATTCCTTTGAATTCTTCTCATTCTGTGTCGACTGTTTACATGTAGTCACCGTCTTGGATATAGATGCTATATCCATCTTATTATGTAGAGGAATGAGAAGAATGCGAGCAACAATGTCCAGCTGCTCGTACTGTTTGTTACAGTATAATGACGCTGCTGGGTGGCAGCGATGGATGAGATCTAAACACAAACACCCCAGTGATTGGTGACAAGGTTTGCAAAAGAAAAAAAAAACATGTCTATAACAATGAGGTTATCAAAAACATTGCATAAACAATTAGGCAACAATTTAACTAGTTGTCAATCGATGGCTTATTTTTCACATCCAGCAGTTACAGAGCGACATTATCATTCACTCCGAGTAATGATTCTGACCATCGGCCAAATGTAAATCCGATATTCACAATTTATCGCTGTTGATTCCTGCCCTGAGGGAAGTGGCTTTTTATCTGCTAAATGGTTTGCTTTGCTCACCAACTAGGCACTAACTGTATCTGCTGGGAAGGTAATGAACCTAATTTTTAGTTTTAGACCATTTTTTAGATCTTTTCTTCTGCCTACTATGATCAAAAATCATGCAGTGAGAGTGCAGCCAGGCTTTCTAAAGTACATATTGTCATTATACATTATTATAGCAGTGATATTGTATTAAATGACCTTAACTTAACTCTACCACTCTAATTTTCCACAGAAACACAGAGGAGTTGCCAGCTTTCAATTTTTGTTGTTGTTTTGTTTTGTTTTTTTGAGTCACGGCTCATCATTTCCTCAGAATTGGACAGTTTGACCACAGAGTCACCAGTTTATTATTTGAATCACTGAGTTCAGCGATGCCAACGAAACGGATCTGTGCGAGCACTCCGCTCCCGACCACATCCCTTCCAATGCCAAGTGGCAATGCGATTATGCAACGGTTACGACACACAGTGAAATATAGAATCAAAATATATTCATTCGTGAGGAAACTCCCTCTCATCATGCATGTCAGTTTAATCAAAAGAGGAGCATCTGTATGACTGATGGCATTCATGTAGTAGTTTATATATTGTGATTGAAGAATGTAATTGTCATATTGTGTCATATTGTCTACAATATGTAATTGGCTATTTGACTGGAACTGCCATGAGGTTTCCCTCTTGGGTGTAAAATAAGAACCCTTTGCACCGATTTCTCAATCAAATGTGTGGAAATGGGTCTGTTTTTAACTGCATTTTTCTACACCTGACAGATTTATTCAATTAAGAGTGTGCACAATGCCTACAGAGACGGAGTCATTGTGATAGAAGAAAAAAATCTGTGTGATTGGCCAATTAATGTGAAGAGTAAAGTCGGTTTCCTGTAAAACACCTACAGAATTCCTCAAAAAATTTAGACATAGCAAAGCACACACATGCACACGCACACTCATACACACACACATACACACACACACACACACACACACTACAAATACATTCCTCCCACTACATCTAGTGCCACATCTGCAGACAGTGTAGGAGTGGTTTACAGTAAAAACCACCGGAGCTACAGTGAAATTACAGAAGTAAATCAAAACACTTGCAGACTGCCCTAGCTCCCAGATGTATCCTTACTTTTGTTTTTAGTAAGAGCGTGGGCTGCTCACATCCCACCTCAGACTTCTACCAGATTTAACGCTTTATTGGGACAACTGGGAGACAGCAGAGTGGGCACTTTACACAGATACAGAGCTGAAAGGCGTCCAAGGGTGCCTACGCTCTGCGTTTTGCTTTTAAAGACAGTTGCATGAATATGGGTTTCACCGGCTCCTTTTAAATATTTACTTTTCATGGGATGTCAGCTTTAATTAGACGGTAAATAGAGTCATAAGTGGGGGGGGGGGATCAGGAGCAGGAAGAACATGGAGAAAGAGCGAGAGGAGGGATGTGAACCGTGAGCCACAGTCAGGCCGTGACATTACAAGTGCTTGATAAGGCAACATCTACAAGACTATATGTTTTAAAGTCTCATATCATACATTTGTCTTGGTTTTATTTAAAGATATGATGTCCATAGCAGGACATATTTGTAGTGTTGTGGAGTCATGACACTAGAGTCTACATATATTTTTTTTTATTCACAGAAGAAAAAAAGAATGCTTCTGTGTAGAATCAATTAGTATTTTAAAGGAGCTCCCACGCAAGAAAAACACAATAAATTACATCACAGGAACCGAACAAATTGTCTTCCCCCTGCTTAGGTTGGCCGTCACTACGCTGCAGCATGACTGAGGTTTGGTCTCTGTTGGAATATTTTCTGCAGTGATACTCATGTTTTTCTTGGATTAGTTAGAAGTCGGTTTATAGTATTTGGCAGATGCCCACTTGACGTATTTTCGCAGGTACTTATCGTATTTCATATGCTAACATTACTGTTGCATATTTTAACTGCATATTCACAGGAGTGCAGCCACTTAAAAAATCCTCCAACATCAAAAAACTACTTGGAAAATAAGTTAAATTTAAGAGCCATATGACCTTCATAGAAGATATAAAAATATTTTTCTTTTGATTTAGCCTCTTACTGGTTGTAGAATAATAATGTAAAGCAGATGTAGATCAATGTATGGAATGTAAGGTTTTCCTTTCCAAAGAGGAAATAGGGTATATTGTTAGTGTTTTTGTCTGTCTATGTGGGTCAACTATGCATGTGTGTGTGTGTGTGTGTGTGTGTGTGTGTGTGTGTGTGTGTGTGTGTGTGTGTGCATACCTCCCATCCTCAAAGGATATCTGTGTGCGTGACATGGAAGTTAAGTTCACATCCAGGAAACAGGCCCTCTGTCCGCCTATCATCCATCAACCATCGCAGGGCTCCCACACGGAGAGATGGACGGGTGAAATCTGGAGGTAGAGGAGGAAGGAGAAGGTGAGGGGGATGAGGACTTTGTATCAAACAGGGAAAACTAATTAGTTCCTCGAGTTTGCGGTACTGTTCAGTGGTTCACGCAACTTGCGGCTCGAGATTCCCACCAAGGTGTGTGTAGAGCCCTATGTATGAATTCTTGTTTGCTTCCTCTTTTTAGTATGGGTTATATAACCTTGCGACAGCAATGTTGCATGATCTTTAATAACAGCAGGGAGACGTTTAAAAATGTATTTTTAGGATTGACAATATAATACAAACCATTTACAGGAAATCCAAATCTAGAAAGCACAAGGCGAGAACCGATCTCGCTTGGACGGATGCTTTTTCATGTGTTTGGAACCATCTCAACAGGAGAAAGCAGACACACCAAAGACAACTCAACACTCGATCCTTTGTCATCAATTACCCAACCATAAACCTGCCTTTCCCCTGTTCTTTCACAAAAATGAAAGCCAAAACATAGAAAATAAAAGAACATTGAAAATGTTTTTTATTAACATAAAACTTGGCATAGTTCAGAGATCAGCTGTCCAACACCCGTGACTCATACTAGCGCTTCTGATCGTTACATGGTTACTGTTGCCATGGGTGAATGTGATCCACTTGCTTTCCGGTCGCTATAGGAACACCGGGGAGGGTGGGGGTGCGGTTAAAAGAAAGATGGATCACTTGAAACTTCAAAGAAGAAGTAGAAAAGACTCAGTATGAGTGAGTGACAAAACTCAAAATGAAAGGGGGGGGACGGCCACACACACACACACACACACACACACATACAAACTGCATGTGTTGTTTTGTAGGGAGGATGATGAAGAAGTAAAGAGGCCAACATGCATGATTCATGAACTATTTTTGAGAAACCAAATGGTCATAGAAAGTGTTCTGAAGCTTCCCGTCAGAGTCACAAGACGTTGTTTTCTGTGGATAAATAATGAAACCTGGAAACACGCTCAGAAATAAAGATAACACGTTGCACTGTTCAAACTCTGCAGACTTCACTGTACTTTACAAGGACCTGAGTGCAGGTGCATGACCTACTAACCCCCACACTGGAGAAAGCTAGAGTGCTGATAGCTGTTGCTTAGCACATTTCCTTGCTGTCTCTTCACCCATAGTATTATAACCTTTAGGGTCTCTCATTACTGTGAAAAACAGATTTTCACCTACATATTGCCTCCAGACGGGGTCAGGGGGCTTCCAGTAGCTGAGTCAGACCCCTTACTGGAAGCCTGTGAGTCATCCGTCTTCCTTCCCCCATTAACCCCCCCTTTTCTCCTCTCATCTCCCCCTCCTCATATCCACATATTAACTACTCCTGTAAACCTGATTACTCCATGAAATCCTCCGTGCGTGTAACGTGAGCGTGCTCACGATGCTGGATTATTTCTTTCTATGCTGATGTTTGTACTTTTCTTCTTCTTCTTCCCCCATGACATATAAACAAGCGTGTGCATTCCTCAGAGAAAAAAGAATGTCACCATAAAAGCCATAGTAAACCCGCCTCTGCCCCCGTCCCCTCTGCCTCCCCCTCCCCCGATACTCAGGTCCCCCACCACCACCCCGTTACCCCCACCCCTTTCCCGAATTGTAATGATCTCACCCAGCTGTCACTGTCTAATCCCACCCACACACACACACACACACACACACACCCACACACACTACAGGTCTGTTGCTGCCGCTGCTGGTGGCAGCTGACATCATTTGTTTTGTCCTTGTCACCATTTCCCAGAAATCCCAAACACGCTGCCGGACAAAAGCCTTTGAACGTGACACTTTTTTTTTTTCTTGGCATTAAGATTTAAGTCTAAGCGGTGTCCTCTTTGACAGTGCTCTAACGTTTACAAATAGAGTTGGAAATAAAATGGATTATATTATATAAGAAAGCAATATTTGAATTACAAGGTGGAAATCCTATTGATTTTTTAAAGGACAAACTCCTGAAAAAGACTATTTTTTACTGTCACTGCGTACCGGAACACGTAAATACTATTTAGGACCACATATTGATGGACCGATATTGATTTCTTCTTTCACCTTAAGGCAAACCTGCTCTATTATGTGATTTTAGTGAATTTACAATTTAATGACATCACCTTTTTACAATTTTTAGTCAAATATAATGAAGTACAGGGAGTATTTGTTGGTTTGGGATTTGTTGGCAAAATTTAAGAACAAGACTGATTGTTCAATGTTGTTTCTCCTGCTGATTCTTCAATATCAACTTGAGTAGTTTTGATGAATAATGGAAAAATAAGGAACATCTGTTGCATTATCTCCGTCTGTGCATGCGTGTGTGTGTGTGAGCGTGAGAGACACGTTGGTGATGAGTGTTTCTCTGGTGTTTGTGTATTTTTTTTGCATGGATACAAAACAAAGTGACCTTTACACTAAATGCTTACACATGTGGATTGACAAAGGGACTACTATTTTTAACTCTATCTCCACTTCATTAACAGTCTGACTCTTTTCCGACTGGACAATGCGGGCAGATGGGAAGCAGAAACAACTTAAGTTCAATTATTCCACCTTTTGCATTTAACCAATTAACCTTCCGCAACCATGCAGTCTGGGGTTTGAATCCTGTTATTACATTTTCTCAGCATTAGAAAATTAAGTAATTAAGGTCATACTTGGGCGGCACGGTGGAGCAGTGGGTAGTGCTGTGGCCTCACAGCATGAAG
Organism: Eupleurogrammus muticus; assembly: GCA_036785175.1. Taxonomy (NCBI): domain Eukaryota; kingdom Metazoa; phylum Chordata; class Actinopteri; order Scombriformes; family Trichiuridae; genus Eupleurogrammus; species Eupleurogrammus muticus. The sequence goes on along the minus strand of JAYKQN010000013.1, from coordinate 14,320,330 downwards.
TTCACAGGTCCAAGGATTTGGGTTGGTTTGCCTTTCTGCATGGAGTTTGCATGTCCTCCCCATGTCTCCGTGGATTTTCTCCAGGTTCCTTGGCTTCCTCCCATGGTCCAAAAAATATGTTTGCATTAATTGGAGACTTGAGATTGCTTCTGTGTGTGAGTGAATGGTGATTGTGTGCCCCACCTGTCTAAGGTGTATCCCTGCCTCCAGAGTGGCTCCAGTGGACCCCTGTGATCCTAGTGAGGAATAAGCAAGTATAGAGAATAGTCATACTTGCAAGGTAGTGATTTTTTCTACTATGTATTTGGAAGCCTTATGAGCCTGAGGAAATGCCATTTGCTGCCATACAATGACAAATGTTCTAAAATTGTGACATAAGATGTGTTTTAAGGTCAGCTGAAACAAGCATTTAAGCACATATATATAACTGTAATGTTGCCTTTCAAACACTCACCTTGACTGACGGGTCAGGTGTATTGATACTCTTGGTCAAAAAGAAAAAGACATGCATTTCAAGTTTGATGTGAAATTGATTTTTGTAATTTATTTTGGCAAATACAACTGAATAAGAACAATATGATCCAGGATGTCAGGGTTTCAGTTCAGAAAATTTCACAAAAGAGAGATTCGAGATTAATTGATTGATTAATTGATTAATCAATTAGTTGATTGACCAAAAGCTAATTGATTATGACAATAAAGAAATTTGAAGTTGTGCCTTGGGATTTTATTGAGCAAAAAACCAACCCCAGTTGAGATAATGGATGGAAATCCTTGGACATAAGACATAAAACTAATATTCACTGTGGTAGTGATCCTAACACCATGATAACCACCAGGTTAGGGCCGATCAGTGACATCCTTGATTTTAATCACCATTCAGACAAGAAGTCTTCCTCACCAGCTCTCTAGCAGCCGTGGGCGTCGATAAGCAGACAATCTGAAAAAAAAAATCCCATAAGGGCCTTCAACATGCGTCGCCACGGTGAAGTACCACCAGAAGGGGTTGCATGTGCGTGCATGCATGGGCGTACTTTTGTTTTTTGACGCATCCACGATTCACGCAGCCGGAAGCCGCGTGCCTGGGCGACCCGGTGTAGGAGTTGGGTTATTGGAACGAGAAAACCCTGCAGCCTGAAAGGCTCAGAGATCAGCTATTCTCACCAGAGCAGTGATGTGTCAGAATGTGAGAGGCGTCGGGTGATCAAAAAATGAGCGCCGCCCACCACTTCTGGGCCCAGTCTTACTGTAAATCAAATGCAGTGTTTATGTAATTTGATGTTTACGCAATGAAGAGGACTGGACTGGGCTGAGGTGGATGGCAGTGGTAGTTTAAGGGGGTGGGTATGGAGTGCACCCACCTTGCTTTAATTACCATATTTCAGGGAAAATTAGACTGTTGGAAAGAGCAATAGTATATATATTTAGAGTACATTCTAAACATTTAGAAAAGGAGATAAGGTGTGTTTTTGTACTCTGTGAAGATAAAAAAAACTGTCCATAGTCTGAATTCTGCTCCTAGTAAAGCCTATACTAACCCTGCTGGTGCTGGTGCCATTCCATTGTTCCCACAGCCTATTAATTTTAAACATCAATATTTAAAAAAAAAAAAAAACTTCCCAAAGCCCATTAGTCAGACAGCCTGTTATCCCGGAAAGAAAAGCCCACTGCCCCAAAATCCTTTTGCTCTGAAAATACAACTGCCTGTTGTTAATATCCTAATGTATTTTGATGCAAACTTCAACCAACACCATGTTTCAAGTGATTATTTTGACCCAAACCATGATCTTTTTTTCTTTGTGCCTAATCTTTACCAGATCATAATTCGCCACGCCAATGGCATGCTATCCAGAGTGATTCACTTTTGTTTTCAGGATAACAGGCGATCGGAATAAAGGGCTTTTTGGAATAATGGGCCTTAAGACTATCGGGCAGTCTCCCTGGTGCCTATGTAAGACTCACATTATATTCAATGACTGCATGAAAGTTGAGCAGGATTCACTTAACATATTCCTGTTCCTACATGAAAATCTAATTTTGATAATCTTCTCGTTTTAACTTCAATTTAGGGATAACTTTGTGTTATGGGTTGAGTAATTTCTCCAACCTTTGCAGGATTGGGAAATCCTCTCGAAACCCCCCGAAAAATCAGTCATCGTGACGGTTCTCAAAAGCTAATGCAACAACATGCAATTAACACAATTCCTGCAAAGAACAACAAATCCCCAAAATGATCCCTTTGCCTTCACTATCCGCGGTGTTGAATAGTATTTCAACACTGCTACTGAGGGTAAACAACTGTTTACATTTACCAAAGAAAGCCGATCCTGTTCATGCATAAACAAATAATTGCATGAGCAAGTAATTGTTGTATGAATTGTGAAAGTGTGATTGTAAGTGTGTCCATCCTATCGAATCTTTACACACAAATGTGTATGTTAAAGTTTCAGGAAGGGCTACAAAAGGGTTAAAATGAACTCTGAGAGTCTAAATTCTTGGATTTTGGAGCTTACCACCGGAACATGAACACATCAACAACCCACACTTTTATTAATCCTGTTTTCAGCTACATTACCAAGTACATATTAAATGTGCATTATCCTTATTATATTTTATATTACCTTTGACTCTGTGTAACGTGAAAGAGGTCACTTGCAGTGACAAACACAGAGAATTATCAGTGAACTTGGCAGTTCCCCTCAGTTCTGCAGAGAGGAACTGCCAATTATTTTTTATTATTTTTGGCAGTAAATATTATTTTTTTTTGTTTTCTGGCCCAGGAACTCAGCGAATAAGCTCTGAACATATTGGAGCAATTCAACAAACTAAAGAGACAGGTATTTCCCGCGGGAATCGGTGGCGGAAACGAACATAGAGCTAAATATTCATCACCTGGAGAACACTTATATTGCTCAGCTGGACGTACACTTAAAATATAATAAAGTCAAGCTCACTGTATGAGGATAGTGATTTATGTCAGATTTTGAGTTTCTGTTTGTTCTTATGGTTTTAAATTGACAGAAATTATACAAAATGCTCAATGTTGAGGGTGTCAGAGCAAGTTTGAGGCTCTTCCATCCGATTTTAATGGCAGCCAATCCTGAATGCCACCAGCACCCCCCATTGAGTGGTTTGCTCTGCTTGAATGACATAATTTACAACATTAAAACTTTATAAACACGTAATAAACCAATTTGGGAGCTTATGTTCTCACAATGACTTGATTTGGAGTAACTGAGACCAACTTACAGCCACACACACAAACACATTCCGGGAGGAAACCTTACACCTTCCATATTTCGGCTCTCCAACAATAACATTCGCAGTCTTCTGCTCTGCGGTTGAAAGGAAAGGAGCTCGAGGGACGGACGGCGCGCGACGGCCAATAGGAGCCGCCCGAGATTTCGATTTCTCCACTCCTCCGCCGCGATTGGCCCGCACCGCCCCTAGAGACACCGCCTCCCGGCGGGGATTGGTCCGTTTTCCCGGCATCTATGAGGGCTCATTTGAATACGCCTCGCATTGAGCTTCATTACGGCGCTGCTGTTGGTTCAAAATTGACTCAAATATCAGGAGCGGAGACACAATGGAGCTGAACACGGTGCGGACACGCTGCTGAACCCACTCATCCGCGCGTTGAGTTAAACTCCAGTGCAGCTTTCTCCCGGTGTGGAAACGTACAAGACCAGCGGAAATTACAAATAGTTTGGATAGTGTTACTTCTTCTGTTTTTTCACCCCCCCTCGCACAGTTTTGCCAGGAGAAGAGATTGCATTCGGAGCCGCATCACATCGGAGGTGAGTGTGGATGATGGGGATGTTCGAGACAATAAACTTTATTGCTGTTCAAATTGTTTTATCGAGACCTTTTAACGACACAAAACGAGCAGTCGGACGATTACATAACGCGTTCTTCTTATTGCATTTGGGTATAAGGCATCACTTTGCACAGACTATGCTGTTTACCTCGTGCTTAAACAAGCCTATTTCCTTAAAGTGATACTTTACACCCATCGAAACTTAAACGATTTTGTGACACTTGGATGTTTTCACTTTCTTTTCTGTTTTTTTCCTAACTCTCAACCCTTAAAGTGTGGTTACATTTGTTGTTATTGTTCGCTCATAGGAGTTTATAATTAGTCTGGCTGTCAGACACAAACAAACATTACTCACCAGCACCTGTGATGGGACTGTGGTTGCGCAGCATGGCTTTCTCACAGTCAGCTTTTACTTTTACTGTGTTATGACTCAGTCAGAACTCAAGCCCATAATGTAGAACAGGCATGGTGGCCTGGTGTGTGTGTGTGTGTGTGTGTGTTTGGGAGCAAGAGAATAACAGATTGTGTTAGTCTGTGGGGGGAAAGAATACAGAATGAGAGAAAGCTTGTGTACTCTGTCCCAAACAGGACTCAAAAAAGAAAAAAAAAAAGCTTTTAATCAGCTCTTTTCTTCAGCCAAACACCCCCTTCACATATAAACCAGCAGCACTGGTGACTTGCTGAAACTGACTGGACTGACTTTTCAAGCTTGGTTGCTTGGATAAACCGCAAATTTAAATGGATAAAGTCACTCAATAAATAATACAAAAGGCAGCCAGAGGAGCAAGATATGAAACTTTATCGGGTCTATAATCAATCAAGGCTAATCCACTCAGAGTTTTTCATTTTATAACATCTTAGTATGGAATGTCTCTATTACACTGGGATGCAGAGTTTGTCATATCTGTAGGTGTATGGACAATAGAATATATGTGTGTGTGTGTGTGTGGGGGGGATCATAATATCTTTGGAGCAGAGGTGATAATTAGCCTTTATCCTTTCTGTCTCTAGGTTAATACTGTACTAGCCTACCAGATCATACAGGGACAGGTGTGTGTGTGTGTGTGTGTGTGAGAGCGTGCCTGTGTGTGTAGCCTACACACAAGGAAATTCCTCCATGAATGCAGTGTGTTGTGTGTGAGAATAAAGAATGGAAGCAAACAGGTCCTGCAGTGGGTGAATTGTGTTGCTGGATATCTCACCGGTCCATCTGAGTTTAGTGTCTGCGTCCGGCTCTGCTCGCCTGCTGTCACATTTAAGTGCAGGTGCAGGGTTTTTTTTGTTTTCTTTTTATCAGGCTGGTCAGCTGGGCCTCAGCGTCTGGTGTTTTGGCAGCGTCTGGAGCCCTCGTCTGACCCGTACGCTCACTCGAGCGGGAGCGGGGGCGCTTTTTAGCCTGAGCTCGGGGCTGTTAACTCCTGCTCCGGTCCGGCCACCCTGATCAGGTGACGGAAGTCGGGCGAGGTAAGACGTGGGCCAGCACAAGAACAGATTATTGGCATAAAAGAGCCAGATCCAGGTGCTCATGCTCAAACAGCTTGGGAGAGTAAAATGAAACCTGGACACTCATGCAGTGTTCATTGATATGTAATTAACTAATAGAGGGCACTTACGTAACCAAATAAACAAAGCCAACCAAAAGCAACCTCCAGCTTCATGTGAAAGTACTCTTGTACGCTGGCTACTGACGTCATCTTATGTATGCCAGCGCTGTTTAAAGGGCGTACTCATGTTTGTGTGAAAACAGTTTAAGTGTGCAGCTTTGAGGGGAAAAACCACGAGTAAGTGATATGAGCACAGCCTGGACTTGAACCTGCTTTATTGTCGGGAACAAGGCCGGCCATGAAGGGTTTTCCTCAGACGAACACGCCTCTCTTGCTTCCCTGGCTGTTGTAGCTTATTAGTGTCAAAGTACACGAGGTACAAAGTGGAACAAAGATAGCATTTCATTGCGCTGGCCTGTTACTACGCTGTACAGCTGATAAATTGCTTTACAGCTCCTCTCGTCGCTCGTCCCATGCATATTGTTTTAACCTATGTGCTGAACTTTACACAGCACAGGCGTCCCTTCCGTGATTCAGGCATGCGAGTGGATGGAAAATATGTGTTTTTTAAAAGACAGGTTTACATTGGGATTGATTAAACTATGCCGAAACCTTCAAATAAAAGCGGGTGATTTACAGTGAGGGCTAAGCATTTTCTAGCTCCCAGCCCTGCTTAAAGGCCTCAAATTTGATTAGACGTCACAAAAAAGTCTTTTCAAACTAATCCTGTCTTTCGCTTTCGGCTCATGTCGAGCATCAGGGGGTTTCGGCGCTGACAGTTATTAGGGCAGACCGCACGTAGATGCTTACAGGGGTCAATTGGCTTTGATAGTGGATAATTCAGAGTGCTCGCATGCCATGTTGCAGGATTGTGTGTGTATGTAATACCATAAACTCTCCCTTTGCACTGGAGTTTGGCCTCGCGCCTTTTGCCTCTTTCGGCCACGTGCTTTAGTATCTGCTTCTATGAGAGTTTCTCTAAACTCTCTTACCAAAGTCACCGAAACCAATTTCCAGTGCATTTATTGCACTCAGCAAATAAAAGTGTGGATTTACGGCGCGTGAGCTCACAGCTAGATGATGTCTGTCAAGGTGCGATAAGAGGAGAATGGGACGGCCTTTCTGCACTGGCGCGACTGATGTGCAAATGACGCCGGGACTCGGCCCGCTCCGAAGCCGGGGCGTCACGCTGCATGGGCTGACGGCGGCGGGCAGGGTGTGTGAAAGCTGCTGTGTGTGTCTGATCTGTTGTGATCTGCTGTGATCTCTTCCTGGGGGTCTTTGTGCGGTCGTTAATGCCATGACAGGATAGATAATACCTCTATTGTTGAAGACCCTGCCGCCCCCCTCCCCCTCCCCCTGCCTTGACTGGCCCCAGCATAGCTGGGCGTACCTTTTTCATTTTTTATTTTTGCAAAAATGCATTATGTGACTAAAAGGTTGAACGATTGAGTTTGTTTTCACCTCACAAACAGACTGAAGGGAAGTTGGTGTTTTTTTTTCTTCTTTCCCGGCAGGGATCCAAGAAGGAAGCCGCATCCAGCTGTAAAACAAATGGATGAACACCTGCATTGCCCCCAGTCAGTTTATTTTCGTCAGGGTCAAAAAGCGTCTAAAGCTTTTAAACATTCATGGTGCACTGAAACATTTTATTAAAAGACAGACAAAGGCTACATTCATACAGTAGGACATTTGATAACTTCCATTTGTTGAAACCACCGAAGTGTGTCTCTTTGAAGCAACACAAACAAGTTTTCAGATGATATTTGCCTGCAGCTCCTCTTAAAGTTCAGTTGGTTTTTTAACCTTTTGATGAACCGGGTAATGACATTTAACACATTAAAGTTTGCGTCGCGTTATCAACAGGATAACAGGATGAGATAGGGGAGTCTGTTGTGTCACTGAAGACACTAAAAGGGGAAAAAAAAATTGCAACGCAACACACGTGAAACTTGATCCGAGCGGTTTCGATGGCACAATGTTCCACCAAAACTGTGCATTTCTGGCATTTCCTGTATGTTTTACTACCACATCAATGTCGCACCGTGAAAAAAGGGGCTGCAATCTCTCCGGGTTTACAAACACAGAGAATGTAAACAATACTTTCAATATGAAATTATGCTCCCAACGTCATCATTAAGTTGTCCTTAGAGAGTCCAACCTATGATTTAGAAAGAGTAAGAATTTCAGTGCTGCAAGCGATGGAAGCCACAACTATCCGAAGGGTCAAATTTTTTTTCATCCGGCCTGGAAAATCCCAAGGTTGGTTTAAAGGTTTGGATGCGTGTTTTTCTTGCGCATGAGGTCACCCCCGCCAAGTGCAAACTGAGTAAATATTACTCGGTAGATCCTTATCTTGGCTCCACCACCAGGGCCGAGCTCCTCCAGATTACGTATCGTAACTTTAGGAAAGGTGAAGCGGCTGTGGTCTTTCAGCCGAGAGGAGGAGAGCGGAGCAGCAGGCAGAGATCACAGAGTTCAGAAGACGGGCTGGCACTGGACTGGCTTACACTGGCACCACGCCAGGCGCTGTGGTCCACACAAGTGTGTGTGTGTGTGTGTGTGTGTGTGTGTGTGTGTGTGTGTGCGTGTCGCTGGAGCCATCATTTGTTGTTGCTGTATGTGTGACATGTGTGTGTATGTGTGTGTGAGTGCGCCTGTGTTTGGATTATACCGGCATGAGGCTAGGCGCCATAGTGGACGAGGGTGTGTGTGTGTGTGTGTGTGGTGTAAGATGTTGGCTCAGGCAGACACTCCTCTGTCGGCGCTGTGACGGACAAACAAAAGTCTGCTGGATTCCTGCAGGGGTTTTGTTTTCTGGCTACAGCAGGCGTGTGTGTGTGTGTGTGTGTGTGTGTGTGTGTGTGTGTGTGAGGGCGCAGGCGTGCGTGCGGTTTGATTTACGTTGGCATGTGGTTCCTAGACGGACAACAGTAGCAGGATAAAGATGGCTCCAGCGCTGGAGCACGCCTCTGTGGTGATTTGGGATCAGCTTACCTACCACAGATCTAATTATCCTCACCATTAAGAAAAGAAAAAAAAATCATTGCTGTCTTGACGACTTCCATCTGTCAGCCTGTTTTTTTTTTTCCTCATGTGAAATTGTAGCCAACAAGTTAAAGAATGTGATAAAAGATAATAAATCAGGGCAAAAATGGCCTACTGGTAGAAATGTCTTGAGATGTGAATTTCATATTAAGGCATCGTAGAGAAATTCAACGCCTAAAGGTGAGTGGTGGGACGTCAACCTGTAGCACCACACAACAGGAGACCCGTGTAGTCATGGTTACAGAGCAGCGGTGTCTCGTCTCTTGGGTGAATGATGGACAGTCCACAACAGCAGCGAATATTGATTGTTGAATACTAATGTAGAGAGGGAGGTGTGATTTTGTCTATTAATCATAAAACATGTTAACCACGTTTTTTTCACTTTCACAGAGCCATGTTTAATGTCATTGCAGAAACAATGAAATAATTGGATCAGCCCGTTGATAGGATACATTGCAACAAAGTTTTTTTTTTTTAATTTCTGTTGATGATTAACCACCTATCAACTAAATACAAGGCTGATCAGTCCTCTGTGTTTTCCCCCAGGTCACCATGCCTCCCACCACCCCATATGCCGGGAAGTTCGGCTCCTGCGGCCTGTACAGCAACAACAACAACAGCCACCCGCAGCCTCACAGCCCGTACCGCAGCGGCGGCGCCGCCACCACCAAGCCTGCGAAGGAAAACGTCTACAATGGCGCCTACACAGCGGCAGAGAACCCGTACGACATCCCGCAGCCGCGCAGCGCGTACCGCAGCGCCTCCGTGGGCTCTGCCAGCACCAAAGAGCACCACCAGTACCAGTACCAGCAGCAGCAGCACCACCACAGCAGCTGCGCCGTGTCGGAGAACCCGTACTCGCCGCCGCAGCCGCACAGTCCCCGCCAGCACAGCTCGTCGTGCCCGGGTCGCACCCACCGCCACGCCAGCAGCAGCAGCGGCGGCAGCAGCGAGCAGTCCTGCCGCGGCAACGCCGCCCCGCCCAAAGGCCGTCTGTACGGGCACGGCATCACCGCCAGCTACGGGGAGATGTGCTACCATGACAACAGTCTGGTGTCGGCGTCCCTCGAGGCTCTGATCCAGCACCTGGTTCCCACGGTGGACTACTACCCCGATGTAAGTGCAAGTCCAATATCTGAATAAACCAATTCCCTTCGTGTTCAGCTGGATCGCTGAGACATTTTTGTTGTTTTCGTTTGTTCCCTCATCATCAGAGGTCATACGTGTTCACCTTCCTGCTGAGCTCACGCCTCTTCCTGCACCCGTACGAGCTCATGACGAGGGTTTGTCACTTGTGCGTGGAGCAGCAGCGGTCCGGAGACGCCCTGCTGGATAAGGTGGGCGGATCAACACACACACACACACACACACACACACACACACACACACACACATACACACACATACTGACACACACGTACACACAGGTGTGATTTTTCTCTCCCCCCACACTGCCTCACACCCACAGTAACGTCGTCATGCTCTCACCCACAGACGCAGAACACTGAATCTTTTTTTGGAAGGAGATATTTATTATTTAATAATCATGCCACGTGCAGAGACATACTGAAGGGATATAAAATTGAACAGGGAACATGAGGGCTAATGACAAACAGCTGTGGCTACTTTTAACACGTCGGTTTTAGGGTCTTTGTCCCAAAACGGATTCAGCTCATTAACACGGTAAAAAAAAAAAATCCCACCCACTCGCATTTAACGCGCCTCGCGTGATGTCTTCCCCAGATCCGTTTCCGCGAGGTGGCGCCGAAGCTGGTGCAGCTGCTGACCGAGTGGACGGAGACGTTCCCGTACGACTTCAGGGACGAGAGGATGATGCGCTGCCTGAAGGACATGACGCACCACGTGGCCCGGGGCGACGAGGTCAGCGTCCCGTCGCGTAGAAGAGGCCGCTAACGGCATCTGAAGCCGAGGTCTGCTTGCGTTTGTGACTCACCGCGTCTTGTCTCTCCTCCCGGCCCCAGTATTCGTGGCGAGCCATGCAGCAGATGACCCAGCGGCTGATCAAGCGGCTGTCGGCGCTCGGCCAGTACGAGGAGGCGGTGGCGGCGCTGAACGCCGTGGCGATGGAGCGCCCCGCCTCGCTGAAGAGCAAACAGGCGTCGGGGCAGCGGAGCGACGTGCTGAGCGTGTGCGACGACCCCTTCGTCCTCGCACAGCAGCTCACGCACATCGAACTGGTGAGGAGTCGGATTTGGGAATGAAAACACATGTAACTGTCCGTTGTTTTAGACGAGTAGGATGTTTTATTTTTTTTAGATTTAGTTAGATGTTGCTTCGTTTTATTGACTTAAATGTAACAAATTTATTGTTTACATTTTTAGCAACACACTTTTTCATTTCATGTGAGCATTAAAGGGCAAAAGTTATTAATTTTTTATTTTATGATTGTTATTTCTCGTATTTTTTCGCCTTACCCATAAAGCGCTTTGTGTAGTCTGCCTTGCAAATGTTTATTAATATTGTTATTTTCTGGCATCTTTAAGTCACTTTTAAGAGCAGATATTTGCTCTGTGTGTGTGGCTTTTTTTTGTAATGACCCATATTAAAGTCATAACTCTCCTTCTGCAGCCCCTTTTTTCTCAATCTCCTACACCATTTACTCTCTTTAACCTTCCTCTAGATCGTCGCCATTTTCCTCTCATATCTTACTGTATTTGCTTTTTTTATTTACTGTTTCCTTCTCACTGTTCACCTGCCCTCAGGACAGACTGAGTTTCATCGGCCCTGAGGAGTTCATCCAGACATTCGCCATGAAGGATCCCCTGGAGAACCATAAGGTATAATTTAGTTTACGCTGAATGAAAGCTCTGTTACACGCTACAAGGAAAAATCATGGAGGAGTTTTAGGGAAAAAAAGGGTTAAAGGTCACATATCTTGGTAAGCGAAAGATTTGAACAGCTTTTTGATTACAAGAGGGTCTGGGTGTTCAATCATAGCCAATGAGAGCAGAGGCTCATTAATATTAACGAGGCATACACAAAACGAGCTGTTCTTTCTAGAGCTCTACACTGCAAATACTGAAATCTTTTTTTGGTTTTGGTAAAATTAGTCGATTATTGAGTAGAATTATCTTATTGCACTGGAGGAAAACTTGTTTATTTCAAATTCTTTTTCCCTTATTTAGTTTTTCAGTGCAGATAGAAGCTTGAGATGTTACTATACTATAGTATACAACTATATTGACACAAATATATCTAATAAGGGATAAGACCCAGGAATAGTGTGCGATATAGAACCTTTAAAATGACAGCAACCTGCTTACAATTATCAGGGCCAGATATGGTACAAAGAAGCTCCTGTTTTTTAAGTAAGTCTCTGTTATTTAGATTTTAAATGTCTTCAATGTGGTTCTGTTGAGTCTAATTAGTTTAGATGGATATGATTTTTTTTTTCTTTTTACTAGAAATAGAATGTAGCTTTAGAATATGCATCAAACACAGTATAAAAGAGTCATTCTGCATGCGTCTGAAGGGCTCTCTCCCTCAAAAGTGGCCCTGTGAGTCAGTTAGAGGGTTGTTTTTTTCAATCAGTGCGACTGAGAACAAGCTTTCAGCCTGCGTTTGTGGCCGCGTTGCATCTCGGCCCGCACCGGTGCCGTGCCAGTTATATAAGACGCACTTTGTATAAAAGAGCGGTTGAGTCAGCGTGACGGGCCCTGAAGTGGAGAAGGGGAAGTTTGGAGTGGAGTGGGCTGCCGGAGTTGTGTAAGCGTTTAATAGAGCCATGAATCTCCGGGATTACATCATCGCGGCCTGGGTTTATTTATACACAGCTTTTATAATGTTTATTTATATGAACGTGCCTCTGGCAAACAAGAGTTCACCACAGAGCGCCTCACAGGATCAACCAAAAAGTGAGATGGAAATAACAGCAGACGCATCGCACAGACTCCGGCGTGAAAAGTTCGGAGGTTGTGTGGGTGTGAGGGCTCTCCGGATCCATTTGCAAAGGAAGTCGCAGACTGGCGGCGTGCTTCTTCATTTTACTTCTAGTGTTAGATACTCCATCCATCCATCCATTGTCTTCCGCTTTATCCGGGGCCGGGTCGCGGGGGCAGCAGTCTAAGCAGGGACTCCCAGACTTCCCTCACCCCGGACACGTCCTCCAGCTCCTCCGGTGGGACCCCAAGGCGTTCCCAGGCCAGCCGAGAGACATAGTCCCTCCAGCGTGTCCTGGGTCTTCCCCGGGGCCTCCTCCCGGTGGGACATGCCCAGAACACCTCCCTAGGGAGGCGTCCAGGAGGCATCCTGAGCAGATGCCCGAGCCACCTCAGCTGGTTCCTCTCAATGTGTAGGAGCAGCGGCTCTACTCCGAGCTCCTCCCGTGTGACCGAGCTCCTCACCCTATCCCTAAGGGTGCGCCCGGCCACTCTGCGGAGGAAGCCCATTTCAGCCACTTGTATACGCGATCTTGTCCTTTCGGTCATTACCCAAAGCTCATGACCATAGGTGAGGGTAGGAACGTAGATTGACCGGTAAATCGAGAGCTTCGCCTTCCGGCTCAGCTCCTTCTTCACCACAACGGACCGATACAGCGACCGCATCACTGCAGACGCTGCACCGATCCGCCTGTCAATCTCACGCTCCATCCTTCCCTCACTCGTGAACAAGACCCCGAGATACTTGAACTCCTCCACTTGGGGCAGAGACTCACCGCCCACCCGGAGAGAGCAAACCACCTTTTTCCGGTCGAGAACCATGGCCTCGGATTTGGAGGAGCTGATTCTCATCCCAGCCGCTTCACACTCGGCTGCAAACCGCCCCAGTGCCTGCTGCAGGTCCTGGCTCGAAGAAGCCATCAGGACAACATCATCTGCAAACAGCAGAGATGAAATCCTGTGGTTCCCAAACCAGGCCCCCTCCGGCCCCTGGCTGCGCCTAGAAATTCTGTCCATAAATATAATGAACAGAACCGGTGACAAAGGGCAGCCCTGGCGGAGTCCAACATGCACTGGGAACAGGTCTGACTTACTGCCGGCAATGCGAACACAGCTCCTGCTCCGGTCATACAGGGACCGGACAGCCCTTAGCAAAGAGCCCCGGACCCCATACTCCCAGAGCACCCCCCAAAGGACACCACGAGGTACACGGTCGAATGCCTTCTCCAGATCCACAAAACACATGTGGACTGGTTGGGCATACTCCCATGAGCCCTCAAGGACCCGATGGAGAGTATAGAGCTGGTCCAGTGTTCCACGACCGGGACGAAAACCACACTGCTCCTCCTGAATCCGAGGTTCGACTATCGGTCGGATTCTCCTCTCCAGCACCCTGGAATAGACCTTACCGGGAAGGCTGAGGAGTGTGATTCCCCTGTGATTGGAACACACCCTCCGGTCCCCCTTCTTATACAGAGGGACCACCACCCCGGTCTGCCACTCCACAGGTACTGTCCCCGACCGCCACGCGATGTTGCAGAGACGTGTCAGCCAAGACAGTCCCACAACATCCAGAGACTTGAGGTACTCAGGACGGATCTCATCCACCCCCGGAGCCTTGCCACCGAGGAGCTTGCCAACCACCTCAGTGACTTCAGCCAGGGTGATGGACGAGTCCGCCCCTGGGTCCCCAGTCTCTGCTTCCTCCTCGGAGGACGTGACAGTGGGATTGAGGAGATCCTCAAAGTACTCCTTCCACCGCCCGACAACATCCCCAGTCGAGGTCAGCAGCTCTCCACCCGCACTGTAAACAGTGTTGGTGAAGCACTGCTTTCCCCTCCTGAGGCGCCGGACGGTTTGCCAGAATCTCCTTGAGGCCGTCCGATAGTCCTCCTCCATGGCCTCCCCGAACTCCTCCCAAACCCGAGTTTTTGCCTCTGCGACCGCCCGAGCCGCGGCACGCTTGGCCCGCCGGTACTCATCAGCTGCCTCAGGAGTCCCACGAGCCAACAAGACTCGATAGGACTCCTTCTTCAGCTTGACGGCATCCCTTACTTCCGGTGTCCACCACCGGGTTCGGGGATTGCCGCCGCGACAAGCACCACGGACCTTACGACCACAGCTACGAGCAGCCGCATCAACAATAGAGGTGGAGAACATGGCCCACTCGGAGTCCATGTCTCCAACCTCCCCCGGGATCAGGGAGAAACTCTCCCGGAGGTGGGAGTTGAAGACCCCCCTGACAGAGGGCTCCGCCAGACGTTCCCAGCAGACCCTCACAATACGCTTGGGCCTGCCAGGTCTGTCCGGCTTCCTCCTCCGCCAGCGGATCCAACTCACCACCAGGTGGTGATCAGTTGACAGCTCAGCCCCTCTCTTCACCCGAGTGTCCAAGACACGCGGTCGGAGGTCAGATGACACGATGACAAAGTCGATCATCGACCTCCGGCCTAGAGTGTCCTGGTGCCATGTGCACTGATGGACACCCTTGTGCTCGAACATGGTGTTCGTTATGGACAAGCTGTGACTAGCACAGAAGTCCAATAACAAAACACCGCTCGGGTTCAGATCGGGGAGGCCGTTCCTCCCAATCACGCCCCTCCAAGTGTCACTGTCGTTACCCACATGGGCGTTGAAATCCCCCAGGAGAACAACGGAGTCCCCGGATGGCGCACTATCTAGTACCCCTCCTAGGGACTCCAAGAAGGCCGGGTACTCTGCACTGCTGTTTGGCCCGTAGGCCGACACAACAGTGAGAGACCTGTCCCCGACCCGAAGGCGCAGGGACGCGACCCCCTCGTTCACCGGAGTGAACCCCAACACGCAGCGGCTGAGCTGTGGGGCAATGAGCAAGCCCACACCAGCTCGCCGCCGCTCCCCGCGGGCAACGCCAGAGAAATAGAGAGTCCAACCCCTCTCAAGAAGATGGGTTCCAGAGCCCAAGCTGTGCGTGGAGGTGAGGCCGACTATATCTAGCCGGTAACGCTCCACCTCCCGCACAAGCTCAGGCTCCTTCCCCCCCAGCGAGGTGACATTCCATGTCCCCAGAGCTAGTCTCCATGTCCGGAGATCCGGTCGCCGAGGTCCCCGCCTTCGACTGCCACCCGAATCTCTCCGCACCCGCCCCCCATGGCTCCTCCCGCAGGTGGTGGGTCCACGGGAGGACGGCCCCACGTCGTTTCTTCGGGCTGGGCCCGACCGGGCCCCGTGGGAAAAGGCCCGGCCACCAGGCGCTCGCTGTCGAGCACCCACCCCAGGCCTAGCTCCAGGGTGGGGCCCCGGTAACGCCAGTCCGGGCGACGTAACTGGCCTTGTTCTTGTCTTTTTCATCATGTGGGGCTTCTGAACCGCTCTTGGTCAGACCCGTCTCCCAGGACCTGTTTGCCATGGGTGACCCTACCAGGGGCATAGAGCCCCCGACAACATAGCTCCCAGGATCATTCGGGTGCTCAAACCCCTCCACCACGTTAAGGTGGCGGTTCGGGGAGGGGGTGTTAGATACTAACAATGTAAAAAGCTGTCACCTATAAAACAGACAATGTGCCTAAAATAGACAAAACGAAGCCCAAAAATTGGAACAGTATTGTTGTTACTGTGAGATCCTCCGATTCTCTTGTCTTCAGACACTTTCTAACAGTTTGGGTCAAACTCCAAACACAATGAGGCACTTGACGGACACACGATTCAGAAGTGGCAGTAAAACCTCGAGAAAGCGCCTCCCTTTCATTCTGTGGACTCGTTTGTGTTGTAACTGTGTGTTATCTCCCCCCCCCCTTCCATGTGCTTTTCCAGGGTTTCTTCCGGAAGCGTAAAACCAGCAACCTGGAGGCCTACGTGAACTGGTTCAACAGACTGAGTTTCCTGGTGGCCACGGAGATCTGTATGGTACGTTGTTCTCAAAGGAAATGTCAATACACACACACACAAACACACCAGTGTTCATATTGTTCTTTGACACATATTCACTTTTCGTAATTACTCTTACATTAAAACCAATTTATCGGCTATTTAATCATGGCGACAACAGTTAAACACCCCGGTGGCGATAATAAGAGGACAAGCCATCGTGGAAGTAATCTCCTAGGGCGGTTTTGGTGAATTACTTGTCTCGCTGATTGTTATTTGGACAGTATAGCTAACAGGTTATTTTGGTGGGGGAGCAAGCAAGCGAGGGAGGCAGCTGGGAGACGGAAGCGTCTGGTTACTGATTATAACGACTGAACGCGAGCGGCGGCACGGGCCGACGCTTCCTGGACTCGCTTGCGGCCGTCTGTGTCTTCTGGTGCCAAGCGTGGTGCACGGGGGGGGAGAAAAAAGGCATGAACAGGTGTGGGGGGGGGCTACTGGAATGAAATGCTGGGAATAGATGTCTCAGAACCACGTTGGGGATTTGCTTATCAGCAAGAAATATAAAGCTAAAATAAAAATATTCTTTCAAAATTTTATATTTTATAATTTTATATAATAATTTTAAAATTTTGTGGATGTCTTGAATTATGAATGAATTGCAATGAAAGCATGAATAAATATTTCAACATTTTGATTAAAGCAGTAACATAGTCTGCATTGATTTATAAGTGAATATGATTCTGACGGTATCTGTTGTGTGCAGCTGCTTTACACTGTGCAAAAAGGCTCCTCCTTCAGGTCATTAAATCCCTGCAGTCGCCTGAAGGCAGCGCGACACTTATGTTAATTAATGTGCAGCCTCGATACACATCAGACCGGTCCGATTACTGTTCGGGCTTTTTGATCCAGTGCGCCACAAGATTTTTCACTAGTTTGTGTTTTACCCTTGAAATCCCTCACAATTCGATTAGTGACATTTTTTGTGACATGATTTAATAACGGGCGACACGGTGGTGCGGTGGGTAGCACTGTTGCCTCACAGCAAGAAGGTCGCAGGTTCAAGACCGCCTTGGGCCTGGGTCTGGGGCCTTTCTGTGTGGAGTTTGCATGTTCTCCCCGTGTCTGCGTGGGTTTTCACCGGGTACTCCGGTTTCCTCCCACAATACAAAAAACATGCTCAGGTTAATTGGTAAACTCTAAATTGCCCATAGGTGTGAGTGTGAGAGTGAATGGTGTGTGAATGGTGTGTGTGCCCCACGATTGGCTGGCGACCATCTGGGGTGTATCCCTGCCTCTCGCCTTAACGCGCTGGGATAGGCTCCAGCAGACCCCTGCGACCCCGAAAGGGAATAAGCGGGATAGACAATGGATGGATGGATGGATGATTTAATAACGAGATTAGAGAGTAGACTTAGGACGGTTGACCATGTTAAAGTATTTAGTTTGTATGTCGTTAACGATCAGCAACATGTTACCTGTGTGACTTTGATTCTCTTCTAGCTGCCTGTGGTTAGATGGGTACATATTATACATGACCAGTGAGTGAGGAGACCTCGATTCACTCATTGTCTTTGTCATTTCAGCCGGTGAAGAAGAAACATCGAGCACGCATCATAGAGTTCTTCATCGACGTGGCCCAGGAGTGTTTCAACATCGGCAACTTCAACTCCCTCATGGCCATCATCAGTAAGTGTCCTACAGAAACTCACTTTTCGTCTACAGACAGTTTGTTCTGTACCAAAATTGAAGAAATTTGGATTGGGGATAATGTTAATAATAAAAATGTTATGTGGTATAATCCTAAAAACACAAGATATTTAAATTCTCTTAAATAGCTTTTGTCATGTTATAAATATTCAGAGATTTTTGCATTAAAAAAACAATATCATGACTTTCAGACTCAAAAGTTACATGCCAAAATATAAAAGTTCACTGTTCTACTGCCACCATTTGGCCCAATTTCACTGAATCGGCTAGTAATACACCCACCCAGTGTGAAGTGGACGGGATGAGCAGTTCTTAAGATAACAGACAGATAGACACACTCTGTGATTTATAGTATTATAAGTGTCGGGTTTTTAAACATACGTCTCTCTCTGCGTCTCACAGCTGGGATGAACATGAGTCCCGTTTCCAGACTGAGGAAAACCTGGAGTAAAGTCAACACTGACAAGTTTGAAATCTTGGAGGTGAGAAAACCTGTGTGTCCTCATTCTAACTTTACACTGTATGTAGTCACTACTGGTACCGGTTGTTGATTTCTTTCTGCTGTGTTTGTGTCTGATGGCCGTCTCCTCTGTCTGACCTCATTCAGCACCAGATGGACCCGTCCAGTAACTTCAGTAACTACCGCACTGCGCTCCGCGGCGCCACCCAGAGGTCCGAGACCGCTCACAGTATCCAGGAGAAGGTGAGGGGGCACGCAGGATGGCTCTAGAAAAGGAATCTAGGTAATGTGAATGTTAACGTTTCTCTTTCACTTCTCTCTCCAGATCGTGATTCCTTTCTTCAGCCTCCTCATCAAAGACATCTACTTCCTGAACGAGGGCTGCGCCAGCAGGCTGCCCAACGGACACATCAACTTTGAGGTCAGTCCACAGTTCAGGTTTCACAACGGCACCCTGTGCATTAGACTGTCGGCTGTCGTCTTCAATAATAACACGTTTCCACCCAGCGAGTTTCATAATTCAGTGTGGAATTATGTAACTGCTGCACGTAACGGTTCACTGCACGCTTTGGTAGAAGCATCAGCTTTACTGTTCAATGATGCCCCCTTGTGGTTAAAAAAGAGAAACACTTTGTCCTTTTCAATGTGTTTTATCTTTATCTACACTTATACCACACCTATAATATAAAACTAGTTGATAGCATGTTTTTTAGGCTTTAAGAGAGTTAAACTATATATACCAAGTTTCTAGGGTTACACCACATGACAGTGGACAGTGTTGTAATTGTCCAATTAACATGGAACATCATGGAATTACTGTAGATTGAACAAAAGTATATTTTAATTCAAATACTATTCAACAGCATCTTTCTATTTAACTTTATATAAAGATTACCTCCTGTGAACAGGTTCAGTTATACATATTAATATGAATAAATAATTAACAACAAAAAAGTTTCATGTTGAAGCGCCAGTTGAATTTGAACAGAGTCCTGGAAATATGAGACGAGAAGAAAGATCATCACAGGGAGTTTTAATAACTCAGTAACACTCGTGAGTGTGAACTAAACTCGTTGTCGCCGTGTTTTAACAGAAACTGTGGGAGCTGGCGAAGCAAGTGAGCGAGTTCCTGGTCTGGCGCCAGGTGGCCTGCCCGTTCGACAGAGACCGCCGGATCCTCCAGTACCTCGTCACCACGCCCGTTTTCAGCGAGGACGGTCAGTGTGCAATTTGACGAAGCGCCGCTTTCATGTCCTCGCGCGGTAATCATACCGTCTAGGTGTGTCCTAGCAGCTCTTTTACTCGGCGGGATAACGAATTAAACGCAGGCTTGTGTCGATTGTTGCAGAGCTGCACTTGGCCTCGTACGAGAGTGAGGGACCTGAGAACAACATGGAGAAGGACAGCCGCAGATCTCTTCGGTGGGTGCACCACACACACACACACACACACACACACACACTCAATCGCTCGTACAGACAAAACAACCAACCACCTGTTACATTATATATTCGTATAATAACGCTGCTTTCCTACAACTTCCTTTCTAGATCGTCCCTCCTGCATCGAGAGAATCGGTCGTAGGACAAAGGACAAGTAGGACAATCTCTGCTCTACAGGGTGTAAATGAACAAGGTGTTTTTTTTTTAAAGTGACAGACTCCTCCATGGTTTCATGGACACACTTCGACATTCCCATGACCAAATGTTAGGTCTTGGACTCAGCTGGGATCATATTCCCATGGATCAACAGTGGAAAACATTACACGGGCTTTAAGATCACAACGAGCACGAACGATTCATAAATCAGAACGCTCCTTGTTCATCCAGTGCCAAAGGACCCCAGTTACCCCGGTTTTCAAGTGAATGAGAAGGGCCGTGCTTCTTCTTCAACATCAGCTCTGTCTGAAGCACTTACGGGATATCAGGCAACTGCAGAAGTAGTTAGAAAAAAAAAAGTGCATGGGTTTCGTTACTTTCGCCAGCGAAATCTCTGCAATCACTACTGCATAAAACACTCCAGCATATCACTCATATTGTGGAAAGACCGAATCTGTGGTTGAGATGAGTCAAATCCACGGCGAGAAGAGCAATCCACTCTGAAAGGAAGAGGTGATTCTCATTCATTTGTATTATAAATAGCAACAACTGCTTTCAGGAGTGGTGGTGGTGGTGCTGCTGCTGCTGTCGTCTTGTTGAGTGCTGCAAAACCTGCACCACATATGCTCCCTTTTGCTCTCAGCGCCACGCTCAAGCCCTTTATCTAACCCAAACACATAAGGCAACCCATTCCACTTATTTCCGATGACATTTCGGACACACCACCCTACGCGGTTCTGAACTCTCTCGTGATGTGTGCACTTTGACGTTCGTGTCGGTGATGCAAAATCGTGCTACTCATGCAAGGTGAATCGAATGCACTTCAAGTACATCAGTGGTGTTTTGCGTATTGTATTATAGAACTACACGACTCCTATTTTCAAGGCGTCTTTCTACAGTATTAAGTCGTATTTTGTATCAGAAAAATATGCTCTTCTTTATGTACTCTCTATGAAGTTTCACCATGAGCTTGTTGCTGGTTGGCTGGCTCCGTGGCAGTCACATTTAAGCTATTTGTTACAACACCAGTGCATCTATGACAAAGAAGTGTGTGTATGTGTGGGGTTGAATGGAGTGCAAGCTAATATGTATATTTGCAGCTTTAATACAAACAGAAGAATCGTGGTGTGAGCATGATCTACCTATGAATGAACGCGATGCTACTTTTTTGTATTTAAAACAAAAAATAAAAGCTCATTTATGTTTTCTATATGTTGTTTATATGCTGTGTTGTTTATATGCTATGTTGTCATATATGCTTTTTTTCAATCTTTCTTGTGTATCATTCTTGTCACCGATCAGGGTACTTGTACTGAAGGTCTTTCTGTAAAGAGAATTATATTTTTTTTTCTTTCAAATAAACAGAAAAACTGAATATTCACATTTTGTTCGTTGGTTTGGTTTGAAATGATAATAATAGATTTCTGAATGCAATGACAATAGCCGGGCCCATATAAAGACATTTATTTACAAAACACACTGAAGCCCAACATTTACATATCTTGAAGCATACATGTCATCTTTAGAAAGGAGGACAGAAAAGGAATAAAATGAAAAGTGTTGATCCTCAGCGACTCTGAACTCTGGTGAAGTTAATGCAGCGTCCCTGGACAAAACAAAGGAGAGACATCACGGTCACTGCAGTAAAATAAAATAATAAGTACAAGTCCTTTAGAAGACACTCATCATTATTGTACATTAATACAATTTCATATGTTCATAATAATAAAGTAAACAGCTATTTATTACTAATAATAATAAAAGAGAAAACTGTTAACACTTTATAGACACTTGAGAATATTAATAAAAGCCTTGTAAGTTTTAAAGCACCCTTGAAGGAGGAAGATGGATCCACTATTAACTTCTAATTAATCAATTACCAAACCACTTATATTCAGCCAGGTTTCACCAACACTACAGAGGAGTCCAGACCACAGCAGAATGAGTGGGTGGTCTCATTTCACAGTTTGTGCCTTAGCAGGAACACAGGAGCCTTGAATATGCAACGGCTGAAAAAAGTGTTTTTCCTGATACAGCCTCTTTAAGACTTCTCTACTCTTACTAACTTTACTGTTCCCAGGAGCCCGTGCAGCCGCTGCTGTGTAGGGCGTTGCCATGTCAACGTGGATGCAGACGTCACATAAATCAGCCTTTCAGCCAAAACTAGGAGTATAAACGTTTTTTTTTATTTTTCTGTGACTTGAGCGTAGCCTGCAGCCAAAGTTCTGTTTATGTGTCTGAGTCACGAAGTAGTCAAGAGAAATATGACAATTATTTGGAAAAGTTTGCACACAAATGTCTGTGCAGCTCCAAGGCTCTCGCTCTCTCTGTTTCTCCTCCTTGTTTTGGCATTAATCTTCAATCCAACAAACTGAAGCTCTAGTGATCACATCTTATAATCTGGCTGTGAATGTGCTTGATTTGTGTTTAAACTGGGATCTCAGTGCAGTGTGGCGTGGAGTGTGTCACCATTATTAATGTCCACCTATTATTGTCACCAGGTGATGAGGTTTGTTTTGTTTTCCTTCCATTTCCTGTTTTATTTTGAAAATACCAACTCTCGTCTCGTTTCAGAGCACTTGCCTTTCCTCATGTGTCACCTGTGCATCTGCCCTGGTTACAGATTGTCTGTTTTAACATGTATATCTTAGTTCAGATTCTCAGGCATAGCTTCTGTTCATAGCCGAGGATTGATCTTTTTTGGTTTGTAACTTATATTTCCCAAATAAGACTTGCATTCATGTGTTGTTCATAATTGTTTTCCTCTTTGTGAGGGATTTAGATTTTATGATAAAAGTTTCATAGCTTACCTTAGATTGACTTTTTGGTGTAAGATGTTTTTATCTTTGTCAATTTCTCACGTCAGGAATTTATGTGTTAGCCTTATTTTCTTTGCTGTAGTAATTAGTCTTCTTCCTCCTCTTGAAGTGATGTTTTTACCCTTTCCTTAGATCTTCTTTCAGCTTATTGTGCCTCTCGAGCAAGGTTCGCCTCTCAGTAATTCCATAGCCATTCAGTTGTCACTCCAGATTTTACCAATAAATTCTGCTATCAATAAGTGAGTGCTGCCTTAAGTTCTGATAATAATGTGGTTATTACTTTGGTAGCATGGTACTACTTGTTTATTAACTCTTTATCAAACATGATATTGACATTGTACAGAGAAACATCTATGAGACTTTTTCTTATTGCAAATAAAAGTTCCAAAATCACCTTGAAATTGACAGATAGTGTTTTTTGATTTAGTTCGAGCACATTCAATGCAAAAAAAAATATGAGGACAGTACTGTGATTACTCCAAAACAATCTGAAAGATTGAAAGGCTTATGTGAATTCATGTAGCAATTTGAAAGCACAGTGTTTAAGACTGATATTTATTCTGTTGATGCAGAATGCATTTTTTTATCTGTCACTGACTACAAACAAAATAAAAGGTTTGATTTTCTGAATTTATCTAATCAAATCACTGTTGTCAAGAGGGTGGATCAGCAATACAGTATTATTACAGATTCATGCCTAGCAGGAATAAGTGTTAAAGCTCTGAACGACAGGCAGCAGTACTTTTCTTTCTTAGACCTGAGTGCTTGGTTGTTTTCTGCAGACGTTTCTTACCTTGTCCTGTTGTGTCGGCCTCATGATCGCCACCCTGTCGTACTGTCTCCTTAGCAAAGCCAGCAACGCATCAAAACGGCCCTGAAACAACAACGAGCACATCACATCACTCATGTGTATGTGAAGGAGTAGAAGTAGCACATTCAGATTCAGACGTTTTGTATATTAAAGCCTTAATGTCGTAAGTATGGAGAAAGGCATAAATAGACATCCTCTCTAAATGATAATAGGAATAATTCTCAAAACAGTATGATTTTAAATATTTAATCCAGCTAGAATATAAAAGTAGTTGATAGCTAGTTTTTAGGGTCACACCACATGACAGTTTTGCCATTGTCCTGGTTGTTTTTTATGTTGTAATATTTTTAAAAATGTAAGAGAGAGGGAGAGAGAGAGAGACATCAATTCATAGAGACTGTAAGGATTAAAGAGGCCAGTTTATCACCTTTATGGGAGTGTACCATTTAGACTGTGGTGCAGAGTGGTAGACAGGGGGAGGTCTCGGTGGGGGTCGAGGTATGATGGGCTCGTCCACCTCCTCGGGCATGGTGACCACAGCGTTTTTAGCTTTCTCTAGCCGCGAGCCTTCCTCCGTGGACCCCTTGTCCCCCCAACGCACCTAGAGAACACGGGTACAAAACAAACCAACATAGATATTTGAAAAAAGCTTGTAAAAAATGCCATCATTGTCTACAGCTATTTATATTTTCCAGGATTATTTAATCATGTGTTTTAATTGCCTCCATGCGTTTGATTCCTCCAGGACCCCTGCCTCCATAGTATGACGCGTCCACCGTAGGCCACTTGTGTTTGGGTAAGAGTTCTTCTTCTGGTTCCTTCAAAATATAGCAGGTCATTAAAAATTAAGCACTGGTATACCAAAAATGTCTCGTCACCATCCAATATCACATCAATTTAAGTCCAGGTTATAATATATTGCAATAAATATTCCATGTGCTGCAGTACCACTTATGATCACTAGATGCTGATTCCATTACATCTCCTGCAACATTGAAGCATTAATCGGAAACTCTCATTTCCTGTAATACAAACTCCTTTTTCCACCGTTATGGTCTAAATAGCTGATATTATGGGTGAGTCCCAAAAACTTGAAAGGCCTTGGGACTTTATTTAAATTGGGTGATGAACCTAAACTTCTATTAGGTGTCTTATTGGTTTTATGTATTATTATTATTAATATTATTGTTATTATTTTATTTGAGACAGAAATGTCTGTTTGCCTGATTGCAAATCAGACAGAAGTGCCTACAACTAAATTTTGTTGGACAAGAACATTACTTGTTACATATATTATGTAATTGTAGTTGTGTATATATTGCATACAAAGATGCCTTGCAATTATTTTTTAAACATTTAACAGATTTAAAGCAGATAGCAACAATGAAGGAAGTAACATTTGGCTTCTTCCGTCTTTCTGCCACTTCTTTGTCCCCCTACAGGTCCGCCTACATTTCCCTAAGTTGAATTTCCTGCTTCCAGTCACAGCCACAATCAGAGCAGATGGTACAATCCCCGCACTTCAGTCTGCAAAACAGTTCTTCAGGCATTAGTGACGTCACATAAACATGTTTTTGAACAGTGTGCAGTGACTCACAATCGGAGGAGGTGGAGGAGGGGGCCGAGAGGGGGGCGGGTCTCTGATCACCTGCAAGAAACAATTTACAGCAGCAGACAATGAGCTGGAAGCCCAAGCTGTTAGCTGCTCAAGTTTATGGCTCATGCTTCCGCGAAGCCTATTTTAAGATACACAATCAGGCCAAACACACAAACACACACATACATGGACTCGCCATATTGAACTCACCACAGTGCAGCACAGAGGCCAGAACCACCAGAGTAAAACCAGCATCAGCAACAGCAAGAGAACCAACAGCAACCAGAGAACCCAGGTCCCGTCTGACTGCAATAAACACACAAATCAGCTAAATACGTTACACCATAACACAATACTTTCAGCTACATAGAGGAAATAATGAATGAATGAATGAATGAATGATTAAATAAATAAACTGTTTATTTCCTGGTCCTAACATTGAAATGGTCCTAACCCGTGTGTGGAATCAGACAGGTACCAAAATGTGTTTTTTGTCACTTCTGTACTATATATAGTTGATACTCACACATGTTGTGGCATAGATGGCGATGGGACTGGAAATGTAGGATTGCCCGTTGTTCAGGCTAACCAGCACTTCAATTGATCTGGAATTATCAAACAAAAGAGACAATTTCTTTACACATCAGCATGTAGAAAGTTGTGATGCATGGTGAGCGTGCAATTTACCATATTTTGTCATTGAGAGGGCAAACTAGAGGGCAAGTTATGTTATGTTTTGTCCATTAAAAGGGCACTGTAGAGGGCATATCATCATGTTTTATCCTGGTGAAAGACACCCTAGAGGGCACCATATCACATTTTGTCCAATGGAACGGCACCCTAGAGTGCATTTCATCATGTTGTGTCCCCCAGTAAGGTTACCAAGAGGGCACTTCATCATGCTGTCTAGCACACTAGGCCTTTGCAGTGTGTTTTCAATACTGGGCACAACGGGGGAGCGATTCCAACAAGTGCCAAGAACACTGACTCGTCTATTATAAACTCATCTTGCCAATAAACTTTGCAGCTACATTTTGTTTTGTTGGAACTTCTAGTGAGGTCGAACTGAACTGAGATCGTCTCAGCTCCGTCTCTGAGCATCAAACGATGCACGAGCGTCCCTGTGAGCGGGGAGGTGTTGCCGAGAGGGTGAGACATGCTGGAAAGCGATGAGAAGAACTGGGCAGACAGATCGGGAGGGAGAAAGCATGCCGTTTGAAGTGGGTGAAGTCAAATCTGCTTTGGCTGGCTCTAAATGCCACGGAGATATTCTGGTTGGGCTGGCTTCAGTTCATCCAACACTTTGAGCTGTTCGCAGATAGACCTGCTGTAAACACTGTGCTGGTTTCTCTCTCCATTACTCACACGCACACAGCAGCTTTCTAGTTTCTAATTCCAACCTTCTGTATTTGCAAAGGAGGACATTTTGATGAATAAATGAAATTGATAAATTGTTTATTGATGATCTAAGACTGTTATTATCTTCTTTGTTTTGCATATCAATCAGCACAAAGGATGTATTTAACGTCCACCAGCTTTGTGAGTTTTGCCTACTGAGCCAAGAAGGCACTTTCTTTATAAGCCGGAGCTGAGCTGGTGTTGTCAGATAAACGCCGAGCTAGTGATGTTATAAAATGATGTCATGCCAACTGTCAGCCTGGAACAGAAATGGATCTTTCTGTCACGAAGGTTCGTGCCTTTCAATATTTATGGTAAACACACGCCCAGTATTGTATTGACAGTGAGAGAAAAGGATTAAAGCACTTGGACATGCCCATGACATACTGGTATTTGCCAAACTAACCGATTTTACCGTAAAAGAAAGAGACGAGACTAGGACCGAGAGGCCAAAAACAGACCGTGTGACCAAGCACAACCAAAGCCTCCATCACTATTTTCAGGGTTTGGACATGATTCTGGTTTCTCAGATGTAGGAATAAAACATTCTTGTGGGCGACTGACTCGGTGGAGCAATCATGACAAAGTTGCATCTTTACATCATTGATTTTAAATAGCAATGACCAGATTGCCATCCTATATGTGCTACGATGATGTAATTGTAATTACATGCATGAGTTTACTATACAGCCAAACGTAGGGAAGTATGTGCACATATATCTGTGTGCATGCGAGTGTGTGTGTTTACTTACTGTCCAACCTCATGCAGGCCAGGTGCTGGACACAGCAGATAGTCGTTCCTGACTATGGTTGGCTGCTGGTCTGAGAAGGAACAGAGACAAAGGAAAAAACTCAAACGTGAGACCTATTACCATCTACAAACAAAGGATTTTCTACAAAACTGGCTGATGGCCTTTTAAAAATCAACCATGGATAAATATAATACATATACGATACATAGTTCTATATTTACAAAATAAAAATATGCAAAAAGGACATGCTATGTACAGTACCTTGATGTCATCGTGCTCCATTGCATGCAAAACCATGAAAGAAGTGTACAACTTCTTAATGTCATATATGGTGGAAATTTGTATTCAAATTCAGACCCTCCCCCCCTCAAAAGATATATTATCAGTGATGGAAGAATGAAGTAAAAGATCTGATAATTTAAAGGTACCATTACAAGCCCTCAATTCAAAATGTTACAACAGTATTATCATCAAAATGTACTTAAAGTATCAAAAGTAAAAGTATCATAGGAAATTTATGTCGTTATTGATTTGTAACAAATGTTACAGCACAAAATATAAGAGCATATCGCTGTGGCGCCAATATAAGATATTAATTCATACTAATTGTACTGCATCATAATATACTATATGTGTATCTTATGGATATTTACACTACTGCTGCTACCACGAATAACAATAATGCAATATATCTATATATCACTTTTCACACAAACAGGAACTTTTAACTATTATATCTCATGTATAGTATTTTATTGAAATAATTAGAAATTATAGGTGCCAAATACTGTGCATGTAGTAAAGTTGAAAGTATAAAGTTTCCTTTTGTAATATAGTGTAGAGCAAGTACAAAGTGGCATGAAATGGAAATACTTAAGTAACTCAAATTTAGTGGTAACTACAGTTATAAAGTAAATCTACTTAAAGTGCGTTCCAGCACTGTATATCTCAAATATAATAGACAGTGTCAAGTGGTGAATGGAGAAATGGCAAAAGAAAAAAATGAGAAGAACTCGGTAGATCTGCTAATAGATTAACGAGACAGAGAACATCTCCTTCCTCTGCTGGGCCTCATAATGTCGCCTCTGTTCTCCGGTCGAAGTCGATAAAAAGCTTCTACTGTTTGTTTCTGGGTGTCATGACTCCGACTTTCCACTGCAGCACAGACATCTGCACATTGTATCACGTTTCACCTCGTAGACGATCATCTTCCCTAAAGTGTGGTTACAGCATGTTTACAGACACACACACACACACACACACACTCACTATATGTCTTGTGATTGACAGTGAAGACGCAGAGGACGCTGTCCATCCTCTTCGATCCGCTGAAGCCAGTTCCCCTTAGCACCACGTTGAAAGACTCTGGGGACAAACCATCGAACACATCAGATTGTTAACAATGTAATTTAATTCAGACAGAAACAGTGATTGCATTTAATAGCATGACATTGACCGGAATATCATGGAATATCATGATATATGATATTAGCATGCGGAAATGATGGCAGTTAGTGAAGAGAAAACATAACTGCTGTGATATTGAGTATATTGTTGTTCTCGTGTTTTATTATTTTTCCTGCAGCTTTTATTTGAAAGGACTGAGAGTTGTTGCAGCAGATCTGCAGTTTTCTGAGAATTTGTTCCAGATATGTGGAAGCATAAAAACTGTTTTATTATTCTCCACACCATGGTGCATTGTACAATAAGCAAAGCAGCAAAATTAGGTTTGGACTCAAAACAGGGAACTGTAAAAAAAAATATTCGAATATATCGAAAATCAGATATTGATAAGTGACGTGTTATCAGCATTTTTGAATAAAAAACTGATTTGATAAGCTTTTATTGCTGCATTATTCAGATCCAACAAACTCTTTTAAACTCACCTACCATTTACACAAACACTTGACGGCTCTATTGTGAACACGTCTGTGCAGGACTGCTTCAGGATCTGTGTGTGGATACAGACACAGGCGACAGCTCAGGAAAAAAAGGGCCCGCATTCGCATTCATTCTCACTGGTTGTGCACACGAATGCTTCCGTGCATCTGAAGCCATGAACCTCACCGAGTTGACGATGTCTTTGAGCGCGTGAAACCCGGACAGCACCGGGAACACTTGCTCCGTGCCGTCTGCGATCTCGGCGAGCTGCAACATAAATGAAACCGATACCGGCCTGTGAAACGCAGCATGTCCACATTTCATGCATGATTGCACATATGACTTTACATCTTAGCCTTTTATTTTTCTGGCTGCGTTTCTGGGAGGTCCTCTGCTGCTTTCAGCACAGTGCTACGGCAGCATTTGGGGGATTGGCAAGCCAGATTCTAGAGATGAAAGCTCTGATTAGATAGCAGGCTGAAGCTTTCATCTCCTGCTTTAATGGTAGCAGAACAGGAAGCTCCCTGGCATAATTTAATTAGAGTGATGTAATGACTTCCTCTTCAAGCAACAAAGTACGCAGGGTCATTAACTGAGCAGTAGATGCAGCCTCATGTATTTCTGCAGACTAGAAACCATGCAGATGAGCCTATCTATTCTTATTATACAGATCAATAGGGCGATTATGATGAGATTTACAGCACTTAACATGATCTTATCAAGAATCATTTATAGTCTGAAACAAATAATACTAAGATGCGGGGGTTCATTCTTATTCACCCATTCCTTCATTCATATACATGAAAACAACTGTGAGGACTCCATCCGTACTGCTTTGCTCTCTTTCAACAACCCGATACCTGTTCAGGATGAAATCAGAGTCTCGCCTAGGAAATGATTACCTCAAATCAAGCTGCCGCTCTAAATGTATTCCATATTTTTACATAAACCAAAAGCAGCAAAACAAAAAAAACATAAACTTTTAATCCCTGCCAGCTGCTTGCTGATATGTCCTCAGCGGGTTCCAGTTGAACTCAAACAAACTGAGCAACAAGGTCGAGGTGTGTTAATCAATCTGGGCCAAAGACAACAGGCTATTGAGGTTCTGAGTATAAAGTAGTAGACACACACACACACACACACACACACACACACACACACACACACACACACACACACACACACACACACACACACACACACACACACACACACACACACACACAGAAAGACAAATAAAACCCCTGTGTTTAAACAAGCAGGATGGATTTATTTCTCATAGTGCTGCATGGCAGTGAGCCAACGAGCGAAAGTATCGGGAAAGGAGCAAAAACACAAAAGGCCTCCTACCTGTATGTGGTCAAAGTCCATGACCCCGACACAGTACACTCTGGCTCCAAACCCTCGGACTTTGTCAGCCTGGGAAGTGCAACACAAAGCGTGTAGTGACCCTGTCTCTGCTGACATGAACTCATGTGAGTTCATCCAACATTTTGATTACAACTTTTTGTTAAGCTAAAGGAAAGTGTCCTCTTACTTGTGTTTATAGCATCGTTTTCACCCACACAGTATAATTTTTAATCTTTATCTTCAGTTGTGGAAAGTATAGTACATTTACTCAAATACTGTACTTAAGTACAATTTTGAGGTAGATTATATCCATTTTATACTTTTTTATTCTTCCACCCCACTACATTTCAGAGGGAATTATTGTACTTTTCTACCACGGTTATTACTACCTACTTACTTCTCAAATGCAGATGTGACATGATTGATAACACATTTCACATATCCATGAGTTGTTAACAGTTCCGCCATATAGTGATTTTATCCCTCTAAACTCCTCACATGGTTTCATTTTAAGAAAAGTTCAAATGATCTAATATTTCACCAAAAATCAAAGATAGGAGAAAAAGTACCAAAAGTCAAAACACATTTGTGAATCAGAACATTTTCTCAGTAACCATCTCACAACCCTTCAGCTCTATCTGGTGAACCAATGGAGGGCCCAACCCTTAGGTTGGGAACCACTAGCTAAGTGTATATAAAGTATTAGTATTAATATTATGATGAGCTAAAGTAGTTGAAACTAGTGTTTATATACTAATGCCTCAGTAATAATAATATTATGTCATATGTAAAATATTATATTAATCAGAGGACCAAATCAATACTTTTCCTGCAGTAATTTACATTTATTTGCTGCTGTACTTTTACTCAAAGAAATTTAGAACAGACTTTTACTTGTAATGTCATATTTTACATTGCTGTTTTGATATTCTTTTTCTTCTTGTAATAAGTAAAAATAATATAACTTAAATTGGAGCAAACATACATACACAAATAACATATGTAATAAATAATAAATAAATAAAAAATGGAGTCAGTCAGTCATTTTCTATACATAGTTGTTTGGCTGGAGCCAATCCCAGCACATTACAGACCTCAGACAGGTCACCGGCCTATTGCGGAAATTAAAAAGTAAGTCCAATAAAATAAAATGTATTGTGTGTGTGTGTTACCTCCTGTACACTGAGTTCATAAGGATAGACTTCCAGCTTGCCATCAGTCAGAACAATGATGATGCTGGACCGCACCAAGGTTTTTGTCACCATTTGCTCCGACACCTGATGGGTGAAAGTTGATGGTGATTCAAAAGAGGCAGTGAGATTAGAATTTTCTAAGGTAATATTTATTATCATATTTTACAAACAATTATGAAACCCAATGAGGCCTTTAGATAAGCATACCTACCGCTTTTAAGCCTTCATGCATGAAGGTTTCGCCAGCAGGTTTGATTTGGCTCAGCTTATTCAAACCCCCATCTATACTGGACCTTTGCAACACAACGAACACAGTTTAAATAAAGACTGATAAGAGGCAGGTTTCAGTGCGATCTGATTATCTGTGTTATTTTGTTGATTTAGCAGCTAGGTGGAGGAGGAGGAAAGAGGAAATGAAAGAAAGGGAGGAAAGTTTTTTTTTTTTGGTTTTTATAAAAAAAGAGCATACCTGTCTCCAGTTAGTGGCAGTATTATGACTGCTCTGGATGAAAAGACGATGTAGGAAACCCTCATCTTGGGACTGAAATACACACACACACACACACACATACAAAAATTGAAGCCTGTGACTAGACAACGTCAGTTACAGTGTCTTATTATGATTACGGTATATGGAATTTATTTCCAGACTAACCATACTATATACCATACTTTTAAGGACAGGAGCTTCTATATTGAATTCATCATATATACCTGTATATACCTGTATATATCTGTATATTGTTTTTTAATTTAATTTTTTAATTTTTTTTTCCTTTTTAAATTAAAAAAAAAACATTTTTGTAACTTTCCTAACTGCTGCTGTAGCACTGTAAATTTCCCCACCGTGGGACAATAAAGGAGCTATCTAATCTAATCTAATCTAATCATGATAAGAGCTGCAATGGTTGCAAACTATTCCATTAATGTCCAACTATTATGATAATTCCTTAATTAATGTCCAAACTCTCTGGTCCCAACTTCTCATATTTGATTATCTTCTGGTCTCTTTAGTCTGCTATAATAGTAAACTGATGATCATGGTGTGTGGTGATGGTTGTTGGTCTGGACAAAAAAAAAAAAAATTTCTCAAGCTTTGAGAAACAGTTATTGACATTTTACACCAGTTTATGAATCAAACAACTAATCAATTATTTGTTTGACTAAATCAATGGATTAATTAACTATCCCAAAAGTAGTAAGATGAAGCTCATTTTACTGGATGATAAAAAAAGATCCTCAAGTGCCTATTTCACATCCACACTTTCTAACTTCCATCCATCCATTTTCTATCCCGCTTATTCCCTTTCGGGGTCGCAGGGGTCTGCTGGAGCCTATCCCAGCGCATTTATGGCGAGAGGCAGGGGGATACACCCCAGATGGTCGCCAGCCAATCGTGGGGCACACACACCATTCACACACCATTCACACACACACTCACACCTATGGGCAATTTAGATTTGCCAATTAACCTGAGCATGTTTTGTATTGTGGGAGGAAGCCGGAGTACCCGGTGAAAACCCACGCAGACACGGGGAGAACATGCAAACTCCACACAGAAAGGTCCCAGACCCAAGGCGGTCTTGAACCTGCGACCTTCTTGCTGTGAGGCAACAGTGCTACCCACTGCTCCACCGTGTCGCCCACCACTTTCTAACTTTTAGTATTGATATATGATTTAACATTATAACACATTATGATGCTGTGTATTATAATTTTACAGCACAAAACTGATAACTTAGGAACCATGGTATTATTATATTTAAGCACTGGGTTCATTATATGTCTGTATCACTAGACAACACATGTCATTCTCAGTGGTTTGCTCAATCACCATCTGCAATCTGCACACTTTTGGTAACTGAACCTCTAATCTCATCAACTCCACTTCCTTGGGTCGACCCTTCAGGCTGTGCGGGGTGTGTGTCAGGACTGTCTGTTGTGGTCAGCACCGGCCTTCCTTCTCCATCTGGCTGGATGTTTTGCTCTCACATTTAGTAACCCGCTATTAAACCTAAATCACACACACCCTCCTCACTGCTACCCAGAGGGGTTATGGTGCAGTTGGCGTTATAAAAATGCCCACTGCCCAAAATAGACATGCCCTACTTTCTACTCCCTTCTCCTGTTTGTATTATAATTTAAAGACCTACCATAAGGACACGCCTCGCTGTCTAAATAGTCTGTTTCATTAATTTAATTTCTTCCGCATGACTCTATATTTAGCAAGTTTAGGCGTCTGCAAAGACATTTCTAAGTTTGCTTTGAAACGTGAAATATAAAATGATTTGTTGTTTAGCATTTTCAGAAGTTATCAGTTATTTGCTTGGATAATATATCCTAGGGTGAGACAACTGAATAAAAATGACGTTCTCCTCAAAGAAAGGATATAGGCAAGTTTTATCATTAAAATGTGAGACATTTACTGTGAAAGCACAAAACCGACACTTCACTTACCTAACAAACCTGTTGGTGAGCTGCTCCACAAACCCATAGATCTCACCCCAGTGTCCGGCCACGCTGCCTGACCTGCAAGACAAGCAGGAACTAGAGTGACAAACCAAACCCAAACCACCTGGTTGCTGCATTAATATTATGCAAAGCAGAGTATTTCAAGGAGTATGCAAGGAGTGCAATTTACAATGATCATAACAGCAATGAAACCGCAAGAAATTTGACATCTTCGCAGGTTTCCAAAAGTCCCATGCAGCTCTCAGGTTCTAAAGAATCAGGTCAGAAAGACAATTTACATACAGAATAAACTCAGAATGAGTGTCCAAGTACATTTACATACTGTACTCACAATTTTGATGTATTTTACCTGCGTATTTCAAAATGATGGTATTTATGTATTGTTGCTGGTTACTTTTTAGATTTTATATTTTCAATATTATAACGTTTGCAATTTTAATTGCCCACCTTTGTGTAAACAAGCGCTATAAATGAGTGTTTTACTATTTTATTTATTATTATCATCTTCAGGATTATTATAACAACACATGACACATTAACTTACATGCATTACTACAGTAATAATAAACTACTGACTGAACAATAAACAACATATTTACAACATAATAGTAAATTAACACTAAAAACGTATATTTCAATGATAATACTTGAAATGAAATCATGATTTTTACTAAAAGGAGTATTGTTAGACTTTACTCTTTTGTAGAGTATTTGGACTTGTAGTTAAGTAAAGCATCTGAGTACTTTTTTCTCCAGTGAAAAGTCAACAAAGAACATATTGTAGTCGTTGGTGGGAAGTCAGTTGACTTGTACTTTAAGTGCAGCACCGATAACGCGACCCACTCATAGTCTGTGCAGGAAAAACAGAGAAATAAAAGTCTGCCAAGAACCAGCAGAGAAACTAAACACATCCATACATGGAGAGGAGCCCGAGCACCAGGAGAACAAATATCAGATGAAGATGTCGCTCTGCTTTATTCCTTTACACAAAAAACAGCCTGAAACACACACAATCTGTGCCCACTCACCTGTCTAAGACAAAATAAATATCGAACGCTCCATCGCAAGAAGCGTCGTCCCCGTCATGCAACGATGAGTTCACGAACACACTAAAAAGTAGGATATTGCAATATATCCATAACCGATCCATAATCCATACGTTACATGAATAATTCCGTTTTTTAAATCCCGTTAAATCAGCCGGTAGGCTGCAGCTAAGAGTCCCTCATCCTCACACATGCATCAGCTCACATGTTGAGTAACCGGTGTGTGAGAGTGTGTGAGTGTGTGTGTGTGTGTGTGTGTAACACTGGGCATGTAGCTTGTTCATGTTGAGGCTGATAATGAAATAAAGAGGGCAGGACCAGGGGAAAAACAGCTGCTACACTTGCTGTTCAACCACCAGCAGCAAACCAGAAAAAGACTTCCTTCTACGATCGTTCAAAATAAAACAAAAAACAGATCTTTAAAAAAAAGTGTAGTACCTCTCAATGAACTAAATGTACTTCTTAGCTCAAGTAAATTTATTTCTATTATATTAAATTTACTGTACCTAATACACCATATGTTGCAAAATGCAACATAACATCTCCTTAATGTTTTTTCACGTGCTTTTATTTTGAAAGCAACATCCTATGCTGCTCCTGGCATCTCAGACTTGATATCCTTTTGTCAGAGCAGTTGGTGTAATAAATAAATACAGTGACTGACTGTAATAACGAAGAATGTCACATTGATGGCTCAGATCTATTTAAATATAGATGTCATTTCCTATAAAGAGAAATAATGTCTTCTTAGTGTTATTTATAACTTAATATTTACATTTTAAGCTTTAATTAAAAGTTGACCCTCAGTCAAGTATCAGGTCAGCATTACAACCCGTGGCCAAGTCTCCTGCATATTTTTTGGGACAAACAAGTGCATCATGTTCTTGCAAATCTGTTGCAGATGGAGAGCAGAATTAAATAAACTAAAACAACGCCCTTGATATGTCAGAGCCATTTGTTGTTTTCACATGATCCAGAACGTGTTCTCCCAAAAGCCTAATTAGAACTTACTCCTTTGCCTCCTGAGATGATGATGATGATGATGCCTCTTCGACGGCATGCTTCTCAAATAACATGATTCATCGTGTTCACAGAAAGACGGACAAATCCCTTTTCACAAACAAAACCTTCACCCTGTATACATCACCACTCAGCACGTTCCAGAAGTTCATTTTGCTGTGTTGTGTAACTTTATATTTCTTTGGACTGTTTGCAGAGATGCAATACACTGACTCATCTGGGAGGGGGAGAGCTGAAAACCCTTGTTGTAGTTGGTTTGATTTCAACTATTTCAGAAAGACAATTGACATAATAACATACCAAAGTCATTGTGTCAGGAAATCTCTTCTGTTTACTGTAATCTGGGGTTATTTTACCCAGGGACCCCCTCACAGATTCTTGCAATATGTTTTTTATTTGTTCAGGCAGAATTGTGCTCTTTCAGGACAAAAGGCAACGCTTTAATATACAGTTGGCAAGAAACTCACTCAATTTTTCAGCACTAAGCTCTCTGGCTTCATCCTTGAGATGCTGATTCACTGAAATATGTGAGGCTTAGCTGCAAGCTGCAGGCAGAACATCATCTATCATACCAGAAAGGTTTCACCTGTCAGTCGGTACAAACTCAAAGCTGCATAACTTTAGTGGTTTTTGAGTTTCCGAAGTTCTAAAGACACTAAACAAAAAAGAAAAAACAAAACAATAGATGCCCAAATTACATTGAAATATTTTTTTCTTGCCAGAATGATTCCTTCCATTCAATCCAGTGTCCTTCTGCGGAAAAAATATATATTTAAATGTTTTAGTTACTATACTTCCATTGTAGCTCAACAGAAACACTGAGGAAACCACATGGAGGTTTTGGTGCTAAAATGTGGCAGATATCCACTTTGTATGACTAACTCAGGAATCACTACAATGAAGAAAACCTTGATCAGTGGCACCTGCCTGTTTAAAGGCATTGAATCACTAAAATCAAGATTTTATTTGCTTTTTGATCATAAGAAAGACAAGGTGTCACACATTTCAAAAACTCTAAATCTACAGAGTAAGGCACACAACCCATATTTAGAAATGGTGCCTTAGTTGCGTTAACTTTTAATGTCACAACATTTACCATGGACCTGCCTTCCATTACCAACCATTCAAATCAGCCAATCAGAGGAGTGTTGTATTAAAATGATAACACAGACACAAAACAATCTGGACTTTCTTAAGTTCCAGAGAGAAGCTTGAGCAAAGAAATTTAAATTTAAAATCAACTATTGTGATTGAATCCATCCTTTAATTTGGGGAAAATGTATATACAATATAGCTCGTCACACCTAGAACAATAGCATTTGATGGGGTGGAGGAGCCGTTCTTTTAGCCCTCCATTGCATAGTGTTGCCATATGGCAACAATTAGTTTGCTCAATATTACTTAAAATAAGTAATATAAATTCCATGTTTAGTTGTAAATAATGACTTTTACTTGAAAGCCAAAAAATAATCACATTATTTAATCAGGAAATATTTTCACCACTCCTTTTTTATATGGACTGACAAAAATCTTCTGAACCTCTAGGGCACAAATTTTGCAGCAACCACAAATATCACCCTGGATTCTGGGCGAAAATTAGAAACAGCCTATGGGCAAAAATTTGCATGATGTGGTATGGCAACATTTTGCAATAGAGTGTTCGTTGATAGAGGAAAATAAATGTGATATTGTTGACAAGCACTCAGATCCTTTACTTTAGGACCATTCCAGTTTGAAAATTGTAAGTACATAATAAAAGTATAAAATGTATGCATGTAAAAGTATTGTCAGCAAATATATTAAAGTGAAATTGCTGTGAGAACTTTGTTCTCTTAACTAAACCAAATGTAACTGGTCATGAAAACGAGAGGAGAGGAACTCTCCCTCTTCTTCCTGCTCTCAAACTCAACGAGCTGCACTCTGCTTGTTTTTCCTTGCTCCCTCCCCTTCTGATGGGTGGAACCAATGTGTGGTGACGTAATGGCCCGTCAGCCTCTATTCACTGCAGAGATAAATTCTGCGCGAATTAGAGGTCAAACCTGTTTTACTTCACCTGTTTCAGGAAGTAAGTAGTTGACAGTGAGAGGTGAAATGGCACAGAAAGAAGATCAGCTGGGAATTTGTTTGATATGTATGGATCCACTGAAGGGTCGGGCGGAGATTCCCTGTGGACACAGCTATTGCATGACCTGTATTAAAACTGTATGGGATAGCGTAGATCAGAAAAAGATCAATGGCTGCCCTCAATGCAGACAGGCCTTTCAAGCTTCAGCAGAGGAGCTGAAGAAAACTGAAATCCCTTCCGTTGCTGCTGATCACTGCTCTTCTGGACCTGAAGATGTAGCCTGCGACATTTGCACTGGGACAAAGAGGAAAGCCCTCAATTCCTGTCTGGTGTGTCTGGCTTCTTACTGCGAGAAACACATCCGGCCTCACTATGAATCGCCCACATTTAAAAGGCACAAACTGGTGGAACCCTCGGAGCGGCTCTGGGAGAACATCTGCTCTCGCCATGATGAGGCGATGAAGATGTTTTGCCGCACTGATCAGCAGTGCATCTGTTATCTCTGCCCCGTGGATGAACATAAAGGCCACAACACAGTCTCGGCCGCGGCAGAGAGGGCCGAGAGGCAACGCGAGCTCGAGCTGAGTCGACAGCAGATCCAGCAGAGGATCCGGGACAGAGAGAAAGATGTGGAGGCGCTTCGATGGGAGGTGGAGGCCATTGACCGCTCCGCCGACGAAGCGGTGAGGGGCAGCGAGAAGATCTTCACTGAGCTGATACGTCTGATCCGTCTCTTCAGGAAAAGGAGTGCCAACATCCGGCAGCAGATCAGATCCCAGCAGGAAATGGAAGTGTGTCGAGTCAAAGAGCTGCAGGAGAGGCTGCGGCAGGAGATCGTTGAGCTGAGGAGGAAAGACGCTGAGCTGAAGGAGCTCTCCGATGTGGAGGATCACATCCAGTTTCTACGCAGCCGCCCCTCAACGTCACAACACGGCGAAGCCTCCGACTCGCCCAGCATCAACATCCGTCCTCTGCGCTACTTTGAGGACGTGACGGCAGCTCTATCAGAGCTCAGGGACAAAATGAAGAACCTCCTGAGGGACACATGGACAAACGTCTCACTGACAGTGACTGAAGTGGACGTTTTACTGTCCGAGGCAGATCCCAAGACCAGAGCCGAATTCCTACAATATTTGTGTGAAATCACTCTTGATCTAAACACAGCTTACCCACAGCTGATATTATCTGAGGGCAACAGGAAAGCAGAACGAACAAGCCAACACCAATCTTATTTCAGTCATCCAGACCGGTTCACTGGATGTGGTCAGGTCCTGAGTAGAGAGAGTCTGACTGGTCGTTGTTACTGGGAGGTGGAGTGGAGCGGGGGAAGAGTTTATGTCGCGGTCGCATACAAAAACATCAGCAGAACGGGGAGCTCTTGGACGGAATGTGGATTCGGGTTCAACGACAAATCTTGGGCTTTGAGCTGTTACACTAACAATTCCAACTTTGTGCACAACACTATCTCAACTCCCGTCTCAAATCCTCATTCCTCTAAAGTAGGAGTGTACCTGGACCACAGAGCAGGTCTTCTGTCCTTCTACAGCGTCTTTGAAGCCATGACTCTTCTCCACAGAGTCCAGACCATATTCACTCAGCCTCTGCATGCTGGACTTTGGCTTTATTATCCTGGAGTCACAGCCGAGTTCTGTAAACTCAAATAGGCAGAAGTCCATTTTTCAGACGTCAGTCTGTAATGTATTTATTCATCTTCATTGTTTCTGAGAGCTCGTTGCTGTACAGGGATGTCAATCAAACTGAGATTGTCAGCCCTTTTTTTCCTGTTACTTTGCTGTTTGCTGCTTATATATTTAGAGTTGTGAAACACACTTGATGATCTTTCATGATAGCAGTCAATAAGAAGATCAATTATGTTCTTGTACATTCTGACATTCAGAGGGGAATCAAACTAATTGTTTGGATGAAGTGAATCTGCATGAATTCAACAAACTTTACAGATTTGAGTGTGTGAGCAATCTTAAGCTTTTCAAAATGAATAAATCATTTTTTAAATAAACAGTGGGCTAAGTCTATTCTTCCGTCTAAACACTGTAAGACAATGGTGACTTGTACAACCTTAAAGTGGAAAATAAAGACATTAAGAACTCAATTTAAAAAAACCTACAGGTGTCTGTGAGGAGGACTGGTCTTTCTTCTTCCAAGTTAAAGGAACTGTTGGAAAAAAGGAAATATCGTCAGCGTGTTCCAGATGTGGGATTAATGCTCTGCATCAAGGTTCCAACTTTAAGTTTGGAAAAATCTGCTGTAAAAAGAACAGAATGTTTCCTCATAGCTCATAGAAGTTGAGTAGTGTGTGATCACTATGAATACTCACCTCTATTATTACAGTGGAAAGCACATTTACTCAAGCACTATACTTAAGTACAATTTTGAGGTACTTAACCACTACTTGTACTCCACTACTACAACACCACTTTTGATATTTAGTTTATTTTATTCTTTACTTTTCAAATGCAGATCTGAACTAATGAATAAGACAAACTTTTAAACACATTAATAAAGATTAAATCTGTGGTTAACAGTCTTCATTTCTTATGACGTCCTACAGAAAGCAAAGCTTAGTTGGGTCACATTTCAGATCCATAGATTAATAACAGTTCCACAAAATGTTGATTTTTCCCTAGTTTTCTAGTTTTATTTTTAAAAAAATTAACCAAAATTACGCTGCACGCCGTTACTTCATGTTATTGTCATATGTATGTCAGAGGGAAGAAACAAGTATGTTTACTATAATACTTTAAGTACATATAGCTGATAATACTGATGTAGGCTAGAAGTATTTTACATTGCTGTGTTAGTACTTTTTCCTCTGTCAGTAAACAGGTTGCATTATAATTAGACTGTCGCCTGCGGCAAAGGGTGTGATTTCTATTTCAGTTTTGGTGGATACATCTCCTCAGAACTGGTGAAACCACTACAGTAAATGTTCAGGTAATTATTGTAATTCATTTTACATTATTCTACCTTAAAGCTTTTTTCATACTTTAATGTTTATTTCATGGCTATTTAAAGCACTTTCAGCAATAAAATGTGCTGTAAAAGTAACGTTCATGTTATTTTGTTTTAGCTTGACCTACCTGCAGTGACTCGCACTGACCAGCTGATGGCAGCAACTTTTGGTATCAACATCAAACAGAAGACAGGTTTTTCTTTTTTGGCTAGCCTGATGTTATCCAGTTGTTTAGCTCCATTTTCCTCTAACGTAATTATTTCGTTATGGTAATGCTAGCCGTACGGTCATCCGGACATGGCTCGAGCGGACGAACGAGGACGTCGACGGTGAAGGTGGGCTTTAAAAAACCCGTTTTAACCAGCGGGGTTCACTCATAACAATGCCTGTCAAGGTTAGCGTTGTTCGCGAGCTAACGGTTAGCCACCGGGGGGTTTAGCCTCGCATAACAGCAGCTACACACCCGTAGCATGGCATACCCTCAGCGTGTACGTTTTTATTGTCCTTTAAAGCTTTACGTCAAAGATGGAGAGGCAACAGTCCCGTGGGGGGAAAAGGGTCTAAAGTTACGTTAATCGATAAACAGGTTAAACTTAACGTTGGCTTCAGCTATCTTACGTGTAAACAAATGTATATAGCAGCTGTCAGTTATCGCGATAACGTCACCCTGTCACTTGAAAAGGCTGCGGTAGTTTGACCTGGCCCCTGCTCATGTTACACGATAACCACCGTGGACATGAGGTGACATTTTCCACCTGACGTGAAATAGTGGGTAAACACAGGTGTTGCCAATGATACTAGGGCATGTTCAGTCTGTCAGGGTCTTTCCAGTGAGCCAAAATGCACCAGAACAGCACCCGAATGGAACGGAACCTTCATTAGTATCATCAGTAACACCTGTGTGTCTGTTGCAGGGGGTCCTGGAGGGCCACTGTGGGTGCAGGATTATGTTCCAACCAGGCAGTAACACACCTGATTCTAATACCGGAGGTCCTAAGCAAGGGCTCTACTGGTTAATTGGTAAAATCAGGTGTGTTGCTGCCTGGTTGGAACAAAAACCTGCACCCATAGTGACCATCCAGGACCAGGATTGGGTCTTATTAACCATGCATGATTCCTCCCCTCCCTCCTTCTCTCCTTGCAGACTTAACCTTCCTTAACCCACCCTTTTGCCTTGCATCGGGAGGAGGCAGAAAGGACAAGATGCTGCTAAAGATGCCCCAGAAGCTGCTGAAGACTGCCCACTACATAGAGCTGGGCAGCTACCAGCACTGGCCAGTATTGATACCACAGAGGATACGGCTGTACACCTACGAACAGATCCCCCTCTTCCTCAAGGAAAACCCCTACATCACAGATGGCTACAGGGCTCACCTGCCTTCCAAGCTCTGCCTGAAGAGGTGGGGCACCTTTGGGATATTTATTTACTCTTCTACTTATTTCGATGCCAAGAAAAATATTTCAGTCATGTGCTTGCATTCCTGTATTTGAGTCACATTCATGTAATTGGGCCAATGCCAAACCTGTCATGTGGCGTAAGCCTAAAAACTTTGTACCAGATATTTTAACTTTCTTCAAAAGGTTTTTATAAAAATAAATTAACACGTGCTATCCACTGGTTATATATTCTATATGTATTGCGTATTTTAAATGCTATTTGTTTTTGGTTTCAGCATTTGAAATTTTGTGTCAAAAAAGATAAAAATGGACTTTTAAATGAACATAAAATGTGTTTAAAGGGACCTGATGAAGGCTTTTTAAAATTGTATTTTAAAAGACTTTCTCATGTATGATTTCTGACTGAAACAAGTATGATATGCAGACATCATACTGATGCATGCCAGTGTGTCTCCACTTTTATTTGTTCCTCATATACTTTGTCTCCTTTCTTCAGTATTTTTATGCTGTCTAATGAGACGGTGAATATCTGGAGCCACCTGCTGGGCTTCCTGCTCTTCTTTTCCCTGGGCGTCAATGACCTCTCCACAGTTCTGCCGGCCTCCGGAGCTAACAGGGAGGACTACATCATCTACGCTATAGGACTGTTCTGCTTCCAGGTACAAAGTTCCAGCTGCACACCTCCATGCCGTTGTAGTTTGCTCACTTTGACGTAGAATCAAGGACCAGTTGACGCGTCATGATGAAAGCTGGAATTGAACCCTAGAGAAATTTATGAATCATGTCTTTGTTGATGGAGGCGAAACTGAATGCAACTCTGATTTCCAGATATATAGTGTGCACCAGAAAGCGCATCCTTTTTTTGTGTATTTGTGTCTGAATAAGAATGTACAACACTTTCCTCTATTAGTATTTTGACATATGTGTGGCTTAACAAACATCTCCTGCTGCAGGTTCAAATCAGTTCACCACGTCCTGCCCAGGTGTGTAAGCTGTGTTATAGGTATAACGGTTGTAATGGTGGGACATGGTGTATTGTTGCATCATAAAGAGCCAAAATAGGAATGTAGTAT
The DNA here is from genome assembly GCA_036785175.1 of Eupleurogrammus muticus. Classification (NCBI taxonomy): domain Eukaryota; kingdom Metazoa; phylum Chordata; class Actinopteri; order Scombriformes; family Trichiuridae; genus Eupleurogrammus; species Eupleurogrammus muticus. The sequence continues at coordinate 14,276,562 of JAYKQN010000013.1, read as the reverse complement.
AGTCCAGAGTTACCACTCCGAGCTGGTGAACTGTTCAACTGTCTGTGTGTTAGCTGTTAGGAATGTGTTGTAGGTTGTGTAGCTGCTGAGATTGGGATCAGAAACTTTTATGAATAACCAAGTCGGTGTGATTCATACTTCTATTAGTATGTTACAGTACCACCCTCCATGTTGAATCCCCTTTTATGTACCTTCTTCTTTTCATGTTGCAATTGGAATGTCATTGCCTTATATACTGATATAATGTATATACATGTTCCTCAACACAGTCATTTTTACAGTACGTCGCCTTCCAGCATGTAATGTGTGTGTTATTCCCAGGTCTGCATGTTGTGCTCAGTGGGATACCACCTGTTCTCGTGCCACCGCTCAGAGAAGACTTGCCGCCGCTGGCTGGCGTTGGACTATGCAGGCATCTCAGTTGGCATCTTGGGCTGTTACGTACCTGGGATCTTCTACGCGTTCTACTGTAATGCTGTAAGTGTGAATTCACATGGAAGGGTGACGTCACAGTTGGCGTCTCTTCCCTAAAGAGCGATGTGCCTTTGGAGCATTTAACAAAATGCATTTTTCTGAACGCTGAAATACGGTTTCAATATTTGTTTGGTTTTTCTCTCCTGTCTCCCAGTTTTGGCAGCGGGTCTACCTGCTGACTGTGCTCTCGCTGATCCTGGCGGTCTTCTGCGCTCAGGTGCACCCCCGTTATGTCAGCAACGAGTGGCGACAGCTGCGGATGGCAATCTTCTGCTGCGTGGCGGGGATCAGTGTGGTTCCAGCGTGCCACTGGGTCTGGCTCAACGGGGGACTCACCACTGACGTCGTTCAGGTCAGGAAGTTGCGCAGCAGGAGCTACTAAGCGGCTATACGAGAATTTCCTCTTTGCTTGAGGCTGAGCTGACTGGCTAGGACTGTGTTGAATCTGCTGCTTATTTAGCTTCTGTCTTACTTGTATAATGGAATTGATGTCACAGATGTGGCATCTGGGGAAATCACTTTTGCTTGTTAGAAACCGAGCCAAATGTTTCACTAAGAAATTCTGGTTCTTTATTTTCCTCTCTCTGTTAATGTAAGTCATACAAACCTTGATTTTTTTTTTTTGCATGTGTAGCTGTTCCTGCCCCGTGTTATGGTGATGTACTTAATAGCTGGCTCCGCCTTCCTGTTCTACGTCACTAAGATCCCTGAGTGCTATTTCCCCGGTGAGTCTTTCTTTATCTTCTTTTTAAATCAGTGGTGGAAGTAGATGAGAAATAATAAAACTCAAACCTTTTTTTCCTAAATTGGAACTGAATATCACACACTCTAAATTACCACTTAACATGGGAGCACTACACACATGCACAATACCAGGATCCTGAAATCAGAGCAGCTAAATAGAACTCAGTCATGTTTATTCCTTTTGTTTTAAATGTTTAACAGTTTGTTTTTTTTCTACATCAAATATCTTCTGATTAACAAAAACACTGCTCAGGTCCATGCACACAGCTGCATTAAACCTCTGTTATTTGCAGTGTAGCTTAATCACAGCTGAACTGGGTAGACCGTAAGTGACACATCAAGTGCTGTATTTTGTAACTATTGCTGCCTTCTTTCACATATGTATAGTTTGCATATACACAAACCTTTGAGATTGCTGCTAGATTGAAAAAAAAAACTGTACATTTGCAATATCAGGACACTGGAATTACGGTTTCCTTTAATTTTCACTGTGATGTTTGACAAAGGACTAGTCCTTTCCTCATGTAAAAACCCACAAAACGGAAATGATGAAGAGAGATTGCAAAATGACCAGTGGTGACCTATTTTCCTAATTTCATTCTTATCTGCAGAAGTTTCCTTGTTGCAAGCCCAGTGTTTGTTCAGCTGTGCATCCTGAAGAAAACATTAAAATAAACATGAAAGTGTGTGTGTGTGTGTGTGGGTGTGTGTGTGTGTGTGTGTGTGTGGGGGGTATCCAGAGTTAATGATTTCCTCTCCTCCCCCCAGGCCAGCTGAACTACTTGGGCGCCAGCCACCAGTTGTGGCACATACTGGTGGTTGTGATGTTTTACTGGTGGCACCAGACCGCCGTACACATCATGCACTTCAGGCACAGCCAGTCCTGCCCGACCCGGACCACCAGTAGCACCAGCAGCAGTAACTAAGTGAAACAAATCCACTCCTTTTTGAAAAAAAAAAAAAAAACCTTTTAGTTTTAGGCTAACAACCAACTAAACTAACTGCATTAACAGTCCAAACCTCACCAGTAAGCTGCTGTTTGCTACCTAAAGGTCAGTCAACCACTCACTACAAGAAACTCCTATTAGTTGATTAGCTAAGTTTGCCCCGTTAAGCTGTTAAAGGCCAGTGTACTTCCTGAAGGTCTACTTTATTCAGCAGTAGATGGCAATGAAAGGTTAGTAGTCAAGAGTTTGGATAAATTACAGTTTTATGTTTTAGTACTTTGGGATTATTGGCTTTGGCAGACCTACCAGGTAATGAGATCCATCTTCCAGGTACTGTGATCTGATGTAAATAATTCAAAAAAAAAAAAAACAACAAATAAGGTGTGTGACCTTCACATTGCATCATGATCATTGCATCAATGCATGACACAGGAATTTATTCTATTTGTAGAAGCGGATTAAGCTTTGGTGTTTTAAACGATAATCTCATCATCTCATGCTTGGGTTAGAGTGTGATCTTCTTATTTGTACAGAGGTCTGAGATTCTTTTCAATCAAACATAATAGCCTTTGTGACCCATGACTTTTTTTTTTTTTTCTTAATTTGCCTCTGGTTTAATTTTATCGGTATGTTTTCTATTATACTCAATTGTATTTAACATAATTTGATCCATGCCCGAAAGCACAGAACAAATAACGATGACGTCAAACAACAAAGAAAAAACAAAATTAACCTTTGGACACTGTGAATGTCTAGTCTCTGGGAACTATTTTATGCATGTTGATTTAAATATTTAAAGATTTTGAACAAAGAAATGGTAAAGGTCAAGCAACAAGTAAAATATCTAATGAGGTGAGGACGAGGGTGACCAGACTGGGATTGACCTGAAGAGATTGGGTGATATTTGGGATAGGTGACAGGGTATGTGTTGCCCCCAGTACACTAAAACAAAAATATGTTTATTTGTCTATCGAGTTTGTCATTAGTTTAAAGAAAAAAGATACGACTTGTGTTGTATAATTTACTTTATACTGCCACATTTACAATTACACTGCAACAATTAATTTATTTTCAGGATGTCTGGTCACCCTAGTAGGAATTCTATTTCTTCTCCAGTTCTTGGCATTATTGGATTTGTGTCTTATTTATGTCCTGTCTTGTCAAAAAAAGAAAATCCAATAACTCATTGAAACTGACAAATCTTGTATGTTAAAGCTGCACTGGGCAAGATTTCACTTCAGCCAAAATCCCCCCAGAGCGACAGTCAATCAAAATGTACAATCTCCAGCTTTGCTGTAATTATCAATTTGAGGGTTTGTTTGTGATCTCTCATCTGTTTCCTGACACAATGTTTCTTGGTTTTTGGGTCCAACGTAGGGTTTCTTCTATGAGTTTACTGACTTGCCTGTTGCCGCTTCAACATAAATCAACATTCAGTATTAACTTTTATTTAAATACACTAATGCTGTGTTTTTTCAGGGTTAGCAACACATTTTATTTAATCCCAACCTCTGAGATTCATGCCACCAGCCCAGTACAATGGAGGTGAAGTGAATTGCTGGGGTTTGGGGGGAAAAATGACTTTCAAAAGTTAGAAAGAGTTTCCCTTTTACTGTGGATCAATAATGGAAATGACCCTTGTTGGGTCATATTGATCAATCAGCCACCAGGGGTCATCAGTTATCAGCAGAAGTGCTGATCCGCTGTCACCCTAGTGGCCCTTTTCTCACTCCACCCACACAGGGCAAATAAAGTCTGGGCTTCTAAAGATACTGCTTAAACAAGGCCAGTAAGTGTTTTATTTCCCCTCAGTACATATTTAGGACATTTGCACACTGAAAGTTTTGGTATTATGTTTTCCATTTTACATAATCGTTTGTATGTCATTGCCTTATCTTTGAGTATTTGCTGTATGCACATTTACTGTTACAATCTGTTTTAGGTCAAGAGGTGAACATAAACCAGAACAAAATCTAACAGATCATCTTGATGTTATCTCTGTTACAACATTAGGCCAGTATGTTTGGTTCTTTGGGTTTTTTTTAATCGTACAATTTCATGAATTGTGTTGAGCCTTTCCTGCTGTAGGCTGCAGATCTAGAAAATTGCACTGTACAGGTGCTAAAACATGTGACTCTCTGTTGCCTTTTTAACTCTGTGTTTTTATCTTTGAGCCATGAACCTTCAGAATTCCATGAACTGCTTGATTCCTTTTTCCTGAATGATCTCATGATTGTTTTATCCGGTTTGCTTTTTTTTTTCTTGAATATTATTTGTATGATAAAGCACTGGCACTGACTTATGAGATGTGTATTTATTTCAGTGCCTCTTTGAAAATATATTTTTAAACATGAATGAATAAAGAATGCTGTAGAATTAATGTAATCTTTTCTTCTGATTACTTTTAATAGCAGCATCACGTTAAAATCTGGCAATTTTATGCATTCATATTCACAGAGGAAACATCTGACCACTTTAAGGGGAATCGATTACAATTCCGTTACTAAATTACTATAATAACTTTATGTTTGTTGCTGACAGGGAGGATAATGTGTCTGATTATATGCCTTATTTCTTGCTGTTCACTACAGTGAACAATAGAGGCCAGTGTTACAGTACAGAGCGGGAGGTTTTCTGTTCACACCGTGTTAAGTGGATCGCTTCGGTTAGCTATTTTAAAATTACATGCTTGTTGAACACAATAGCCCTCTGATGACTCAGCGGGTCAAAGATCATATTAGGTGCTCATGCTGTCACTCGTCAGAAGCCTGAAGTATCAATCTGCACAATCTTTTCTCATCATACATATTTATCAAGAATAAAATCTTCTTTATCTTGTGATTTGCAGTAAGCCCTTTCTGATAGCAGTGCCATCATGCGGAATGACTGGATGTTTGCTCTGTGGCTTCCTAAATATGATGATTGTGTTTGAAAATATGTATTCCATCACGACGTCACCTCCTGCGGTAATTAATATTTGTGCGGAAAATGTCTGACACAGGAGTTCACAGTCGGCTTAGAACAGCACTTTCTGACCCAAACTGCTGATCTGTGCTGCAGTCTTTCACACAACCAATGTGGAAGTTTTAACAAAAGTTTTATATAAATGCAGCGCCAACAGAAATGGTCGACAGCAAGGTAAAAATATCCTAAATTTAGCCTACACTTAACCTGACATTGTTTTTTTTTTTGGGTGACTAAAATGCATTTGTTGCTGGGAAAGTATCCCTTTAATCATTGACAATCTTTGCAACATGTTAACAGTTAATAAGTAAAAGAAGGGCCCCTAAAATTTTGCTGAATGCTTAACTATTCTATGGATAATTATATGAACTGTCAACATGTGTCCATGCCTGTTTTTGGGAGGGGTGGTCACATGAAATCCTGTTGCGGAGCTGGGATCCAGAATGACTTTGACTGTAAGCGTTTGTTAGTATAATCATTATGTTGGAAAATAATAACCATGATTGTATCGCCCTGGGGAATAACAGGTAGTTACATGCAGTGTAAAGTTTGACACAGCAGCACAGTATAAAAACTGTTCCATCATCATTTTGTGATAATAAATTTTAATATTGAAGACTTTTACTTTTTAAAATGCAGATGACAGGAAAAGCAACTTTATATCTTGTCTTTTCCTAACTGTATGAATATAGCAAAGTTTTTTACTTTTATTCCTAAATTGTGAAAAGTATTTTGGTTTTCAATGCTATTGTTCTGGGACTTGTGTTGCACCCCACAGTAACGCTAAATACACCATGAAGGTGATAATTATCTTGTAGTTTGTCATCGAATTATCCTATTCTCATAAATGAAAGTCATTTAGTCTTTTATTATTAATATATATATATATATATATATATATATATATATATATATATATATATATATATTTATTTATATTTATTTATATTGTTATATATCATAACAGTATTGACTCGGTGAGTAATATTTTTATTAATGCAAAATACATGTTAATAATACAGTCCCAGACACAATCTTTACTATAAACTTCTTTAATTCAAGTATTAGTCATTAAGGCAGTGTTTGTATATTTATGTTGAATGTCAACACTACATTAAAAATAAAAAAGCGAATGCTCAGTAATCACTATCACAATTTCAATTAAATGAATGCATTAAAAAAATTACAAAACAAAGTGTATGAAAATACAAAATGGCCATTTTCTAAATTTACAAATGGTAATGTCTTGACATGAACATGTTCACATAAAAGTAAAAAAAAAAATCCTTTCTGAATGATTGCACACATCAGAAAACACATCAGAAAGAGAACCGGTTTTACAAAATATTTTAACAAAGAGGTGACATCTGCTCTCATTTTTGCCAGTCATAAAATATTTGATTTGACAAACCAATGGCAGTGATGCATTTAACCAAAAAATGCATTAATTTCATTTTTTTTCTCCAATAAAAATATAAATTGCAGAAGCACCAAATGATGCCTCAGATACCTGTGAATCCTTACATTTTTTTACAAGATCAGATCATAAATGTTTTTTCTTAGGTGACTGGTGTAAAGGGCAAGAGCACAAGTGTGTAGCAATGAGCCCTGCTTTCAGATTAAAACTGAAGAAACCTTCTTGTGAGGACACACAACCTTTATCCTCGCAATGCATAAGCGCTTTGTCTTTAGGTCAGGAAGCATTTAACTTTCCTTTTGGAAATGATTTTCAGGTCTTAGGTTATCTAAGGTCTTGTCGCCTGGACTCTGGACTCCGGGCTTAGAGACATTCTTGACTTTGGCTAAAGGATTGAAGTTGAAATAGCTTTCATCTCATTTTTTTTTTATTTTTGATGTGAACAACCTTAACAGTCTTGACGGGAACTAATGTAAGACAAAAAAAAAACACATTTGTGACTACAAAACAACTGTTCATTAAAACACTAGATTAGCAAGCATGTACAGACTGGATGCATATGATGATGCCTCCTGCGTTTGCATTTATTGGACCTCATTCGCTCATGTCACTCATACTAAGTATCATGGACATTTGAAACGATCTCGAGATTCACCTACTGTAATGTTGGAGTGAAACCTGCAGATTCAGTGGTTGAAAATAAGCTACGTGTGTGCTCCTTTAGTCTTTCCTACTACTAATTCCCTTTCCTTCCTCTGAACAACTTATTTATAGCCAGGATGTTAGTTGGACGAAATGAAAGGAGGCAATAGACCACAACTGCCAGGATTTAGAGATTAGAGGCGTAGCGACGCCAACATAACTTCAGTCCACCCACTAAGCAAACAAGTTTATAATGCAACTAAAAGATTTTTTTTTTTTTGTTACCGGAATACCTTTGAGTAAATTTAGAAGGGTTTCCCCAAAACTCAGGAAGAAAAGCACTTCACAACATTGTTTCAGTCAGTTAAACCAACCTTGGAGGGGTTAGAAGACATATGGAGGAGGAAAGGGCAGCTGCAGTTGATGTACACATGAAAGGATTAGTCTAAGAGAAGCCCTGGAAGGCGTCATGTGCAATTTACTCTGGTTGTTGTAGTATTTCACCCTGTAGATCCATAGGACACTCTTCCTAATTGGACACTTTTGGTAATGTATATTTTCTTGAACAAAGCTTCCTAAAAGGCAAACTCACAGTGCTACTTATTGCAGCATTGTTACAGCTAAAAAGACAAAGTACTATGCCTAAATTCCCTTTTTTTTAACGTAGGCTGCTCTACACCACGGAGTCTTCAGACTTGCTCTGTGCTACTGAAGGCATACTGTTTGCATGCAGGACGGCAGCGTGAATTGTATGAAACAGCAGGCTGCTCATGTCTTTGTCGTTCTTTCCAAAGAGCTGTCCCTTCTGCATGGCATCGATGAGTGAGGTGTTACAGCCGGCGAACAGCACGCTCACCCCGATCTCTTTATATTCCTTGACTAGCCCCTTAAACGTGGCCATGCCTGTTGAGTCTATGAAAGGGATGGCAGAGCAGTCCAAAACCAGTGTGTGGAAATCAAGTTCTCTTTGAACAAGTCCTACAAAAAGGTCCCCGTTGACTTTTTCGCCGTTTGCCTTGGCCTGTTGCATGGACATCTCCTTGGCCTTCTTCTCTGCCTTTCTCCTCTTAGTCAGCTCCAAGAAAGGTTCAACCCCCACTGCTTTGTAGAGGGATTTGAGAAAGGAATCCTTGTTGGCGTAGTAGAGAGGAGCCTGGAAGCGGAAGACCTGAACCCGCGGTGGTGGCATGAGGTTTTTGTACTCCTCCATGTCCTCATAAAGATCAGTGTCATCGGCCCGGCCGAGGAGAGAGACCTGAGATCAGACATCATATTAGATGAGATTACTACTATATTCTGGTTTAAAATCTGAAATTAATTCGGCTTTTGTTCCATTATCAGCATCAAGTCGCTGACCTTAGGCTTCTGGGTCTTGAAGATGATGCAGATCATGGCGAAGATGATTCCAACCAGGAGGCCAAGCTCCACACTGATCAGCGCCGTGGCCGACATGGCAACCAGCCAAACAATGGCGTCGCTCCGGCTGGCACGCCACTTAGCCGGGATGTCCCTGAACTTCCTCAGTGCCCCGCGAAGGCTGACAATGATGATGCAAGCGAGAACACACTTCTGGAGAGCTTGGAAGAAAGGTGCGAAGAATAGGAGAACCAGAAGGACAACCAGGGCACTGACCAGACTTGATATCTAGATGAGGAGCAGAGAAATGCAGAAAAGCAGAGATACAGGAAAAAAGAGATTGATTTCGAAACATTCTGAGCACTGAGGCTTTGCACGTAACCTCGGGACATTCTTCAGTGCTGTCTCTAGAAACTGCTACAACTTGAAACTTCAATAATATGAAATCAGTCCTTTTCTGACCTGTGTCTGGCAGCCTGTCGAGTCCTTCACCATGGTTTTTGCCAGAGCTGCGCTCGTGGTAAAACAGTGGAAGAAGGAGGGGATGATGTTACAGAAGCCAATGGCCAGCATCTCCTGGTTGGGACGAACCGTGTAGCCATTTTTCTTCGCAAACATCTCGGACAGTGACACTGTGAAAGCAAAGCTAGGTAGACGAAAATGAAATTATATTTTACTGATCAGATGAGGCATCAATCAAATGCTTCATGCATTCTAGTCAATTACCACAATAATTTCATTTTCTCGACTGTCACATAAACGCATTGAATGTTCTCACTGTTCGTTTTTTTTTTTTTTTTTTTGTCTAGATAGTGCAATCAGATCTCTGTCTGGTAAATGAGGGCATGCGAGATAGTAATCTAACTCCTAAATTGCAGATAAGAAACATTTGTTGATGCAAAGCCAAGAAATCGGTTGTACATTACCTAATGACAGCTAGAGGGATGGCATCCAGTGCCAGTCGTGGCATCAGGCTAAAGTTTGGCACCTCTGGGGGGATGAATCCTGTGGGGATGTGACCAGAAACGCTGGAGCCATAACGGCTGTTCAACTCGCCAAAATGGCTGGCCAGTGTCGCTCCGGCCACGACGACCAGCTCAGTCGGCAGAGGGATTTTTAGACGATCTTTGTAGCGCTCCTGGATCTCTTTTCCTGCCACTATAATTAAAACATGAGGACAAAATTCTCAAGGGCATTACTGAACAGTAAAAAATGTCTTGGACTTTCAGAATTCTAAATCACAAACATGGTTAATTAAATATATTTGTAATTCAACATAAAGAAATATGTTTATTTACCTAATACAGAGATACAGACAGCACTAGTGATAAGGTCACACAGGTTGGTCTTATGAATGTTGGCGAAGATGTTGATCCAGGTGATGACAACTGTGCCATAGCCCTGGTGACGAGGAATCTTTAGACCCAACAGGTATTTAGCCTGCACCGTCAGGATGGTAAAAGAGGCTCCGGTGGCAAAACCATCCAGCATGGGAGCCGAAAGGTAGACTGACACGAAGCCGAGCTGGAACACGGCCATCAGGACCTGGTAAAGGATCACGAGGTAGAGGAGGGCAGAAAGAAACCTCAGGAAGAGTTACGGGACAGTGGAGAAAGATGACAATTATTCCAGCGAACTAACCTGATAGACGCCAACCAGAAATGTGAGGGCAGCAGCAATGGCGATGGCGTATGATTCCTTATTGTACTGCAGGCCCATTAGCTCCACATGTTGCAGGTCACCTGCTGTGAGGTTGATGCCCAGTGAGCCATTTGTCACACCACGACCAGAAGCCGAGGCGTCTTCACTGAGGTCAAAACCAGCCAGGAACAGCTCCTTATCCACCACCTGCAAGTAAGAAAAAATTGTCAAGCAGAAGAATTATAGAGCTCATGGTTTTATATACATCTTCAAAACATGAATTTGAGTATTTCATTACCTGTCCAACCATGAGGCTCATAAGACTAAAGATCCCCACAGAAACATGTTTGGACGTCCCCATGATGAAGTATATGATGTTGGCATAAAACGAAGTGTATAAGCCATAGATGGGCTCGACTCCAGCCAGCAGGCAGTAGGCTATGGCCTGGGGTACCAAGATGATACCCACGATGACCCCGGACATCACATCACCCCAGACATACTCCCTGAGCTTGTATTTAGGCAGCCAGCGCACAACGGGGAAGAAACCAGTCAGCGTGGATCGGACTCTGGGCACAGAGCAGGTCATGCTCTTCTTCAGCTTGGATTTGAGGACCGATGCAGTCGGCTGTCGCTGGCGAACCCGCCGTTCCAGGATGGGTGTCGGGCCGGGATCTGTGACTGTGGTGACCTCCTCCATGGTCTCGGGAAGGAGGCGGAGGTAGCACAGCGATAGGAAGAGGGAGGGATGGAGGATAAGGTGGTCAGCTGTGCTCCTTGGTGGTCAACATAAAGAGGGAAAAGGATGGAGACATACAGGAAAAATGCAAATCGTTAATCTCATAGCATAATTTCCTAAATCCTAGGCAATTATGCTATGAGGCTGACAAATATCAGTGGAAATTTATCATTGACCCTAAAACTCAACCAAGTTATGTATGGCTGAATATGTACTATAGCAGAATAAGATGCCTCTACCTTTGCAGGTGTATTGATTTGCTTCTTTGTGCTTTACCACCACCAACTATTTTACCACCAACTCATCAAAATAGTGTGAAACACTGTGCAGCAATGTGTGTCAAGTCACCCATGCACTTGCATGCAAATGTGAACCTTCATACAAAGACGTACTCATACAAATATAACTCATAGCGCTAACTGTGGAAAACCACAAGAAGGGCCAACTTTAACACTCAAAATGTGGGGTCAAAATCGAAAGTTCAATCTTTTATGGATTCCTCGAAGATATAGTGAAGAATAAATGTTGCACTTGTTTTATGATGAGATATAGTGATCTCTTTTACACGGACCATTGGGTCGGTTATCTCATTCTGGAATCAGTGAATGATTACTCAGGATTACAGAATAAAGGAGTGTTGCAGTAAATAATTTCCATAACAACCTACACCAATATACGAATGAAACACAACGCAACCATTGTGTTAAACTTCAATGAGTAGTTGTGCAACATTACAGGATGTGCAGCCCTTGCAAAAGTACAAGTGAGGGACTAAGAGTTGGGGTCAATTAGCTTCTTTTCCCAAAGCACCAGTTAGTCAGTGACTAAGACAGCTTGCTTTAAGCCGCAGAGTTAAACCTTCTTCATTTTTTTAAGGATCAGATCCTGCTACTTTTATTATAAAAGCCTGTCCTATACAAATATTGTCATAGCCGTCTGATTTGAACAGTATGGATGTATAGACTCAGATACTTGGTGGTCTAAAAGCCATGTTCGAACAGTTATTAACCGATTCAAGAGACAGATTCTTTTGTCTTTTCCCCACAGCATTTTGCAGAGGTGTGGGTGCATAAAATAACCTTGTATTATTTTCTCGTTCACTTCTTTAATCCTGCTTTTGCCTCTCTTCATGTCTGTACTCCCCCGTCCCTATAGAGTTTAACAACTCTGATCATACACAGTTTGCCGCCGTAAAGTGACCTCGGGTGGCATTTCTGCAAAACTTTTTTTGTGCTGGGTCACTTCCGAGGTGCGAATGTGTATAACGGCGTGATCAGGGCGTTGCTGCAAAAGAGAGGCTTTCTACTTTTGTAGCGTCACGTGACATGTCTAAATTATGTTTTAATGGGTTTCCACAGGAAATTACCGCATGGAGGTTGCGCTCGGTTTGGCGTTCCATAATCCATAACTGACGCTTCCCATCTAGTTTACACTTCATGAAACACCGTCACTGCACTTATAAATGACACCCGTGATCAATGGGTCCTTTTTTTTTGGAGTAGCAGCTGCGTCTCGCCATGTCACAGAAACCATAAAACACGTGTTATCTGCATATGCCATCACCACAACACTGGCATGTGTTGCGATATAGACTTCCTGTGGCAGCCCTGCCGGCCCTCACAGGCTGATATGGCCGAGGGAAAATAAACGGCTAAATATTATTCTTATGATTATTTACATGGACATAACAAACCTGTTACATATACAGAAAGAATGACTAGTTAGACACTGTGGTGATGTCAGACAGATGATTACTATTAGTTTTAGAAAATGTCTCCTTAAAACAAGCCAACACAGAGCCCGGATTGTGTTTTCATGAATCTCTGCTGATGTTTTTTAACAGATTGAAGACACAGGAGACGATTTATGAAGCTATATAGTTTGAGTCTCATCCCAGGAAAAAAAAACCACATCTTACAAAAAAAAGAGGGCGAGATCTATCTCGTGTTTGTGTCGAAATGTCCCGCCAACAGCTAAAAACTGCCCGACTGAACAAGGTTTTCTTTCTGTGGAGGAACACGGTCACCTAATGAATTGCCGAGCATGAGAGGAGTCACACGGAGCAACTCTTAAAAGCCCCAAAAATGTAATTTACTTTCTTGTCAACCCCGAACAGTAAACGACTGATTAAATCGGATACTGTGACTGTTACAAAGCAATCCACTCCACCTTTAATCATGTGATATAAAAGCTCCCCGCTGGTGTTTAGAAACGAGCTGAAAGCTTCCTCTTAGAGCGGAGGTTGCTTTGAGGTCTTTCATGTATTCTTTATGTGTAAAGGGAATGTGTAAATTACTGATGTAACAATGACAGGTGATTGATGAGATAACTGATTTTTTTAACTAGTTTACCTTTACCAAATCACTGCATCAGCTTCAGTAATTTCCCCCTGTTTTTTTATTACAGGGATATGGAGATAAGGGCCTTGGTGGATTTTAAAGTCATTGCTATTGAAACAGTCTATTGTCCCCAGTCGAATGTCAGCTGTAAAAGACACAGGACATGATGTAACCCTGAACAATTTGCATAGCAGTTAACAAGTGGCAGATTTTTCCAATGTGGTTTGGAAAAGATGAAAAGCATGATTAGAAACTCCAAGTTGGAGTGAACTTGCAGAACTACAGAATCCGTATGATTCAAAAGTTGCTCTTCTGAAGACTATATTTTGTTCTAATTTGTTCACTGTGAAAAGTCTCTCGCTGACCCAGCACCACCATCCAATTGTAAGATCTTGTAAGTCTGGATTTCCCACCTGTCCAGATGTTAATATAACACATATGCAAAGGGGAAGTATTACAGAAAATCGAACTATTTCATGTGACTTCACGTTTATCAAAGGACTTACCTGGCATTTAAAAATATTCTGACTTATGTGCACATCGTTTTCCTTTGCTGATTTGCATCATATATCAAATTTTTATGATGCTTTCCTAAAAGAAATCCTCTTGGAAAGCGTCTGTTTTTGCATGCAAGACTTTTCTGCTTCCAAACCCAAAATGTTCAAACAGTGTTACAGTAAGTGATGTCGTGATTACTACTTACCTGCAGATTTGAGCAGCACCACTGTCTGATGTCTTGTACTTAAAGCGTTTCCCTGCTCACTGACCTAACTTCTGGTCACTGTCTGTCCGTCTCTGTCTCTCTCTCTCTCTCCCACCGATGTCAGCTCGCAGAAGATGTGAGTGTGATCTCTGCTGGATAAATACCGAGATAAGAGCAGCCCTTTGCTCGCCCTCAAACTGTGTCCTATTGGCCTGATCACCAAGGGGTGGGCGGGGCTTTCCATCATTTGCATTAACTAAAAAAAGTAAATTACTGTGTGTGTGTGGAGTGGCCATCTCTGAGCAACACGTTAAACTTTGTTAATTTTTATCCCTCCTGCTCCGGGCCCAAAATCACACTCATCAGCATGTCTGTCTGTTTAAATATATCATGCACATAGAATGTGTTTACACAGCAAAGCATGAGGTTTACCTGAGATGCAACAAGCAAAGACATGTCGCTGTTATTCATTTTCTATTTATATGCATGATTTGCATATCTCTATAGTAGATATATAAATATCAGCTTCCAGAGAGTCTAAACTTCTACAGTTATCATGGTCTCACTTACAATCTTGTATAAAGGTTCCACAGTGCTGACAAAAATAAAGGCATCATTGATGTCCACGAGGGATTATCAGCTTCACGGAAGCGAAGCTTAAACAAGTCTGCATGTATATGTATAATTTTCCTGCTCACAAAAAAAAAGGACTGCAGTGGCTGCTCGGTGTAGGAAAACAATCTACAAATGCGACTGAATGAATGACCGGTACTGTTCGTCTCGCGCTTTCAGCATTTGGGTGTGTGTGGAATCTTTCTGACACACCCTTTAGTTTAAGGCCTGTTTTGGGGACACGGCAGGTCACTGTCATTTATGGGGACAGCAAGCCAAACATGTCATCTGTTATATGTTTCTATTAAATGAATTTATTTATTTATATATAACTTAAATAAATTCTGTAGCTGTTATCTTTAGGGTCTACATCTGTATTCCCATTTTAAAAGTCACACAGGTAATGTGTGTGGGGATAAAGATTATTATTATTTTAATTAGCCTATATTAAGATGAATAATGTAGACATGACATCATCAAAACTAATAGTTTTATAACCTCTAATAGGAAAATAAAACCTCAGTTTCATTAGCATCTCTCAAACTGCAATATAGGGCTCAGATTTAGTGTCTGAAACAAAAGTGGGTCTGTATGTGTGCATGTGTGTGTGTGTGTGTGTGTGTGCGTGTGTGTGGGTGGGTGGGTGCCTGTCTGTATCATATGGCGACTGAATGGCATCATTGTCACTATTAGCGTGAGGACGTTTACTTCAGTCACAGTGAGGATTTTTAGACTTGTAACACACCACAGGAACATCAAGGGAGAGGGGGTCTATTTTTATTAAGCGTGTATGTGTGTGTGTGTGTGTGGTTCTATAACATGACTGCATAGTAGGAAAGGAATGCCACCCCACCGATGACAAGAAGCTGACAAAAATAAATAAATCACAAGATGATCGGACCTCCCGTCTGTCTGGTCTTGTCCCCTCTCCTCATCTGAGAGGATAGGTGCACTGCCCCTTTAAATCCACCGGCAGCATCCATCTGTCTGCACGTCTGCTCCAGCGTCTACGAGCTTGTTCGTGCTTTATTATATTTGGATGCGATTCCTGTTTTTTTGTATTTTTTTCACATAGGAGAACACTCACCCAGAGAGAAGGAGCAGCTGGAACGTGTCCTGGAGGCAACATGAGCCATCCCTCCTCATCCAGCATCAGTCTGCTTTTGCCGTGTATATCACCATCCGCTCTGCTGCTCACTGGCTGCCGCTGCAGGCTCCTTCCTGCTTCCTCCTACTGCAAAGCATGATGGGAGTGGCAATCATCACAACCACCACCACCACCACCCCTCCTCATCCCTGCACGCTGACTGGAGCCGGCCAGACGGGGGGAGGGGAGGGACTGCTGACAGCGGATGGTGGTTACCACGGTGACTAAGCCCCCGCTGATGTCCGTGGAGACAACATCCTCTCAGTACAAATAAATAAGTGACAATAATCTGGATGTTTCATATGATGGTAATCAAAAGGATGTTTCTTAAAGAACCTTCATGCCTTTTCCACTGAAAATCTAGAATTTGATGCATTTTATGGTTTATATAAAGTTATATAATATATTGTTACATCCACTTCACAGTGGGGTGTTATAAGAGACAACAAGCTGCATATTATACACTGAATTTAATCATAATAATTTTGCTGAATGTATTTTTTTCACTCTAATGAACAGGAAAATCATTAGTTTGCTCATTTAAACTCAACTTTCTAAATTTATTTGAAACTGCATTTAAAGAATTTATTATTATTATTCCATCCATCCATCCATTTTCTATCCCGCTTATTCCTTTTCAGGGTCGCAGGGGTCTGCTGGAGCCTATCCCAGCGCATTTATGGCGAGAGGCAGGGGATACACCCCAGATGGTCGCCAGCCAATCGTGGGGCACACACACCATTCACACACACACTCACACCTATGGGCAATTTAGAGTTTGCCAATTAACCTGAGCATGTTTTGTATTGTGGGAGGAAGCCGGAGTACCCGGTGAAAACCCACGCAGACACGGGGAGAACATGCAAACTCCACACAGAAAGGTCCCAGACCCAGGCCCCAAGGCGGTCTTGAACCTGCGACCTTCTTGCTGTGAGGCAACAGTGCTACCCACTGCTCCACCGTGTCGCCCATTATTATTATTATTATAAAGTTTTCATTTTTAATTTTTTTTTCTGCAACCTTTAACAATGTTAGTTCATTTCAGGTTAAATTGATCAGTTTAGATACATGAGGCCAATAAAGATAAGACAACTTACTTATTTTAGTTCACAACTTTGAACAATTAGTTTGCATGGCAAGAATCAATGTTCTGAGATGCGGATGTGTGAAAGCTTCTTTGGGGCTTTAGATTCCAACCAAGAAACAACAATCAACCTTGTTCTCATGTGACTGAAGAGAAAAGTGAGAAGGATTCACGGATACAGGTGGCGAGACAAGACCCTGCAATGAAGTACTCGTTTTAAACATCACATTTTTAGCCAATTATAAATGTTAATGTCAGTGGACAATAAAGATCTCAATTCCTATGTCTTGTTAGAATTGAAATGTTGTATCTAAGGACAAATGAATCACGCGAGGTACCAGCTGTCGAGTCCGTTGCTCACTGTAATCACCTCCCTGAGCGTAAAAGACTCGGTTTGAGTATTTGAAGAGGGGGTAAAAACGGCATCTTGTTGACTCAGCAGAACACGCTCCTCACTTTATATCCAATCTACAGCAAATCACACACTTTATTAATCACTATGGTGCATCCGCTTGTTTTTGCCCTTATTTTTTATTTTTTATGAGGCAAACTTTAAGATCGAATTCTCAAATACTGTTCTCAAATGTGTGATCATGAGCACTTCTCCTCTGCTGAGATAATCCCTGCCCTGTTAACAGGTGTGGCGCATCAAGATGCTGATGAAACAACAGGATTATTGCAGGTGTGGCTCAGACTGACCTCAATAAAAAGGCCGCTCTTAATCGGGCTGTTCGCTTTTATGCGGGAAGTGTGGGGACTCAATAAAAGTGTGGGGACAAATACAAGTGCAGTGCAACACATTGCCTTCACATAGGGTTGAGCAATATTTGAGAGGAGCGGTTGTTTTGTGTATGTAGAATATGTTGGATCTTTTCCAACATATGTTCATCACATAAAAAATGGGAGCAAAAGCATAAGTCTTATATAAATATATGTATGAGATAAGTTTCATATTAGCAGAGACTGTAGAAGTGCTACAAATCCTGCAGGTGGACTTATTATAGCAGGAAAACACAGCTTTGGATGGTGTCTTTCTTCTGCTTAGGCTTCCCAGTTAGTAGAAAAAAGACATTTTACTGCAGCTTTGTCTCCATAGCGACTTCATACGCTGTCAACCTCAACACTTCCAACAACTAAATCTATTTGAGTTGCTGGTGTTGCAGCAGCATCTAGTGGTTGTACAGAGATAAGGATGTTAGAATTCTCTGCTTACTAAGCAAACCTGCACACACACATGAACACACACAGCAACTATGCTGTCTAGTATTTCTTGCATTTTGTTTTTTACAATTTAGTTGGAAGCTTGTGAAAGGGCTGATGTTCTGATGGATGTAACCGTGGATTTTATTTAAAGTCCCCTCCAGACTTGTGCATGGTGGTTTTCTCGTTTAATCAAAAATGATTAAGATGACATACTCTTTCCCCCTCATCGGGAAATCCACACTCAATATGCAGATATTTATTGGTACAATATGCAACTAATAGTAATGAACTCCTTCCCTGATTGGTTAATCGCCGGCAGACTTGTAGCGAGCTTCAATCAGCTCAGAGACTGTTCTCCGTGGCAGGGGGAACGATTGGGGATAATCACGTTTGCTGTTACCAAACACGCCTCCAGACCAGCGGCTTTGTGTGTAATTACCGCCTCCCGCAGCCAGCAATAATAGGGCACTGTTTAAAAAAAATTATCAGATGCATCAGAACATTATTGGAAAAGCTTGCGGGCTTCTCAAAAATATGAGTTTGGGCCCCTCCAGGTGATCGTAAAATGAATTTTGGATGCTATGATATGATAAGCACGAAAGGTCAAAAGGACACAGTGTTATAATGGTGCAAATGCGCCGGTGTGCAGGTTTTTTTAAGATTGGCTGTGTTCTCATTGTCATTTGCAGAACTGGAGCATCGTGATCAGGCACGTTTTTTTCAATTAATTAATTTATTTTTTTTATCAGATCTACTGCACACATGAACAACTAGTAAACAGATACATATAGATATCATATGGACATCTATATGCATATTGCCAATGGAGGCAAATAGAGACCTCAAAGCAATGAAGAGTATTTAAGCATATTTAATAAATCAAGTGGATGTTCACCTACTTTCTCCTTTTTCCTGGCAGTTTGGCCTCACAGGTCAAGTCGGTGTGGCGTCATCCAGGATTCGGACTTACCATGAACAAACCCACATAAAGCTCCCAGCGATGGAGCCCTTGCGAGTCTTTCTGACCTCTAGTGGTCAAAACCAATGCTGCTTTTAAAACACAATCAACGTGAACACTCTGACACACTCCTTTTTTTATGTATTTATTTATTATTGTGGTGACATTAGACATCAACATCCACCTCTGTGTAAATCAGCTTATCTTGAACGAGTAAAACACACATCAACCGCTGTTGGGAAATTTCCCCTGCGGAGTCCCTTGTGCTGTATAACAGTTATGTGCAGTGCAAAAATGAAAAAAAAAAGTTTTTCATTCGTTTGTGTAACAGTCTTTAAAGTGAAACGAGCATCTGCTGCAACGAAAACAGGATTTGTACCGACGGTTTCAGCTGTTGTGTGTTTTATTTATTCCCAAATGTGAAAAGCTGAGGAAAATGTCCTTTTTTTGATTGATTATTGTGTGAAATTGGTGTTTATGGCGAGAGAAAGAAAGGAAATGGTTGCTCGTTTAAGAAAATAACAAAAAAGTAGTCGTGAAATGAATGAGTTCGCCCTTGTACGTGTTGGACACACACACACATGTTGTTTTTTATCATGTTTAGTCCTTTTGACTTGTTGTGGCTAATGAATCTGTGACCAGATCCGATCAAAATTTTACCAGCTGCACGTTTCAGTTTCCACAAGTGTGAGGAAATACGAAGAAGAACCGTTGGATATTTGCTGCGAAGGCCACACGTAGCTGCTAGTCCAAGCGGCCTCGGAGGCTTCTCATGTGGCCGCCTCACGGCTGTGTGCAAAAAAATAATTGTGTATTCGCTCCGTGAAATACGACTTCCTGTTTCTGGGTGCTGGGTGCCTTTCTTTCTCCATATTGTGTAATCCTTTCCTGGCGGGGACGTGTTTTTGTCACAGATAGTACGCATTCATGCCGCAAGCTTTTAACCTTTTAATCAGCCACTAGCCAGACAATCTATTCCTAAGCTGTGTGTGTGTGTGTGTGTGTGTGTGTGTGTGTGTGTGTGTGTGTGTGTGTGTGTGTGTGTCTTTTCTGGCTGCTGGCAGTGTGCGTTGCTTTCAGTGCTTTCACATCATATCATAATCACCTTCTAAATATTCTTGTCTTACCACTTTCCAAAAAACAAAAGATTGTGGATTTGAAAAAATGAATCAATGCTGCTTCTTGAAGGACAATGATGATGATGATGGTGAGGATGATGATGATGATGAGGGTTATTT
Source organism: Eupleurogrammus muticus (assembly GCA_036785175.1). Taxonomy (NCBI): domain Eukaryota; kingdom Metazoa; phylum Chordata; class Actinopteri; order Scombriformes; family Trichiuridae; genus Eupleurogrammus; species Eupleurogrammus muticus. The sequence goes on along the minus strand of JAYKQN010000013.1, from coordinate 14,256,354 downwards.
TTACATCTTGCAGAGCTGTGCAACAAATCCAACATAACATCGTAATTCTTGGAACTCAAAGAAGTAAAGTGCAACAATAACTTATGTGCCGTTAAAAGGTTTCGGGAAAGCATCTACTGCCCGTCTGTAAAAAAAAAAAAAAAAAAAAAAAAAAAAAATCCAATTCGCTTCTAACTCTGCATCTGCAGCTGTTTGCAAACAGGATATAAGATGCGGATTTAAAAACCTTCACAAACACGGAATGTTGTCAAAGAGGTTCATCGAACCTCCTTCTTCCATTCGTTTGATCTGGAACCTCTCGCTTTCCATCCTGTGATCCAGATGCAGAACAGTTCTTTGGATTTTAGAACCTGGCGACGTAGTGGCAGTGTGTTTGAGTCCATGGACACAGGTCCTCTATTCCCTTAATTGTACTCATTTGGAGTCTGCACCCGGTAGTTTTACCTGTCAGTGCTGTATTAACCCCGCCGCATCCACAATTATATATTTAAACCAAAAAAAAAGCAATGATGAGGCTGGTATCCAGGCAACGAGAGAAGTCCCAAAGGTCCACCACATCCGTCCGTACGGCGACACCATGGCGGGCCCATCTAAAGCGAGTCCTGGGACTCCTGTTCGTTGGCCAGTATCGTGCGTCCGTTGTCGCTGTAGCTCCGGTTCGGCAGGAAGGACAATCTGCAAGAAAGAAAGACAGGAGGGTGTTGGGTGAAGAGTCAAAAGGAAAACAAATTTGAATGGCTTCATTTAAAAGAAAAGCCCATTCTATGAATAAATAACTCACATACAATGCAATTTAATATCAACTGGGCAGGACAGGTCAAAATACACTTTTTACACTTTTAATTAACCTTCAAATTACAATGAAACCCTTCTGAAGTTTAAATATTATGATGTCTCACTTACTGCATTTCAAATTGCTTGTTGCTCTGTAAGAAGCTCACCGATTAGGAACTGGTCACATTTTGTAAAGTGGGCCATGTTGGGCCATTTAGCGGCCCGGTTCTGGCCCCAAGGCCACAAGTTTAAAACCACCCCCCCTTTTTTTTTTTTAACGCTGAATTGCCGGATGTCTCCTATTTCACTATGAAGTTTGTTCTCTGGCTGGATCCAAGTTTCCACAGCACACGTTATAAGTCATTTGGCTTCGAATTCGCCGCGATATGACAAATCATTCGATTTTCAATGAGCGCCGATAAACTTTTCACCTCCTGCAGATAAATATGATAACGGCCCTCTCATGTTCAAAATGTGCACATTTATCATTCCGCGCAGCGAGGCTCAAACATTCGACTGAATGAACAAAAAATACAAAAAGAAAAAAAAAAAACGTGCATTCTTGAGTGGAAGGGGCCTTTACGGTTAAGAGAGTGAATGTCGTACCGTAGCGCTGCAGGATCTGGTGTCTGTGACGGGCTGAGTGGGAACAGAAGAGTAATAGGCATGGGAAATAAGACGAGAGCGACTGGGAACCGATGCCGGCATTTTTCTCAAAGTAGGCGCCAAAAGAGGAGGGAGACATGAGAAACATCCGACAGTTTGCGAAGGAGAAACAGGCGGATAATGGATGGCGTGGTAACAGAAGGGTACGGCATTTGTTTTTGCAGTGACGGTTTATTTAATGTATCAATAAAAAAAAAAAAACACAGGAAAAACAAGGAATAATAATTGGCAATGTAGTGTGTGTGTGTGTGTGTGTGTGTGTGTGTGTGTGTGTGCTGTATATTTTTACTGGTCTGTTCACAACCAAACGGACTGAGCTCAAGAAAACATGGGCAATTTAAATCTTAACATTAAAACACGGAAACTGATTGCAAAAAAAAATGCAGCAATTACATGTTGGTGGTCTTTGAAATATATCAGGGTACATAATGCTGATCTTTAAGAAAGCTTGGATATTAACCTGTCTCTTTTGTACTCTGATCAAACTGATAAAAAAGTTATCTTACTCATATGTGAACATGAATGTGTGTTAGCTACAGAATCGTTTAGAACAGCACATACTCTTACGTGTTATCTCTTTAAATACCCTTACGAAAATTAACCATGGTTTTACCATGGGAAATACCGTGGTTTTACCATGGTTTTTTGGGTCATGGTTTACCATGGTTTTTTTGTGGTAACCATGGTTATACTATGGTTTTTATGTAGTAACCATGGTTCTACCATGGTTTTTGGAAGTACCATGAACCAACCATAGTAATACTATGGTATCCAAAAACCATGGTAGAACCATGGTTACTACATAAAAACCATAGTATAACCATGGTTACCACAAAAAAACCATGGTTAACCATGGTTACCCAAAAAACCATGGTAAAACCACGGTATTTCCCATGGTAAAGCCATGGTTAATTTTCGTAAGGGTACAGACTGTAATCTTTAAAGGTCAACCTAAAGAGCAACTTAAAGGTCCCATATCATGTGAATAGCCACTTCTGTTTTCTTTTACTCTAGATAAGGCGCTAGTGGTTATACAGTATAAAAGCTGTTCAGTGCTTCAAAACTCTCAAAATATCAGGCATGGCCTGGATTTAGAAGCTTTGACGGCTCGTTTGTGCTTTTGTTGACTTTGTGATGTCATACAGTAGCTTCCGCCATCTTCAGAGGTCTCCAGCATGACCAACCTGCCCCCACTGTTGCACACACAGGAAGGAAGTTTATTGGAAATAAGCCATCTGTCACTCAGACAACAGCCAGCCAATCAGAGGAGAGGCCATGAATAGTAATGAGACAAACACAACCTGTGGCCTCTGGAGCTCCAGCGAGGCACGACAGTGAGCGCTTGAATAATTTGAGATATTCTTTTTTTTAACTTTAAAATTCTGAATAAATAGTCTTAAAAGTATTTTAATAATATTAACAATAATAATACATTTTATTTGTATGGGACTCTATATTTGCAAGAAATCTCAAAGTGCCACAAGAAATAAGGGAGGACGAGAAGCTCAGTCTCCAAGTGTCCAGAACAAAAATCTTCATTGACCTTAGATCCTGATATACTAGTATAGTATGTTGCCCTCTGCAGGTAAATACTATTTGAAGTCCTCCTTATACTATGCCTACTGCATGCTTACTATAGAATTTACATATCCAAACACATATTCAGTGGTGGGATTAGAAAGACTATAGAGTCAATTAAGCATTGTGCAAAATTTGCATGGAAGCTTTTACAAAATCCCCATAAACCCCGTGATTGAAACTCCTGAAAAGCCGCGGGGATGAGCATTTCACTGCTGACAAACATTTGATTTTTTTTTTCCCACTGAAAGAGCGGTGCATAATGAGGGGAGGAAACATTCTCTTCTGTGAGAAAACCGGATGCCTCCACGAGCAAGGAGCTACTGGAAAACACATACACAGACACACACACACACACACAAGCAAACAAACACACCTGCACGGAAGCCTGAGGAGAATCCTTCCCGTAAGTCCCCGTGATTAGCGAGCTGAGGATCAGATAATTCACACACACACACACACGTATGTGGAAGCGTCTCCAGGGTGGGTGAGGAGGCGATGGGGGAAAGATAAACACAAATGTTCTGTAACTTCTGCTCTGCTGTTCTGTGTGTTTTTCTGTACCGGGAGGCTGTTTACTGTCCAAACACAGCTCGCTCTCACTCCCTCTCTCTCCCCGTCTCCCGTCTCTCATGTCACGGCGCTTTACGGACAAAGTTCCCCACAGCCACCATGGCAGGGGTCAGCGTTAATGAAACAATACCACCCCGAACTACTGAGGAGGAAATTCAGGGAAACAGTGGACCGGATTACAAATAAACACAGGATGACGGCCCGAGGTCATGAGCCACCCCGCAAGAAAACCCAAGGCCGCCTCTTTCTCATTTTACATTCATATCTTCGTGGCAAAGAGATTTTTGGAAGAAGTGTAATTGCAGCCTCCGGATGACGCTCCGCTGGCAACGTGTTTGTTCCGACGCGAGGAGTGTGACATTCTTATACCCAGTGAAAAGTCAGGAGGAGGCGCTCGGGGTGGATGGTCGGGTGTAAAAATCGGAGGCCGGTGTTAGCTGGGGAAAAAAAAGAAAAAGTCCGGACTCATGCTAAAAGTCGGAGTTCACTCCCTCAATACTGGACGAGACCATTGGCAGATAAATGTACTTCAAGTATTAAAGTGAAATCCCTTTAAGCATATGTGACATTAGTAGCAAATACAATGAACAAAAAAAAATTAGCTGAATAATTGTGTGAAAAGATTCTCTGGGATCCATAAAAGAAAGACTTTCAGTCACAATAAGATCCACAGAAACATGTGCTTATGTCACTACATCACCATCCATGTCCATGTGGCCTGTGATTGTGCAGAATAACCTGCATAGACCTACATGTATAAACCAGCACACACATGACCCACCACAACTACTGATTTATGGCTGCCACATCAGTGCAGTGTAACACTGGCGCATGAATGTGTAAGCAGCGTGTTGCTGTTGTCGCTGTGGTTCCGAAGGATCCGCAGTTAAACGTGAGGGGTGGTGAGATGATTTATGGGAAGAAGAAAAAAAAGAAGCTCTGACACACAGAGCTGTTAGAAGTTTAGAATAGAGAATAGAAATATCACGATTCAGAGGAATCTAAATCCACCATACGGAATAGTGGAGAAGAAAGTAGATTATTTCCCCCCCTGTTATGTAGTAAATAGCAAATAAAGTACAAAACTGCACTTGAGAACAGTAACTCTAATTCTCATTAGAGTATTGTGTCTTTACTGTAAAATAAAAAAATACTGTGAATTCAGTTGTATTGTGTGATTGATTTTACATGAAAAAAATCAATTAAACACTGATTTCAGTCGTATTCACAGTATTGGGTGATTAGCTGTATTATATTACTGTAACTCACTACTGACTACTGTAATTTACTACAGTAATTCCTTACTATTATGGTTTTTAGGTAATACTGTGACTACTGTGATTTATTATAACATATACAGCAATCTACTGTAATAACCATTTAGTTACTGTGTTTAACGCAGTAATTAACCGCAGTTTTACAGTGCAGCTACAACCAAAACAGTAAATGTCCTCGTTTTCAGATAAACAAATCTGCTCCACTAATTGGCTTATTTATTCTAGAGTTATTTACCGAGTCGGGTCTAGTTTATTTATTGATTCTACAGTCTCTCTCCAGCAACACAACATCCCCTGTCCTCAGCGCCCCCTGCGAAGCGTTCGGAGCACGTTAGTGAAGCTGTAATTGAACCACACTCAGCCGAAGGCGTCCCACGGACAGATATCACCACGCCGAAATGAAAGCGGCGGCTGAAATGTGAGAACACGGAGCATCTTCCTCTACAGCATTCCTTATACGTGAGTAACCAGGAGAAGAAAAAAAAATGACTGACATCCCAGCAGCTTCCATCCAGAGCAACAAGTCCCCGCTGCCCGGGGAGGAGTTCATGAATTGTCAACCCTTAAATAGCCCCTCTACTTTTTAGTTTCTCTTCTGCCTTGTGCGACAACTCTCATATATATAAGCATCATTAAATCAGATTATTATATCAGATTCAGCTTCAACCTGCAGCTGAAGGCCGATTCACACCCAAAATCACATGCACAGTGTGACGTCTTGTCACCATCGATTAATCCACTTGACTAATTCAGTTGAGCTACAGGTCACTGTTCTCCCTGACATACTGTATATGGTATTGTTCATTCTGTAGGCAAAACACGGCCATGTTATCCTTAAAATCTTATCTGTGAGGCCAAAGCAGATGTTTTGACTACATGTCAGATGATGTATGACACTCAAACACATCCATGTTAAACATATTAGTCCACTTTTTGCAGCATACGTCTTCCCTTCGGACGTTCAGCGTAGCGGATTTTTACCGCATGCGGTGTGGCTTCAATTTAGAGCGTCTCAACTGCAAGGATTAAAAAAACATATTTTTTTTCAGCTGGTAAACAGAACATTCCCAGAGTAAAAAAAAAAAAAAAAACTAAATTGGGGAAAGGGAGTGTTGGAACTTTCCCACAAGTTAAATCAAATCTTATAACATCGGTTTCATGAAAAAAAAAAGGAAAAAAAAAAGTGTTTAGTGGTTAACTCCTTCCAGAGATTTCCACTAATCCATCTCGCTTTTTTTTTTTCTCCTCAATGTCCGGCTCAAAAAAAAAAAAAAGGAGGGGAAAACAAAAGGTGAGAGGGAAATAAGTCAGTTTTCTCTTGTGCACTTTGGGCTATTTTCCATTCATTTGTTTAAGCTCAAAGGCAGTGAAACATTGCCAGAAACTCATATGATACAAGCACCAAAGCGTTTTTTTAATTATTATTATTAGATAGACAGAGAGAGAAAGAGAAGAGAAACTCCTGAGGATCTTCACATGAAGATGGAGTGAGGACACAGGTCCACCACTGTGGTCGAGGCTGAAAGGTTTTTTTTGTTAAAAACCATGAACGATGAATCCTTTTAACTGCAGAGCCCCCCCTGACCTTTGCTCTTGACATGAGTCCAATACTTAGATTAGGTAAAACGTGTGTAAAAAGATTTTTTTTAATACCTTGTTGCAGTAGGCCATATTGAGATCTTAAGTAATGTGATAAAACAAGTGTTTCTTTTCTCTCTATCATTTCTTTTAATCAAATATCACCACAGGGGTTCTGTAAAAATCAGACAATTCTCCCAAAAAAACACTCTGCACCTTGGTCATTCTGATGAAGAACAAGGAGAAGTTTCTAAAAATGTTTCATCCAGTGCACAAAGCAAGATCCATAATCTTGGGTGAGAGCGAACACTTTCTGATAGTAAAGAATATACGTAACACAATGTGCACAAGTCATGCACAGAGTCATATGTGCTTTGTCTGTTTATGATGAGAACATGAATATGTTGAATGTCATGTGGTTTATTTTATTACACCACTATAAAACAGTGTGTTGACACAGTGACATTATCTTTATATATATATATATATATATATATATATATATATAGGTGTGGGCTCACAAGATTATAACGAAGCTCAAAAAGAAAACTGAAGCAATTAAATACATTTTTTTCACATATTTCTCTAATCGGAGCATGGTTACATTCTTTATAAAATAAAATGCATTACTCTCTACTAACTTAAATGTTGGTAATGGAGAAATCAGTCAATGAGTTAAATCAATCTTATTCCCAGCACTACTTTAAATCTTCTTTTTGTATTAAATGTTTTACACCAGTGTGTGATACTAATGTCATAATAAGATCAGTTGAGTTTTTCTATAATTGTTCATTATTTTATTTTTGATGCATTTGCTGCCACTTGCAGTCACATGAACATAACGATTTGACAGGTTGATAACAGATAACCCATGAAGTGCACGGTGGTGTGTTTTTTGTGCAGAGACCCTGCCCTCTGCCTCTATTTTCTACTTTTTCTCACTGTTTTTGTGTTTTTGGGATGTTGGAGGGGCAACAACCTTTGTACAGTGTGTGTGTGTGTGTGTGTGTGTGTGTGTGTGTGTGTGTGCTTGTAGCCCTTGGCCAATACCAGTGTAAGGTGTTGGGTGTCAGTGCACTGGTCCTTTGCTCCTGCAGGGCGGTGAGGAACAGACGTAGTGGCAGTATTAAAGTGTTTGTTCTATCGGTGCTTTAGAATAAACTAGTTTTGCTGTTTGCATTGATTTAACCCTTTAAAATCACTTCCCGTATGCATGTCATACTGTGCACCTATTTAATAATATATACAAAATCCTGTCTGTTTCCACTCGGAAATAAGATACTCTTATAACTCGTTCGAAAAATAAAAAATGAGGCTAATTTATAAATAGTTTGCTCCTGCCGTATATCCACGAGTCATACATTCACCCTACAGTAACTGCTCATAAACACATCTGCCGTGTGCCGACTGCCAGCTTAGCTGTTAACTGTCAGTTAGTCTGATCTGTGGCTGCATTCCAGACTGACGAATGGAGCTTCTACGCTGTAGATAAAAAACATAACCGAAAAAAGCTCCGTGGTTCGGAAAGGATCCTGAGAAAGCAGGACGTTCGGTCTCCTTGACCCCTGATTTTTAAAGTGTGGTGGCGGAGTGGTTTGCATTTCCTATCATTTCATGCGTTGATGCAATACATTGTACAACTCTTTCAATCTCAGGTATGAATCTTAAAGAAAAATAAATTAGTTCCTGCAGTATAGATTAAAAAAAAAGAACCTCTGGAATCATGTGCAAAATAAGACACTTTCACTTGGTGCAATTCTGCAATAACAAAATTCCCCATTAGTCCAACACAGTCCTGTACACACAGTCCTCTGCAAGAAAACATCTGATCCGTAATGTGACCTCGAGCAAAAGAGAGAGATGGAGGAGAGATTTGTTTTCCTTTAATTTTGTACCAATTACAATATTATTATTTCACATAAAACAAAAAAAAAAATGTCACTCTTATCACAGCGCTCTCAGAGCTGAAGTCCTGAGTGGGAAATGCTGATGAGGAAGGAAGATAAGGCCTGTTTTTATCCTATGAACATGAGGGAGCAGGGCACCAGCGTTAGCTCGCCATGTGACTGGCAGATCGCGGTTTTAAATCTTTCTGGAGGAAGATTGGAGGAAGTTTCGCTGCTTTAAATCTTTACCTCACTCCCGTATGAGCATTTACCAAAGTGCATGAGGTCCACTGTTTCAGAGGAGCTGTTATGGATAAGAGCTTTTATCTCCAATTTGTTCATTAACTCAGGAACGTCAAAAAGAGTTGAAACCTTATATAACAGAATCAACACTTTTACGGCCATGTTTGTGTCTCACTGCTGGAACAGCGAGTACGGACAGCTCCGTTGACCCTGGAAATGTGGGGCCGTGCGGCATTAGCGTTTCCAGCGCCACAAATATTATGTTGGATGGATCGATGT